>JALIZH010028025.1:0-36671 GCA_030522465.1 Rhipicephalus appendiculatus
GAAGCCACTAAATGATGACAAGATTTGGTCATCGCAGAGTGAAGGCAGGAAAAAAGCTATAGCATTTTTTACCAACTTTGTGTGGTCGCGAACTGTACGTCAACAAAGGTTTTCTACCGACCGGTGCGTACTGCCTGCAGAGACAAGATCCAGAGTGAACACAACCTTTTAAATCAAGGAACTGAATTGTGTCATCCCTTCAAAAAATTCAGATGTAAATTTTAGCCCAAGATATTTTTTGCTCAAAACTGCTCAAAATTTTCGCGGCCATGAAGTCATAATCATCATTGTCAAAGAAAACTAAGTAATCGTCGATATAGCGAAAAACTTTAGTTGTGAGCTTACCAAGTACAGTCTCTAGCATCCTGTCAACTTTACCGACCTGGGTGCAGTACGCACCCAGGTCGGTAAAACCTTTTGTTGAAGTACAGTTCAGGCCACACAAAGTTAGAAAAAATGTTATAGCTTTTTCCTGCCTTCACTCTGCGATGACCAAATCTTGTCATCATTTAGTGGCTTCTAGTTTCACCTGTCAGGTGAACAAATTGACCCAAGCTGGTTTTCCACTTGAGTTGCTCTCTGCTACCTGCGAGAAGCTACTTAAGAAAATAAAAAAGGCGGCAACAATGAACCTAAGCCAGCCCAAATAACAGGTAAGAAAGTTGCTGTGATACCATACATTCATGGTTTTACTCACAGACTCAAGAAGGTTGCCAACCACTTCGATGTACGGGTTTTGATTTCGGCGCGAAACAAGTTGAGCAGACTATGTGTGAAGGTGCACCGCCCCGCAAAGAACAAAGAGGTCGATGTAACACTAGGTTGCACTGTTAAGCATGCCCACAGCTATGTACCTTGCTGCTCCTGCGTTGTTTATTCAATACCTCTGTCATGCAACCGCGTTTACATGGGGCAACGGGGCGGTGCCTTAATGTGCGATTAAGGGAGCATTTTAATTCCTTGAAAGGCCCCGCTAGCTCTCATCTATCAATGCATTGCCGCGATTGTGGGTGCACTCCTGTTTTTGGCTCTTCTTCTATTCTGTATAAACACAGAAGCCAGAAAGCACGTGAAATTGTTGAGGCCACTCATTTCTAAGCTGTCACTTGCATGTGTCAGTGAGGCGTCGGTAACACTACATGATAAGGAAATTTCGTATCTTGGGATTACATGAGACATGTGACATGTGTGTGCTTTTGGTTTTCAGCGAGGAAAGAAGAGCAAGTGTTGTTTGCGCATGTACCGTTTGGCGGTGTGATGCATGTATGTTTTATTTCCGATTAAAGATGCTTAGTTGAAAGTCAGCGCTTGTACTTGTCTCTTCTCCCTGTGTGCATCGTCTCGTTTTTCGCGCTGCTATTTTTCCATGGATCCATACCAACTGGCCCAGCTTTCCACACTTATGTAGGGATGTTTCAGCACGCAAAACGAGAGCCTCATTGTAAACAAGGCTAACATTCTGGGTGCCAAAGAGTCAATACAAACTTCCACATCTTGTGTTCGGCGTCCTCGTGTTTTTATTATATGATTCTTTCCAACCAAATCGGTGCCTGTCAAAGCCTTGATTTCATCCACGAACCCTATACACAGCTTGTCCCTTGTGTAGTAGAGCGACACCTTACAGGCACGTTTGACCACGTTGGTGTTGACCTCTACGGCCCCCTTCCGTACAGTGGTTCAGGAAACCGGCGGATTACTGTCAGCGTCGATCACCTGACACGCTATGCTGAGACAGCAGCTCTCCCGGCAGTGACCGCCCGCAAAGTTGCTCTTTTCATTCTTCGCAACTTCGTTCTAAGCCAAGGTGCTCCGCGGGAACTACTCAGTGATAGGGGTCGTGTTTGTGTTGGATGTCATCCAAACCCTCCTCGCTGAATGCAACATCATTCACCGGAAATCGACCGTCTACCATCCGCAGACAAATGGTCTAACCAAGTGGTTAAACCGCACATTCGGTGACACGTTAAGGATGTGTACCTCTTCCGACCACACCACCTGGGACACCGTACTGCCTTTTATTACCTTTGCATACAACAATGCGGTGCAAGCGCCTACCAGCTTTCCCCCCCTTCTTTCCTTTGTACGGCCCCGAGCCTTCCCACCCACTGGACACCATACTATGTACCGACTTGATGACTCCGAGTGCACTCACATTTCTGAAGTCGCCCGATACACCAAAGACTGCCGCCAGTTGGCTTGTTCCCTGACTAGCGAAGTTCAAGGTCGACAAAAGACACTGCATGACGACATTCATCACCCAGCTCCCCACGTTTGCTGTTGGCTCCCTTGTTTGGCTATGGGTACCACCCCACGTCCCTGGCCTCTCTTCTAAACTTCTGGCATGGTACCAATTGTCCGTATCGTATCACTGATGCCACCTTGCCAGTGAACAACATTGTCAAGCCCCTCAAACAATCCACCGTCAAGGAAGTGAGACCGTACATGTCGACCGTCTAAAGTCATAGTACGACCCCGTCATTCTACCTACTCCCCGAGTCGCCAGGATGGCGACACTTCACTCCAGGGGTATTGTAGTGGAGCAGATGTACCAAAGGGCACAACAGGGACGACAAAGGGGACGTCTGTGAAAGAGGGCGACAATAGGACTGGTGCTGTGCGAGAGCTTGTGCCATCTTTGCCAGCCTTGAACTGCTTTATCATGCAGTCCTTATTCATTACGACCTTATAGCCTATATAAACATGATCACACGCGTAACTTTAGTCAAAACTTTAAAAATGAAAGGCACTCATTAATTATGCTTAGCTACTCAAGGTCCTAATTATTGCCTGGAGATAAAGCATGATTCCGGAGTTGTAGAGCACGTTCAGAAACCATTAAGTGATTTACTTCCTGGATAATGCTTCGCAGATCCATTTTAGTGAACAGCAAAAAAAAAATACATGCCATGAAATGTGAGAAGAAAACAAAGCCACGTGACACAGAACTTGCACACTGTTATCAAGCCGCTCTTTCAGAGCACGTCTGTGAAAGTATATTATGTATACAGTATATAGTACATCTATGCATGATATACTGCGAATCGTAAGCAGTGCAGAATAAGTCACAATCAAGGTTACAATCACACAAGGCCTCGGCGGTTCTGTGGTAAGTGGCTATTGAATAGTCTGCTTAATTGCAACAACTTGTCTAGAAACATGTCTATACAGATTACGTGCTATGCGACGCCATCAGGCAAAAAAAAGGGGGGGGGATGTTCCGCATTTGCCATCACGGCTACGAGCAGTGCTAGCACTCCCTGGTTTTAACGCACAGATATACCCCATGAAGTGGACGGTGGGACGACTGCAACCATAGCTCAATTGCTAGAGCATCATTCGCATTATTAGAAGGTTGCAGGTTCTTTTTTGTCCACTTTAATTTTTTTCACATGTATGTCATAATTACTAGGAAAAACGTCCCCTACACTTTTCGTGGCTTGATTGTCTGTAGGTTCTCATTAAGGTTGTGTCTAACAAAGCAAACAAAAAAATGGGCCCTTAAAATTCCCCTTCTATCGTTCAGCAACAAACAAGAGAATTCACATATATGACACAAAAGGAAGCCAGAAAGAAAGCAACCTACCTACGCTACCACTGGTGCACAATATACAAATGGTCATCAAATACTACACACCTCCAATCTCCATGGTGAAGCCTCAAGTGATGGTGATAACTGTTCACCCCACAATGATAGGCTCAAACAGGCCACGTCATCCAGAAGCGCCTCCTCTGCAGTCTCCTTTTCAATAGAGTGGCAAGCGGCCTGCATGGCTATTCAGAAAATGGCGTAGCTCAGCTCTCACACAGTTTTTACAGACCATCCTAAGCAATTTATTAGGCTTTTCTTATCCATATCTGCTAACCATCCGACACTACCAACGTTTTAAAACACTAAGAAAGACACTTGACCTTCACCTTAAAGTCTAGGACACCATGGCATAGTTGGGCTGCATTTGAATAGCCCTCTTGTTCCCAAGCCAGGGTTTGCTTTTCGGTGGAAACCTCAACCATGCCACTTTAAAAATTACGTCATTTTTTGTTGCAATTTGTTCACTCCTTTTTCTTGATTTCCCATAGCGCATGCACTCTGCGTTGACATGGAGGTTGACAGCATGCCATAATCCCATTCGGTCAGCACGGTACATTTGAAACAAGAGAGACGCTGACCAGTCCAAACACACGTGTCACATTTGGGCTTCCAGAATGGGAGTCTTGCTCACAATGAATGCATCACCAGAAGTGGCTTGTTTAAATGGGCTTGAGTAATTGCTTCAAAGACTAAGCACAGATCAGTTTTAGATTTTTTTTAAGATTAACTGTGTTACAAGGAGTCAGTATGATAAGCGATCCCAGATGTAGCCGAGATGCTTTCATTTTTTTTTTGTTGCAATGATTCTTGCGTTGTCTCGATCAATCTTGTTCTTCATGATGGCGTGTTCTGCTAAAATGTTCTCGAGATACACACTCAATCTTTACATCACGGGCATGCCGCAGCAGATACTTCTTGTAGTTTCCTGACTCCCATATATAAACACCCTTGCAGTCTGCGCAAGGTATCTGGTAAACAAACCGGGGAAGCGCTCCCTGGGCAGGCGATCCTTCGCTCTCACAGGTTGATGGCACATCTCTTTGGATGGAATGTGTGCCACATGCACATCATACTCACGTAGGACACGTGCCAAACATTCGCTTGTTCTAATATACGGTACATGGACTCGCTGCATAGAGGCGAGAAGCAGGCATGTCAATGTTACCCATCATAACAGTTAGCATTCCCTTGTGCTGATAAAGTAGAAGAGAACCAAGTTGGGCTAGTTGTTTGACCTTCATTTCATAATGGTTTAACTGTGCTAAGACAAGGACAAGGCACGTGCTGTATTTTTCTTTCTCTGGTGTCCTTGTCTTAGCGCAGTTAAACCTCTACAGCTGATAAAGTGCTTAGGGTATCCGCAGTTAGAGAAGTCGTCCCATGTCTTTGCCGTGTTCACATTCTGTGTCTTTGAGCAATTTTTTGGCACACTGCAATAGCATGCTGTCAACAGCCCTGTCATGGGCGGCGCAGCGCACAGAGGTGAAATTCAGATGTTGTGACGGGGACACGTTGACGCACCTCCTTCCCGCCATCCCCCCCCTGCTTCTACGAAGCGAGCCCCTGTACAGTCTATTCCTGAAACAAGCTAATGTATGGCACACATAGGTCGGCACTTTAAGGAAGTACTCACTCAAACTCACTCACCACAATTTTTTCAGCCTTCGCACTCACTCACGTTCACACTCACGTCCACTCACACTCATGAGTACTCACTCACGTTCACACTCACGACCACTCACACTCATGAGTTCTCACTCACGTCCACTCACACGCATGAGTACTCACTCATACTCCACTCGCCACGTTCAAATGAGTGTGAGTTGAGTGCACTCATGAGTGAGTGTGCCGAGCTATGATGGCACATGTGCTACGTGAGTATGACATACACGTGGCACACAGTCTACCCAAAAAGGTGTGCCATCAAGTTATGAGAGTGAAGGACTGCCTGCCGAAGGAGGGTTTCCCCAGTGTAGTTTACAAGATACCTTGAGCAGAGTGCAAGGGTGTTTACACCGGTCAGTCAGGAAACTACAAGAAACGTCTGCAACAGCTTGCCCATGGCATAGAAAATAAGAGCGTCAGCAACAACACTTTAGCTGAACATGCCGTCATGAATGACTGCAATATTGAGTCAGACAACGCAACAATCATCGCAACCGAAAAAAATGACAGCGTCTCAGCAACATCTGGATTAACAGACCACTTGTAACACAGTAAGGGCTGGTTCACACCGGCGACCAGTCACGCGACCAAATTAGCCGCTTTGCGACTGGTCCCAAACAGTCGCTTTGGTCGCAAAACGACTGCTTTGACTCAGTCGCTCGCTGCGCGATTTTTCAGTCGCAGGACGGCTAGGATCAATCAGCGAAGCCCAGAAGTGACGTCAGCATTTGTTTACATCCGGGCTCATTGCTTTTTTTTTTTATTGCGCTGGCCCACTGCCGTCAGATACAAACGAGTGCATTCCTCTGTGCTACCATCGCCACCACGGAGTGCTCGGCCGAGCCAAGGCAGTCGCTTTGCGACCAGTTGCAAAGCGACTAACTTGGTCACGCGACCGGTCGCCGGTGTGAACTAGCCCTTAATCATAACGACAGACGTCTAAACCCAATCTAGACAGCGATTACTCAAGCCCATTTAAATGAAACACTTCTGCTGATGTATTAATTGTGAGCAAGGCTTCCCCACCAGAAGCTAAATCATCATAAATGTTTGTTTGGACTGGTCGAGGTCACTTTTTTTGTTTTGTATGTGTTGACATGTTGGCGCATTTCTTCTTTGGGCTGTGAATAAAAGTGACATGTTGTCACAACAGATAAACAGATCAGCTGATTACACAAAACAATGCAGTCACACAAAACTATGTAAACATGCAATGGGAACCGTGCACTTTATCACAATTGTGAAAGAAAAATAAACAATTTTGTTTGTACACTTATCGTTCCAACTACCACTAGAGGAAAATTACAATTAAGGGCCGCCCTTATCAAAAAGTAATTATGATGATTAGCACACATTTGCATAAAAGCATGTGGGAAAGATTACAGCACAGAAGCCCAGCCTTGTGACACTGAGCAAGGCCTCACAGCAATACAACCAACAACATGCTGAATACACGAATTCAACAGCAAGTCCTTTGGTTAATAAAGATAAGTGTAATGCAATGGTGACAAAGATTTCGCTAAAGAAATCTTTAAGCTGGTAAGCTTCGTAGTCGCACGCTTGTTTTCAACTCTTCCTGAAGCATGAGCACTATGGTGCAGCGCATTAGAGAACATAAGTCGCTCGCACCTGTCGTGATCAATCCATTTCGAACATAACAAGTGACCAAGAACTGCGGTATTCGACAATTCATCTATATACTATCACAGATTCACCCCGTGGATTAATAAAATATTTGCGAATCATGGTTCACGGATCTGCAGACAGCGCAAATTATAGCATCCACTGATGCACTCTATCGCTGAGACGGCAGCTCGGCGTAAGCACATACGGTTGAATAATAAGCAGGTTGCATGCAGCCAGAGGTCGGCCAGCGCTGGGGCATGGCATAGTTGGTTAAACACGGCGTGGTTCAGCACGTCGCAAGTACAATGGGGGAAAAAATCTCTTCTTGGACTACGCTAGCCAGAGAAGAGATTTTAAACATGCGCACAGAATACGCGGCCCACGTAATGAAGAATTTTACTTCACCTGTCATATGCAGAAGTGCGGTGTCGTAATAGCCGCCTTTGGTCTTCTCTTTGTTGCTCCCAGGAAGCACTGTAGACACCCCCAGGGGTGAAGTCGTCAACGTCCTTGCGGCTAAACCGCCGCACTAAGGTGGCCACCATAACCACACGCTCTCTGCACCTATAACCTTCTCGATCTTGTGAAATTGGTATCTCAAGTAGACGAAGAACGGCATCTCAGTAACAGTTGACAAGCACGCGATCGTTCACGCACACAAGATCCGCCATGAGAAGAAAAAAAAACAACGTCAGTGTTGCTAACAGAGCCGTAAAATGAGTGTTGTACCGCTAACTAAGTGTATGCTGGCTGTGTACTGACATTATATTTTCCTGACTAATTAACTTTGTTGTTTTAGTTGAAAGTTCTTGAGCTCTAAATCATAAATCAAGTAGTGACAAACATGAAAGCGCTGCTAATAATTTATTATATTATCACAGCTTTTATACAATCAGTTCCGGTTTCGAACGACACCAAAGCTAGCTATTTTATCAACGGAGCGCTAACGATTGTCACTATTTTTTCGTGGGTTTATGGCTCTGGGGCGTTCTCCACGTAATAAATCAATAGTCGGAAATACCACGCCGGTGCCTCATTCCTGTACGATGTAATGCAACGATGTTTCGGGTCATTCGAGTACAGCTTCAGCGGCTTCAGCCTTCTGCTTAATTGTTGTCTAAAAAAAATGGTGGTTCCTTCGAAGCAGTCCGGTTAGTAGTCACACAATGTAACAAAAAAAAAGAAAACAAGAGCACTAAAAAAAAAAAGAAGAACCAGCGAGATTCGAACTCGCGACGTTGCAAACTGCCTCCACGTACTGTGCAGTTGTCTTACACACTACGCCACTAACGCAGTTGGCTGCAAAGTGATTAACAACCGGATTTGTATGATATTGAATATACGTTGCGTGTTCTGTGCGTTTTAATCATACTTCCGTCAGTACAGAAGTGACGGCCCCGGGGTCCGGGCCCGCGCCCGTCGAGGTGTTGGCAGTGTTGGCCCGTCACAGTAGTCGGTTCCACCAGTTCCACCTCCGAACTGGCGTTATCGGTTCTATTTGAAACCGACTCAACATCGAAGTTCCTCTACAGACTGTGTGGAGCCAGAACAAGAATCGTCTGCTACTCTAGATGCTTCTCAGGTAAGTTCTATTTTAAAATGACTCTCGGCGCCCGGCATTATCAATGTCAATTCGCACACGGAGCCGTTACGTTCGCGCTCATGTGAGGCAACAGCTTCTTTCGTCGTAAATGTCAGCTTTCCTCCTCGGGGCGATGCAGTCAGCTGTTTCACATCTATGTATCAGCTGGGCGCGCGGTGCGAGCGTTTTGTCCAGAATTTCAATCCCACAAATGCGGGAGGGAGGGGTGAGTAGTAGTAGTGTTAATTATGGCAATAACGCTGAACTCTGCAGCCCAATAGGGAGCACGGCGCTGCGTCAAGGGGGGGCGGGGGGCGGTGAAAGAACACGGGGTCGGTGCCTGTATGTTAAAGAGAGGAAGTGTGTGGGTAGTGTGCATTCACTTTTTTTTTTGGGAGGGGGGGGGGGAGGGGGGCTGTCAGTGGGCATCCCGCGAGGGAGGGGCGAGAGGGAGGGAGTACTTGCTTGCCCTTGAATTTCGGCTCTTACTACGGGTGACTGGCCACAAAACTGCGGTTAATACATGAGGGGCGATATCTAGGATTTAATACCTGCGCAGTACCACTGCCGCCCGTTCTATTCAACTCTTGTCCAAGTGGGCTTGCGAGGAAGTTCTTTTGCTTTTTTTTTTCGTCGTCTGGACATCTAGGACAGTTTTGTTTCCACTTGGCTTGCTTATAATATGAAGATTTAAGCAACGGATTCTGTTCCTATTTTTGTACCCTATTTTTCCTTCCTTTCTGCCGACGAAGAATGAAGTAATAAGCACCTGGCACGCTAATGCAACCACCTGACACGTAATTGCACGGTGTTGATAGATGTAATAGTAATGTTTCGGTGGTCATCGACTGGATGGCCTTTCAAAAGTGCCCATTTGGCTCGGATATCATTTATTAGTAGCAAATCTAAGACACCAGGTGTGCGAGGAATGTTGCATGCACTTGCAATGAGGGACACATTTCAACAAAGAAAATGAGTTACTGCAGCTGTGTTCATACAAACATTTACACATTAGTGCTATGCAGAGGCTTCTAAAACAGCATTGCACCTACATTGAGCAAATGTCCCTGATTTAATGAAAGGAATGTAGTAATGCTCAGTAGTGCAAGCTGAGACGGGAACAATGATTCCTAGCCTGTATTATTTCCGTTTAAGCTACTGTGTACTTTTCACGTGTAAAAAAACTATCCCAATAAAAAAATCCTTTCAAGGAATAATAAATGAGCTGTGCTGTGATGTTAACCCTTTCATTTGGTATTGCTTGCTACTAAAAATTCTGAGCAGCTGTCAAAAGGACGATGACAGTCAGAGTAAATTGGTGTAGATAACATTTATTAATACGCTTTTCTTGCCAGAACCATGAAAGGTTTGTTCTCATGACTTGTTCGGTATTACAGCATCTGTGATCTCTTTGTGCTCGCATCACTTTGCTATAATCATTGTCAATTTCACATCTGCTAGCTGTCATGCTGCGAGTGCTTGAAGCCCAAATATCATTAGAGCTATTTATTCAAAAGTGACACGCAAGGAAATGGACTGTCGCATGACCAGATCACTCGTTTCTCTTGCTAGATTGCTCAGTTGCAGAAATCTAGAATACATTGCTCGTTAGCCAGAATTTCTATGAGACCAGTCAGTAGCACAAAGTTGGAATAGTATGTACATTATATAACGTACTACTGGTTGTCACGTGGAAGAAGCAAACAGCCAAAAGAAAAAACAAATATGGTTAACTTGTTAGGGCACGTGTCATGCCAGCTTCATACCGGCAACATTGGACAGCTGCCGCTTTCGTGGGTTTCAACTTCTAGGCAAAAGCTAACTCAGTCATGTCGCTTGTTGCTTTTTCTGCAAATTTGCTTTTGTGCCTCTTACACTTTATGATTTAACGTTAATGAATAACTTCTGAATACCGTCTCACTGCTGTTTTGTTTCTCTTTTTTTATGCAGGCAAATTCAAATGAGCTTGCTGAGGACATTGTTGGGCTCGAATATGAACCAAATGCACAGGATGAATTTTCTGGAACAGTCAGCAAAGTCCATGGTAATTTGGAAAGTAGTCAAGAGGCTCCTGAAGATGCTCGAGTCATCAACCCTGATGCTGATCTTTGATTGTATGGCAAGAAATTGAGCCACAATGCCTCCTGGCCTCTCTGTGAGCAGATCATAGCTCGGCAAACTCACTCATGAGTGCACTCAACTCACACTCACTCACACTCAATTGAACGTGGTGAGTTGAGTATGAGTGAGTACTCATGCGTGTGAGTGGACGTGAGTGAGAACTCATGAGTGTGAGTGGTCGTGAGTGTGAACGTGAGTGAGTACTCAAGAGTGTGAGTGGACGTGAGTGTGAACGTGAGTGAGTGCAAAGGCTGAAAAAATTGTGGTGAGTGAGTTTGAGTGAGTACTCCCTTAAAGTGCCGACCTATGGAGCTCGGCACACTCACTCATGAGTGCACTCAACTCACACTCATTTGAACGTGGTGAGTTGAGTATGAGTGAGTACTCATGCGTGTGAGTGGACGTGAGTGAGAACTCATGAGTGTGAGTGGAGGTGAGTGTGAACGTGAGTGAGTACTCATGAGTGTGAGTGGACGTGAGTGTGAACGTGAGTGAGTGCGAAGGCTGAAAAAATTGTGGTGAGTGAGTTTGAGTGAGTACTCCCTTAAAGTGCCGACCTATGGAGCAGATTTCAAGTTATGTGCTAGTTCTTGATTTTGTTGTAACGACTGGACTGCAATGGATACAAGTGGATGGCTTGCTGAAGCTGCGTAATGCAATATTTGGAAACGATGTTTTCGCATCCATTGAAAGAAGTACCAACACCAATTTTCAAGGCTGACTTTGCTTTGTTATACAAATTTCTTTTATGTGGAGATGACTATGAGCTAGTGTGAAACTCGGGAAACATTTAAAGTTAACTTTAGCTTGGTTTACCTTGTGACGTTGACCCTAGTGTGGGTCAGGCCACAAGTTCTGGTTGCCTCACGCACCAGTATCAGCAGTGTTGATGGTGTCAGGGACCAAAACAGACAAAATGGCTGCTTGTGCGTCACCAACAGAGCCAACCGTGGAAACGTCAGAATATCATGAGCTTGGGCGAGGATGTGATGAGAAGCTTTATCATGTCGTGGCGTCAGGGTTCAGTAGGAACTAATACTAACGTGTACTTCATTTTTCAGGGTGCACTCATGCTTACTAGTGCACCTTCTAGGCTCTTGAGGGCTTGGCCTTTCATTTGACGCTAAAAAAACGACAACTGAAAATTTTTGCATCATTACCTTTTAATGCACATTTCACTAACTCTAAGCCATATCATCTATGCTCTTTTTAAAGTCTTGGTGAGTCTTTGAAGCCCCAAATATAAAGTTGTTTGATTTGCAATCTGCAGCACCTGTTGGCACTGCAGTCAATAGAAGCTTGTACTCGTGGGACAGTCATGTCTTCACGTAGAAAAGAGAAGAAACTTTCATACATTTTCACAATGATTGTGTGGCTCTTCACATTGTGCAATGTGCTGCACTGTTGAACGCCATATCCATTGCTGTCATTGGGCCTAGGATGCCACGTCAATTTGCCCCTCTCGCATATATACGGATATGTGTTTGCCGTGCACCAAACATGCACACCATCTTGGAATTAATGACTGTTTCAAATCGAGTTTTCAATATTTATTCCTATGTGAGGGCAATGCAACAATACAATACAATGCAGAATTTGGGTGCTTTTATATTCAAGTACCTAATTTGCACAACGTTCTGTTGAACTTTTCGGTTATTTTGTTGCTATGATCAAGCATGAACATTTGCCTACGACAGTTTATATAGTATCTTGTACATATCAATTGTAGTACAAAAGCTTTGTGTTGGTGTAATTAAACATGTATTCTGAAATAAAGTATACACACTGCTGTTTGGCTTCAGTTTCTGTGCCTTTTGTTTGTCATCAGTTCCACAATGTGTACAGATTTCGTGTTCACAGTAAATTGTAGGGCTGTCTCGTGTTCTTTAATGCTCTGGAAAGCACCTGGCCAGACGAGCTGTGTGGTGCCACATGAGGATGTGGTTTGTCCAAGAGAATACAGCATACCAGAGAGCGATATACATAGGTCAGCAAACTCACTCATTAGTCGACTCACTCATATTCAGATGAAGCAGCAAGTCTGAGGCGGAGTGCGTTCAGGAGAGTAATATTTTGGCAAGATTTAGTCCTAGTGAGTGCGGTTGAGAAAAATTTTGGTGAGTCGGAGTTCGAGTGAGCCATAAGCGCAAAATATATTTCTTGAGTGAGCCTGCGTGAGCTCCATTTTTTTTGCCAACTTATGGTCCTATCTACTCAACTTCATTACTATCAGCCTTATGTCGGCTCATGTTTATACCTGTGTCAACTGGCATACTTCAATGCATGAGAGTTCATACTCCAGCTAAATACTTATTGATCAGAGGCATGAGTTATGCCTTCATCTCAGCGCGCAATCTCTTTCACGGGAAGTTATTGATAAAAGTATCTCGTGCATGGTCGTTGGCATAATTTTCTCTTGGGGGAGCAAACCATTGTTGCATCGCGACTGGGAGAGGGGGGAGAGCACTGGGATAGCTTGGGTGAGGGGAAGTGCTTGAGTGGCTTGAGGGGGGCAAGTGCCCCTTTTTGACCCCCCTGCCGATGCCCATGATCTCGTGTGAGTTGTCTTTCAATAAAAATGTGCTTACTGGATTGCAACCACTAATAACTGATATCTGAAGGTACGAGATCAAAAGTGGCAGTGGAGGGCACCTATTATGTTAGATAGCGTTAAAGGAGTAGTGACACAAATTTTAGCAGTTTTCGTATTGTTGCTCTTAATAAAAGTTCTGGTGTCACGAACACTAAAAAATGTATAGTTGTTCCGAGCGCCTTTCATATACTTTTAATACCGCTTCCTTAAAAAACATTTTTTGGTTTCCATATCGAGGAGGTGTTATCATAGTGACGTGTAAACAGTGTGACAAAGGTCTAAGTCACGAGGGGACAGTAACACTTGATGTTCTTGCAGCACTCTGTAGGTTGCTGTTGGTTGTACGTGTTGCACGTATACAATGAAAGGTGAATTAACATGCAGTGACTCCAACAGCAATTTTGGTTGCATCTCAGACGCAGCACTTGCAAATCCAGCGAGCGGTGCTATCTCGTCATGATAAGGTCTATTACGGTGGGTTTGTCTTGCAGATGCTGGTCGACAAAATCTTCAAAACCAAAGTAAAATATGTTATACATGCTTCCTGGCTCCAATGTGTGGAGAGCGTTAACACATGCCAAGGAAACAATAGCATTGACACCCAGGTCGGAAAAGCTAATTATAAGTTAACGTAGTCATGAGTCGACTCGCTGAGATTCGGATCCAGCCACGAGTCTGAATGAGTCCGGCTAAGTAATATTTTGGTGAGTGAGTCTGAGTGAGTCTGGTTGAGGAAAATTTTAGGGAGTCTGTGCATTCGGTTGAAGAAAATTCTGAGTCCAATTTTAAGCCCCCATAGGCGTGCGCAGGGGTTCCCCCTTCACGGGGGGGGGGGGGGGGGTGGTAGGTTCATCGTAGTGTCCCCCTCCCTATTATGTCAATGTATTGGGCTGACTTTGCACCCCCCTCTTAGGTGAATAGGGGGGGGGGGCCGCCGCCCCCCTGCCGCCCCTGTGCTCGCGCCTACGGTAAGCCCCAAACACAAAATATATTTCTTGAGCAGCCTGTGAGCTCCAATTTTTTTTTGCTAAAAGTGTACTACCGTACCAACCCGGAGTGGTTTTGGCTAAACACCACACCACGCTGGTGTATCCACCGGAACACACCACACCAGGCTGGTGTATCCACGAGAAAAAATCACACCAGGCTGGTGTGTCCACCAGAATACATCCCACCAGGCTGGTGTTCCCATCAGAACACATCCGGTTCCCACCAGAACACATCCTGCTCCCACCAGAACACATCCTGCTCCCACCAGAACACATCCCACCAGGCTGGTGTGTCCACGAGAACACACCAGTGTATTCTGGTGTTAACACCAAGACACACCAGAACACACCAAACACACTCTGGTGGGATTTTCAACTGGGTCAAGCTCGCACAAATAAGGAGCTTCGTATTTCCCAGCCATCTTGCTGCCTTTCTCAACGTCACGACCACGTGAGAATGTTCTTATGGTGCAAAGCGAACAAAAAACGGCCAGGCCTGCGCGGAACGCGCAGCACAGCCACAGCGAAAGCTGGCAGAGCGGCCTTTCTAGAGCCTTTTTTAAACACTCTTGGGACAGCTACCACAAGCACACTTGCATGGTACCCACTACGCCATAAATCATAATTTTTGTGTAGTGGGGAAGCGTCTACTATGTGCACCTTGTTGATGCTGTGGCTGACGACGATGAAGAATTATGCCTCAGGCTTTTGTAATGGGTTGGAGTATTGAACGACCAACTCGTTACGCAATTCGCATTGTGTGACGCCTACTTCTTACTTTACTGCTCTAAAACTCTTTACAACACACGTTCACGCGATTCCTTACCCTGCGTAGGGTCAGTTTGCACCGCAGTTTCAAGCAGTGGCGTAGCTCAGTGGTAGAGTGCTGGGCTGCCACGCAGAGGACCCGGGTTCGATTCCCATTCTGTCATAGGTGTTTTTTATTTAGTTAGTTTTTTTCTTATTTCGTGCGATATTGGTTACGGACACCGGCGGTGGCGGCGGCGGACAACTACGGCGCAGAAACGACCCTTGTGATCTCATAACAGCTTTCCCTGTAAAAGCAAGAAGTCAGTGCGACCGCAAAAGAGCCAGTTCAATTCCGCTGAACAGAAAAAAAAGTCATCCTCTAGCTCTCTCTCCGAAACCTACTGTCCCGCCAGTCATAGCCGTTAAACTTCCCCACCGTCATTGTCACTTGTCGCACGTGTCAATATTATTAAGGTTGGTGAGTAGTAAGTCGATTACTTCACTTCTTCCAGTTTTGATTACTATTAATTTGTGGTGACATCGGGGAGCGAACAATGTGAATTTAATGGAAGGGGGCTGAAGCTTGTTAAATAGCTACTTGAGGATAAGAGAATGCAATTCCTAGAAAGCTCTTTATCAATTCACAAGAGGCACGTTGCTGGAAACATTTTCCTATGTCTTCGAAGCCACTGCTTCAATTGTCGTCACAATATTCTAATATAGTAACAAAAGCGATATTACTTTGCTTTCCCTTAAGTTTTGTCCCACCGAATCATCTGAGTGCAAAATGGACACGTTACGCATCTTTCAGATATATTGCAGTGAAACGGCATGTTGGGCCAGTTGGTTGGGATTCATCGTGAACTTCGTTAACAGTGCAACACTAGAGACACGGACACAAGGAAGGAGCAAATGAACAACGCAGCGCCGTGTTGTTCTTTTGCTCCTTCCTTGTGTCCGTGTCCCTAGTGTTGCGCTGTTAACCAAGGTCTTTCAGATATATGTTATCCTCGCGTGGTATTGGCCCCGGTTGCTCAACGTTTAGGTCTGACCATGCTTCCAGAAAGCAGTAGTAGCAAGCGGGTCGTAGGTATTTCTTACATTCATTGCCTATCTCACATGCTAAAGAAAGTAAGAAGTTGATATGGCGTTGATGTTCTTTTTAACCCATTAGGTACCAGCGTGACCATATGGTCACGCAAATCCCGACGAAGCCTTTCAATTTATACAGGGTTTAAAAAACCCCGCCGAAACCACGGCAGTACGCCTTGTGATAGCTCAGGCTTCTCCTTACAGACACCATGTGGCAGAAGTTTTTCTTTGTTTATTGGGGAGGTGCTAAAAAAGGCGCGAAATAGTGGTTCTACACTTCGGCGCGTAGGCATGCAACGTCCTTCGAGTAAACAGATTTTTTTGGAGTATTATTTTTTGCAATAGCGTGATGCACATGTCCCTGTAGAGTACGTGCACTATGCAATCTTCGATGAAAATTTGAAGTAGATTAGCCAAAGTGTTGCTCGCGAACAAGCGTGTTATTTTTACGTGTTACCATATGGTCACGCTGGGCCTTTCGGCTCCCTATTTTGGTTAAGTTCGTTCCGTCGTTTTACGCTCCTTGAAGGGTGATTCGTTTCACGCTCCTTGAAGTCAGCCCCATACATTGACATAATGGAGAGGGGGTGCGAGAGGGGGAGCAAAGTCAGCCCCATACACTGACATAATAGGGAGGGGGGGTGCTGCGACGAATATTCGCCCCCCCCCTAATGTGGAACCCTGCACACGCTTATGGTGACCACACAATGCAATAAATGCGACGTCGCCATGTGCATTGCGTGCTTCACGTCATTTTACAATGAGTGCCCAACGAATCCCTGATTTTTTTTCGCGATGTGTCAAGGCCTTAAACAAAATTCGCCCCTTCGTGATTTTTACTGTAGCCCAAAGGGCCCAGCGTGACCATATGGTCACGGGCCATATTTGGTAAACTAAGAGCTCGTTCACGACGAAATTTTCAGTGTGATATATACACATGTAGATACAATAAAAAATCACATCTGCTTTGACAAGACTCGTCAAAAAGAAACCGGTCCCTAATTGGTTAAGGCTGCCAGTAAGCCACGGAAGATATATGTCTTCGTAGAGAGAAAGAAAAGCCAGTGAGAGACAAGACGCGGACTGACATTTCTTTCATGAAATATATCAACGAACTTGCTGATTGCCCTGCGGGGAGAGGTGTACAAGACTCCGCTTTTGCTGCCGCCGCTTCTGCAGATGACAGACAGAGACAAAAGAGACTAAAGGAAAAAAGTGTAAGTAAATGCCGAAATTCTTTGAATGTGTAGTTTTGGACCGCCACGGGAATGAAAAAAGGCGTATAATGATTGAGACCGGGCATATCGAAAATATTGGTGCACTACAAGCAAAAGTTATCCGAGATTAGGATTTTTTGAGGCTCATTACTTCTGGAAACCTCCTAGGTTCTAGAACTCCTATCTCATGTTCGAGTAAAAGGCGGTACATGACATAGTTTTACTACCCCTCTGAGAAACCTAGTAAAATGATCTCACAATCGATTTTTTACGATGGCGGGAGTTTTCGATCACGTGATTTTGAACCGCCGTTCGAGAGTTTAATACCACGTGCCTTCAGGTTCCCTGCTTCGGCGGCTTTTGTCAGCCGATGATACCTGCTCCCGGTTCCAGTCAAGGTATGGGAACACCACGAATGTTTTTTTTTAAAGATTGGTATGGCATTGTTCCGGCTCGTGGTAGACCCTCAGCCTATACACTTGCAATGGAAGTGGGAGCTGCCGACGCAGAATAAGTGAGAAAACCACTCTACGAAAGAAAGGGCTTGCTGGAAGAAAAAAAATTCCTTGCTGGAAATCCGCCTTGCAGATTTCGGGAAATGGTTGGTTATGTTGTCTAGTGGCACTGGAGACAGGTAAGAGTAAAAAGCTTGAGCTGTATATGTCTGTTGCGCTAATGGAAAGTTGAACTCGCGTTGGCGTCTGGCCGTGCGTGTGCCAGCGCAAGCCTCCGAATCTGGTTGCCATGGATACATCGCTTCCGTGCCGAATCCCGAACAGATACAAAGAACGCTGCCAGCGGTACTAATTTCAGCTCGTGTGATTGTCTGTAGTTGCTTACTAGAGAGTCACCGGCTACAATTTCGAAGGAACAAGAAACAGGATTCGCTACGGCACCGAGCGACCTATGTAAACGCGTCGCTGGAGCAGCTAAAACAAGCGTCGCATAGATTTTGCTTCACAAAAAATAATGTGTCCTGGATTAAAGTGCCGAATTGTGCCTTTCCCTCCATACTGCAACCGATGTAAAAGATCTAGCGCGAAGGCGAGCACAGATACGAAAAGGACGGAACCAACGTGCAGCCACCGGCGCACTGCGAGTACGACCATGGTAAAAAGCAGAATGTGAGTCGTCTCGTTCAATGTAAGTACATCGCTCCGCAAGACGCTGCGACCAGCGGATACGTATTTTTCGTTAGTCTGTAAAATACCTACGGCGCAAATTGCACTGCACCTGCATTCTGTGAACACCAGCTGTCGTCCATCGAATTGCCGTCCTCCTCGAAAAGGCCTAGCGACGCCGTCAGTAAGATGCCGGTATAGTCGCGGTGCCACTCTTCTTCGCCGGTATTCTGAAACATGTGCTGCTACTGTGTTTGTGCACTACGGCTCAATGAAATCATACTATGCACCACGGCTCAATGAAATCATACTATGGTATATGGCATAAATGAATAATATTATGAGCAATGGCATAATTTGCGGACTTCTCCATCAGCAGTGATAACGCGAGTGCGTCCAACACGCCGAGTGCTAGGAAATAATACGATAACCAGAAAGGTGAGCCCAGGCGGGTTTATACTATAAGGTCGTTATGACTCATGGCGACTTCCAGCCAACTTCAAATGTACGCTACGATGTGACATTTTATAGTTCAATCACGCAAAACATAATTCTCCTACCGGCACTACATGGGAGGTAAATATGTGGTGCCTATATATACCGGGCAACAATGCCATCATTGTGCAGCGTGAGCAGTCGGAATATGTGGCGTTTTATTCTACTGTTACGGAAGAAGAAGGGGAGTAGTGGAGCCGGCGCTTGGACTGTGTGGGGTTGGGCGAACCAAACTGGTCTTGTCCCCCTCAAGTACGCTGCTCCTGCTTCCACGCCATTCATCTCATCTGTAAATAAACTCATTCCCTCGTAACAGTTTGGTGGAAGGTACCGGGTACACCGATCTGGACGACCCAGCTCTACCAATTTTGCGACGGAGCAGACGCTTGGCTGGCTTGCCACCGCAGCTACCAGACATGGAGGACACAGGAGAAGGCCATAACCTCGCCAGGGGTGAGCAACAACCTCAACCCACAGGACAAGCTGGCTACGGAATGCCGGAACGTCAACCAAGAACCTTTTCGGGGAAGCCAGATGATGATGTTGAGGATTGGCTTAAACACTACCAAAGAGTGAGTCGCTCCAACCACTGGAGCACTGCCAAACAGCTCGGGAACGTGGTGTTTTTTTTCTCGTTGGGATTGCGTCTCACTGGTTCGACAACCATGAGAGCGCATTGACGACATGGGACATTTTGTTGAAGTACTGAAGAAGTGCTTTGGGGACTCGACTGCTAAGATCGAGCAGGCTGAGCAAACGCTTTCGCGCAGAGCTCAGTTACCGGGCGAAAGCTGTACCACCTACATCGAGGCTGTGTTGAAACTGTGCGGAATCATGAGTGCGACAATGTCTGACGAAGATAAGGTAGGTCATCTCCCCTCAAGGGAATCGCGGAAGACGTGCACAATTTTCTTATCACGAAAGAAGACCTACACACACCTTCCGACCTAAGGAAACATTGCCGTGCGTTTGAGGCGCTGAAGAGGATGAGATTCGTACCGAAATTTGAGTGTCTTGACAATGTGACCACGGTTGCAAGTGTCAACATTCCATCGCACGACGACATCTCTTCGGTTATCAGAGGAGTGGTTAAAGAAGAACTTGCTCAGGTACAAATTGTGGACACCGCTAATGTATGCCATCACTGTGCATTCGATCAACACCCCCATGAACCATCGGTATCTCGGTTGCCTCAGAGCTACTCTGAGCCTCGCCCGGCTTACGCCGATCGGTTCAAACGAAGGAGCGAGCGGCCACTCGAAAACCAGGAACGCAGGCAAGCTGCATCATGGTGATTTACTCCTCAGCCGTCATCTCCTGGCTTCTACCAACCAACCAGGTCTCTCTCACCGCGGACGACAAGACGCGACACCCGTACTTACTACAACTGAGGGCTGCCTGGACACATCGCTAGGTACTGCTGCCGCCGCCAGCAGCGAGCTCCACGGTTCAACGTGTACACGCCCCATGTGCCTGCTGACGAGTTTCGGTTATTTCCAAGCTCCTTCCAACGGCAACACGCAGCACGTGCTGACTCCCCTTCCTCTGACCGCAGCGTTACCCCACCGCCAGCACGCCAACAGCGATACCCGTCACCGCGTCGCCGCTCGGTGACGCCGCCACCACTGGGAAACTAACTGGTGCGACCGATGGGGGCGAGGCCGCAAAATCATCTTCTTCAAGACCCCCTTGTGTTGTAATGGTTAAGAACAAAGTGAGTGTTTCTGTAGACAATATAAGTACTGTTTCATTAGTTGATACTGGTGCTGCGGTTTCTCTAATGAGCCTGTCTTTTAAGAATCACCTTGGGACGAAAGTAATGTTTGCTTGGAATCAAAGTGCTACGTTCCGCGGCGTAGGGAGAGAAACGTTGAGTCCGGTTGGTGTTTGTTCTGTTTTAGTTGCCGTAGGAAATCAAAAGTTCAGAGATGAGTCAACGGTGCTTCCACGTGTGACTCATGACATGATTCTAGGCATAGATTTTTTCCGTGAGTGCGGTGCCACTCTGGATTGTGGTAGTGGCGCGATTTGTTTTCGTACCGCCTTGCCCTCTCCTTTGACGGAAGATACCCGTGATGATAGCTCGGACGTGTTTTCTGTGTCGCAAGACGTCTGTTTGGCCCCGCATACCGCAATGTTTGTGCGCGTAAAATATTCATGTTCTCGTGCGGGTTCTTGCTACGGTTTAGCAGAGCCGGATTTTAATAACGCCCTCAAGAAAAACGTCATTGTGCCTCGTTGCCTCGTGCTCGCCGTCGATGGTTGTGCCGATTAGTGAACTGTCAACGTCTGGGAGCAGCCCATATCTCTGCCTGCAGGACTTAAATTGGCAAGCTTTCACGAGCAAACTACTCTTACCATCCGGTCACTTGAACTATCGGCGGCCGCAAAGAAATCCCAGACCGATTCCTACCCTGACTATTCTGCCAACATTCAGCATGATCAACAAATCACTTCCTTCAACTGAACGGTCTCTGCTGCAGGAGGTACTCGCAGGCTACGCTTCAGTCTGAATTTGCCCAAGACGAAACATCTTACGAAACATACGCCGCCACCTTCACCTACGCAACACCGCATCTATACGGGCCAAGCACCACCAATTCGCCAGAAGCCTTATCGTCTATCGCCTTCTGAAAGGAAAGTCATCGCCGAGCAAGCTGTAGACATGCTGAAGAAGGGCGTCATACAAGAATCGTGTAGTCCGTGGGCGGCTCCTGTCATTCTCGTCAGGGTGGAGGACAATTCATGGAGATTCTTTGTAGACTATTGCCGCCTAAATACCATTAAAGAAAGGACGTCTATCCGTTGCCACGTATAAATGACGCCGTCGACTGTCTGCACTCTGCTGCCTATTTTTCTTCTGTTGACTTGCATTCTGGGTATTGGGAAATCCCTATGCACCCATTAGACGAATAGAAGATGGCCTTCGTGACACCTGATGGTCTTTTTGAGTTTAGTGTTATGCCCTTCGGTTTGTGCGATGCTCCAGCGACATTCGAGAGATTTATGGATACAGTACTCCGTGGACTGAAATGGGAAATTTGCATGTGCTATTTAGATGACGTGATTATTTATGGGAAAGCTTTTTCAAGAGCACAACCACCGTTTGTCACTTGTGCTTAAATGCTTACTGAAAGCTGGCCTTGTTTTAAACTCGAAAAAGTGTCATTTTGGCGAAGGTGAAGCCCTCGTACTAGGCTTTCTTGTGGACAGAGAAAGCATACGACCGGACCCTCAGAAGACCGCAGTGGTTCGTCACTTTGAGCAACCACGAACAGTGAAGGACCTGTGAAGTTTTCTGGGTCTTTGCTCATATTTCCGCAGCTTTATTAAGCTTTCGCGCAGCTTGCTTCCCCACTGACGTCCCTTCTCCATAAAGATGCACATACTCGTGGGATGGTAAATGTGAGGCTGCATTTCAACAGCTCAAATTTTTGTTCACTTCAGGACCTATCCTGAAGCATTTTGATCCTGAAGCTTTCACTGAGATTGCATACTAATGCTAGTGGTCTTGGTGTTGGCGCTGCGCTCGTGGAAATCTGCAGCGGCCGCCAGCACGTCGTAGCATAGGCTAGTCGGACACTGACCAGAGCAGAGAACTACACCGTCACTGAGCTCGAGTGCTTAGCCGTCGTCTTCGCCGTTCAGAAGTTCCGATCGTATCTGCATGGCCGCGACTTCACAATAGTGACCGACCATCACTCACTATGCTATCTTGTTGGACTCCGCAACCCGTCTGGCCGGCTGGCTCGTTGGGCGCTGCGCCTCCAAGAGTACAGCTTTTCTGCGACCTACAAGAGCGGACGATGTCACATGTATGCCGGCTGCCTATGCCGCCTTCCTTCAGTGCACAACAATGCTGATGACGATGACTTCAATGACTATTTAGTTTCTGTCTCGTCCGACTTTCCAAATACCAGCAACTTATAGCGCGAATAACAACGCGACCCTACCTTGAAACCCTTGCTGGAAGCTGCGCATAACTCCCACGGAAAGCATTTTACAGTGTCTAATGGCTTTCTGTACAAGAAGAACTAATCCGACGGCCTCCCGTTGCTTCTAGTGGTGCCGTAAAGCTTGCGCCCGGTCGTCCTTCGTTCTATGCACGATGACATAACATCCGGTCATCTCGGTTTCACACGTACGCTACACCGACTTCCTCAGAGGTTCTACTGACCGAAAATCTGGAAGACCACGAAACAGTATGTCGCCAGCTGCACTATTTGTCAGCGCCACAAGCAAACAACGACGACTGGTCCGGCAGGTTTTAGATGTGAAGCATCTTATGGCGAAGCTGACTCTGGTGGTGGTGGTGTGCGGCGTGACCACCCTTACTGCGCATGCGCAAATCCTCAAAAAAAAATTAAAATAAAAAACCTCCTCCCCCCTCTCTCCCCTCCTACGCTCCCCCCTATCTCCTCTAGGCATCCCTACCCGCGCCGTCCACACTCCCCACTGCGCATGCGCGTCCCCCCCCCTCTCTCTCCTCTCCTACGCTCCCCCCTCTCTCGCCTCGCGACGCCGACGCAGGCAGCGTCTGCTAGCGAGTTCCTTGGTTGAAAAAACCGACCGCTCGCGCTGCAGAACCGTTCACTGGCCACCCCTCTCTCCTCTACGCCGCCGCCAGTGTAAGCATTAACGCCCGCTGCTTAACATCTACACATGGTTGCCTTTAGCGGGAGATGGCGTAATTTTTTAAGCAGCCCATTTCACCACCGACATCACCTTTTGAAAAAGTCGGCATTGACTTGCTCGGACCGCTTCCTAAGGCCCCATCCGGCCACCAATGTTATAGTGTACGTGGATTATTTAACTCGTTATACGTAAACTGACGCACTTACATCGGCCTCAGCAGCCGCTGTCTCTACTTTTTCTGTTACAACCGGTCATATTACGTCATGACACCCCACGGGTTATCATCAGTGACCGGGGAAGGCAATTTATTGCCGATTTTGTTCAAGGAATTTTGCGCCTCTGCGGCTCTTCCTATCGCCACTCCACTCCTTACCATCCGCAAACTAACGGTCTCACCGAGAGGACGAATCGCACTCTTACGAATATGCTATCGATGTACGTTGATGCTGACCACAGGAACTGGGACGCCGTCTTACTGTTCGTCACTTACGCGTACAATACGGCCTGCATGAAGTTACTGGACATTCACCTTTCTTTCTGCTTTACACACGAAACCCTCGGAGTTTTCCGGACACTCTACTAGCTTTCTCGCAACAGGAAGATCTTTCAATCGCTCAGACATTGCGTCGTGCCGAAGAAGCACATCAACTAGCACGCCTTCAAACATTGTCCTCGCAAGAACAAAGCAAGAGTCGCTACGATGCCAAGCATATCCCTGCAAGTTTTTCTCCTGGCGACTACGTTTGGCTGTGGACTCCTATTTGTAGAAAAGGATTGTACAGGAAGTTTCTCACAAAGTACTCTGGCCATTACGTGATAGTCGCTCGTCTAAGTGACGTGAATTACGTTGTCGCCCGAGTGACGGCCAATAACAGGCGTTCGTGCGTTACACAAGTTGTTCATGTAGCTCGCCCCAAACAGTACCGTCAGAGGTATATTTAGGTCCCTCGGCGAGCTTCATCTGTCCCCGGGGAAAGTGCAACGTTAATGCGCGAGAGTGCGAAACACAGAAGAAGGAGAAGAGTAGTGGGGCCGGCGCTTGGACTGTGTGTTTGGCCGAACCAGACTGGTCTTGTGCCGCAAGTACGCTGCTCCTGCTTCCACGCCATCCATTTCATCTGTAAATAAACTCATTTCCTCGTAACACTACATTGATTGTGTGCGTGTTTAAGTATATGTTTATTTCATTATTTGTCGTGGATCTGCGTTTTTCGATCTTGGTGAAAAATATACGTTAAGTGGCTTGTGCGAAGCGCTTAATTTTTTCACGCTTACAAATATCCGCGATAACCATATTACGGTAGTGAATGAATACTACTGCATCAGCCGCGGGAAACGGTCGACTGCGAAATAACTCACAAAAGTCACCGAAAAAGCTTTTCGGAGTAAAAAATTACTCCACCTTTACACTCCGGAAACCTCAGCAGAGTAAATAATGACCGCCGTTTCTGCGCTCAAAAACTGAGTCAGCATGAATGTAAATTGTTACCTCGACTGTACCTAGTAAATAAAAGCTCATTAAAGGTACTGCACTAGAAGACAAGCAGTTTATTCCCTTTTCTGGGTATATTTGTTTAGTGTGTGGTGCAGGCGTAAGCCAACCGTCGATGATCTTGCATGGAGCAATTACGTGTCTGAACGTAGACCTTCACGCGTGCCGGTTTGTTAGGTTCGCTTTTTGCTGGGCATGGGTAGAATACTTTTTGTGTGTACCTTTTTTTGCACCACTGTGCACACTTTTCAGTTTCTGTTCGGCCTTTCTGGTACCTTGACTTCCCTATTGTTCCCGTGTTTGCACGACCTTTTTTTAGCCTGATTGCTGTCCTAAGCTGGTGCTACAAAGGTATCTCCGATAAAAGTCTCTCGTTGTGCTACTCGATTCCGTAGTCCGTGACGTGTCGAGGCCGAGGTAGGTGGCGAGGAGTCAGCTAGTGAGGCGACTCACTAGCTGACGCAGTGAGGTGATTACGCGGTGGGTCCATACACGGTAGCATTGTAATGCTCATCCACAGCGGCGGCTGCTATACCAAAGTAGACGGTACTGCTGCGGTAGTCGCGCCGCACCATCAGGTAGTGCTCGCGATTCGAGCTAGAACCATGAGGGCAGCCGCGGCGAAAAAGCTGGCCTGACGATGCAGGCCCTTCACCTGGCTTCCTGAAACAGTCGCCGACCTAGAAACGCATGCCCTGCGAGGCTTCTTGTACCAGCTGCGAGCTCACCTTGCCTTCTAACCGTTTGCCTAGCCGGAACGCATCTCCTTGGCGCCCGAGTACACCGTAGTAGTTGGTGTGAATTTCTCTCGACCAGCGAGAACTAGTTGGCACCATACATGAATAGCCACATATATCGGGTGCCCCAGCCAGTTTTAGGGAGAATATAAAAAAAATTATTCCAACGCACTAGATGATGACACAACCAAATGCATGTTGCTCACTATTATCTGTAGTACGTGACACTATTATTTGTGTACTGATCAATTGCTTAAAACCTTTTCGCGACCAAAGAAAGAAAAAACGTGTCAAAGTCACTGAAAACAATTTTTGCTCATTTTTTTGACATTTTTTTTCTTAATAACGCGGTATCACTCTTTCAATTTATTGGTGTTCCTTTATTTCACAGATCTCATCGAAAAATACATCTCGAAAGTGGCTTCACTGCATGGAAATACAAGGAAAAACGCCAATAATATGAAAGCTCAGACATTAATGTCCCAACATAGACGAGTGTAGCCATCTAGCGTCACGAAACCTACGTATGATGTCTATCGTCTTCATTGCTTTCATGCGGGACCAATTCCTCTTTTTGTTTTTGTTGATGATGAATAGAGTCGTCCTCACTAATTTTGTTAGAAGATTTCCTAACGAAAGAATTAGGCCACTTTGTTGAACTAACTTTTGAAGCATCGAAGCTGGGTCAGGAATTCCAATGAGAAACTATAGATTGGTTTGCAAAACGCCTGATTGATTTTTAACTTTCTGTATATTAGGTATTAGTGTTTTTGTGCTTACTATAGATGCCCGCGAATTACAAAAAAAAATACGGCGTGACATGTCCGCTCACGCGATTGCGTGCGTGATGATTCTAGTGCTCCCTAACGTTCCACATGCAAACGAACATAGCATTTCCTGGTTGTGCCGTCTCGACAGGGCAGCGCCGATGGTAGTGGCAGGGTCTCTAGCATAGCTACCGCTCGTTCATTCCGGACGACGTTCCTGAACGTGCTTTAAGAACGTTGTCTGAAAGAGCTCCCAGGATTGTAGTGCGGATTATCGGTTCTCAAACCACGTGCTCTCGGTGTCTTCAAGGTAGTAGTAGACGTGAAACAGTGTCTCGTCGGAGTTCCAGTTGTTGAAGGTGACTGCTCGGTCGCACGTCTCCAGACAACTTTTTGGTGTTCAAACACTGTTCCACGAAAAGTCGGTTGCTCCTTCGGCTGCCCCAACACGAATGTAGCTGTAGTTGTAATTGTGGCAGTTGTCCTCGTCGCCGTGGTCAAGGTCGAAATCTTGTTTGGACTGGTGTTCACAGGTAGGAGCCCGTGCTCTGGCTGTAATGCCTTCCGTTACAGCAAGTTCGACGATCAGTGTTGTCCTGAGCGTCGCATTCTTCGCGGCTCGGGCTTGAGTCAGCGCTTCGCGAGGGTGCCCAGATAATGGACAAAGAAAACAGCTCAACGAGATGTCACATTGTGTCACGTTGACGAAGGCAGCAGTAGGAGTGTTCAAGGCGAAACTCCTTCTATTTGCGTACCTGTATCCGGCAAACGACAAATCAATTTACAACAAACACTGTAGAACTGATAGCACCGAATAGTGTTGTCCGTCGATAAACGGATCTGCGGTGAGTTGCCTCCGTGTTTATACATGCAGCATGGAATATTCGAACCTTCTCGCCGGTGCTTGCGCAAACTCTAAAATTAACAACAGTATTCGCCTCGTGCACGCCAACTTCAAGATGATCTTGAACAATCGCGAAGCTTCTCAAACATTGTGGTACGGTCTGCGCAGACCATTGCTAACTGTCTTTGTGGCTGAAACCTGAAAACACGAAAATAACGCTCATAACTAGCCGTCTCAATATAACGATCTACTGGCCTCTAACCTCGCTTTCTTACTCCGTCACATCCACTGGCCCTCGGTCGGAGTTCGTGAGCATACAGGGCTTGCACGTGCACTGCGGCTGGCTTCACTTGTCGTAACGAGGCTGTCGGCGTTCCGCTTAGTTCTCGACGCCTGGAATGGGCAGGGTGTAACGCCTGCCTAACGAATGTTACAACTCAACGACAGCGGATAGCTACAACTTCAAACACAGCCGGCGCTGCTCCAACTATAAGCTGCACTCGGAATAAGCATTCGAGAGTATTGTCGGTAAACATTGATGTAATAGCGGTAAATATTGATGTAGTAGCTTAATGTCACATATTGCTGTATTTCATGTAATCAACTATTTTCATCTTTATTTGGGTGCTCTCTAGAACTGAATAATTTCATGTGCTCTCGCATATTTTACGTATATTTGCTATTTATATGTTCTGTGCACTAAGAAACTGCTTTTTTTTGTATCACACGTGCTTTTACCTCTTCAGGATTCCGTCATATTTGCTGATTTAAACAAACAAATCAGAAGCCAAATTCATATTCCCCAGGAAAGCACTGAATGGTTTCGGAGGGCGACGTGAGACTAGTAAGAAATTGCACCAAGGCCAGCGGAAGGCATGTGTTCAGCGTGCGATGGTGGCGTGCCATCAACGATCACTTCCTCTGTAGGTCTCCCTGACTTCATCTGCAGTGTGCTAGTCGTTGAGTGAACGTGCATTCTCTCCAACCGTCATGTTGAAGACATCGTCATGTATTCATTTGATAACCTTCTTAACTCTGATTCTGGAATGGCCGCATCGGCTTTTTCGGACATGAGGTGAATGGCTTCAACAAATGCGTGAAGAATTCGCACAGCACCTCGGGTCCTTTGCAGGAAGAAGTCTTGACAATCCTTGCCAATGGTAGGGGAGCCGAGTACGTTCATATTATATTTCCTATGACGCACATAGTATATCTTCGATGTAGTATATCTCTATCTCTACGCTGCACATAGTATATCTCCGATGAGTAGTTCATAGTATATCTCCGATGCGGCACATCGCACTCTAACACTTGCAGCAATTCTTATCACCTTCAGTTCTCATAAGTGTCAGAGCTGAGTGCAAAGCTATACATACGTCTGTAGCACGAGCGCCCATTAGGAGCTAGTGCTCCTTCATTACAGAACGAAGAAATCGCCGAAGGAGCCGCAGACGGTATCGGAAACTTTAAGTACCGCACTTCGTAGTAAATGAGTAAAACGCTGTATCAGTAGGGCTCACAATTTATGATGTCGACGACTAACACATTTTCTCGGAACTCAAAATTCTGCTGGAAGCCTTAGTTTTATGACATTTGATTTTAGCAACCAGAGCTATTCGCTGGAGCGTGGGAGCTTAAAATCTTCTGTATTATAACCGCCTTGTTGGAAAACACGCGTCAAACAAGGAGACTGCTTACCTTGGGGAATATAAACGCAGACGTCGCAACAATTGCAGAACCCTCCAGGCATAATGACACCATCACAGGTCGCTTCGTCAATGCTACTGCATTGTATGTATTCGCAGACTTGACGAGAACAGTCATTTTCGGATGCTGGTGGCAGTATATCAGGTTCTGTCTTCGGCGGACGTCGTGGCGTAACTTGCAGTGGGACTACCAACGTGAAGAAGATGCTCAGAATGCCTAGAAGAATCATGTTTTCCTGAAAAAAATATACCTTTTTATTGCAGGTGCAATATTTCCAATATTACCTTTTATTTTTGTGAACATGAACTTATAAAAGAATAGAACCCAGAGGGTTGAATGTTTTCTGAATACTTACACCTATTTTCACTAAAAGAGTCAGTTTCACCGAGAGGGTGAAGCACTGATTGCGACAGGAAAAAATTGGAATATGACACACTGAAACGGTACCAGTAGACTTCAAAAAACACAGCACTGCACTGAGCGAAGTATGGCTTCGCTCAGTGGTGCTGTATGGCTTCCACGCAATCGTTGTGTAGCGAAGCCTTGGAAATGTGTAATGGGTTGAGCACTCCAGCGCCTGATAGTGGGTCATCCTCTTGAGCTCCCTTCCGGAAGAAGGCAAGTCACCCTGAGAATACGTGCTTTGCTTTGACTGTCGGCGTTGCGTATTGTCACTGAGAGTCATCAAATAAGCTCCTTAACAAATTGGTGGATAGTGCTGTGCCCTCAAAACTTCCGCCTCCATTCGAAGTCCTTGGAGCTTCTATCCCATACCATGACATCTTCCATGCCTCAACACGCCGCTCAGCTAACGCCGTTTCACGCTCAGACCATTTGCCCCGGTGTCCCCCGTATCCTCGAAACTCCTGTCTTCACCGGCGCTGATGGCAGCGACGTGGTTAGCCATTCACATGCACATGAGCGTCCCCAACAAATGGGACGAAGTAGGTCTGGTAAATAGGATGAAGTAGCGCTGGTTTCGACCCTTGGCAGCAGTAGTACCTGAAAGTAGCAGCACAATTTGAAGGATGTTTACAAATTGCAAAAGCAGAATAGTTCGAGCACAGGTAATGGGTATTTTTCGAATAATAAATGCACATGTGGCAAGTTTTCACGTTGTAGAAGTTAGATATCTTGCCCCACACTTCAAGCCGAGGCAAAACATCAGCATTCCAGCATGTTTGTTCAAATTAGGCGTCCAATTTCTGGCAGGAAGAAGATTGATTAAAGTATCTTTGTCGAGCCTATACTGCGTTTTGTATAGTGTGGGTATTAATGTTTGTTTTTTAGTGAAGATCAGGAAGAAGAAACGCTCGGGCGTCCCTTGCTGTGTGCGAGATCTGCGTTCCGGTCGGACCGGATCTACTTCGATGGCTAAGTCATCACTGCTTTCCCAATAAATCGTCATACGACACTGTTGGAGGTGCTGGGTAGCCATATTCGGCCGTTGCAGCAGCTTGATGAGGAGGCGGCATATGGTTGTGGCAGAAGCGTGCTCTATGGCAGGCCAAACCGCGAGGGAAGCACATCAGCCGGTTGTCGCTAATGCGCCAGGTGTTCTGAACATAGGGGGGTTCGAGTTGGCATAGGGGGCGACAGAGGAGGCTAGGGTTGCTCGTGGGCGTATTGCTTTAGAGAAGGAAAAAATGTTGGTGGCGAAGGTCGCGCCGCAACTGCGGCATAGATCAGGTGCAGCCACTGGCTGATATGGTCGGGACAAAAGGTACAGACTCGGCAAACTGCTCGCGGATAGCCCTCCTGGCCGCCAGAAGTGCGTCAAACTGTAGGTGGTGATCGCTCAGCTGAAGCATAGAATGTTGGCGCGAAACCTCCTCACGAATGAAGTGCTTGACATGGCTGGAGAGCGACGTATCGGGTGACGGTTCGAAAGCAAGCGTGATGCTCGAGAGTGGTTCGGCAGCTGCGACAGCACTGAGCGCAAGGACCCGTTGTCGACGCGGCTCATGAAAGCTTTGGCAAAGAGTACCGACGTTTGCCATAGCAGCAGGGTTGGGTTCCGCGCAAGAAGCATCCGAAATGCATGGTCCTGGATTCCTTTGAGGATAAGTTTGGCTTTTTCCTCTTCGCTCATCGAGGCCTTGACGGGGCAACAAATATTTACTAAATCCTCGATGTATGTAGCTCGTATCCCCGCTGCCTTTGGTGAGTGACGTCCCCATGGACCTGAGCCAAGTAGGGGGGGGGGGGGGTCCACTCCTTTCCACGCCCTGCCGTGCGTGGCATTTCTGTGTCCGAAGAAAAGGGAATCCTGTGGGTTGAGCCGACGCCGGGTGCTTGGAGCTTTAACGCGCCCGGCAGAGGCAGCACGGCCCTTTGCCGGGCGCACAGCCCCAGCTTCACGTCGACGGCACCCCTGTGCTAACCCACCCATGGAAAATCGGCCGTCCCCTTTTCCTGTCTCTCTCTCCCATTATCTTCGCCTTTCTATCACTTTAAACCTTTCCTGTCTTCTGCTCTTTTCCAATTTCGTCCAAATTTCCTGGCGGCTAGGGTTAACCCTGTGTGGATGACCCAGTCTTGATTCATCATATAAGGTTATAGTAGTGGTGTACAGCTGGCGATGGAAGCACTTGTCCTTGCCCATTTTTTCGTGACGTCTCCTTGTTGGGCTCGGTGATGGGTGGCTGGCACCACTGCCGAGACCACACTCAGAGTGTGTTTAATGCGTCCCTCCCGCCATCCGATCGCAACCTTAAGAGGCTACGCGCCAAAGCTACACTTGAACTATTTTCAAAGAAGCAGCGATTCCCCAAGTTCCGCATCACATACATGGATAGCATCAAAGAAAAAGCAAGGGACATCTCTCGTTGTTTTGGTCGCAACAATCTAGACCGAGAAAAACAGTCCATATTAGAAAACAACGAAAATAGGCAGCGGCGATCTGCTGCTTGAACTATGAGACCCTACACAGTATAACAAACTGCATTCACTAACTTTTTTTGGAAAGCTGAACATCAGTGTAACCCCAAATCGCAAATGAATAGTTCTAGCGGTGTCGTTTACGATCTGCTGAGTTTCACAGACACCCAACTCCTTGACGGCTGGAAAGACTAAAACGAGGTAAATGTTCAGAGGATAAATATGAGACGAGACAACACAGAGAAGCTAGCGAACTGCCTGATACCGTCGAAACAGGTTGTACAAAACTGAGAGTGCGGCCATACATACCGAATCCGCTCAGATGTTTGAACTGTCAAAGATACGGTCATCGTTCACACGTTTGTCAAGAACACGCCACATGTGCCAGATGTGGCTCAAATGTCCACAATCCTGATAAAAGTGAAGCCGCACCTCACTGCGTGAACTGCAACGGGGATCACCCGACGTATTCAACATCACGTCCCACACGAAAAAAAAAGGACATCGTTGGACTTAAAGTACGGGAGAACACCTCATTTGGAGAGGCGCGTAAAAGATGTTTGGTCTTTCACAGCCCATCTTATGCTGACGCAGCGTGTAATGGGGCAGCGCTGGGTCGGCCTCCGAGACTCCACCTGCCCACGCAGCCATCGGTTGTGGCCCCTGCCCCCCGCGGCGGCAGTAGTACAGCCTACTCCGCTGACCTATCAAGAGAGTGCGGTGACTCAAAGGCATTCGGGTCTTAAGGTCTCGTCCCACCAGCCGAGGCCCAAAGCTTCAACAAATAGCTCGCACATGCGGGCAACCAGTGCCTCCCTGGCTGCAACAGACATATCGGAACCTCTTGTGCTAAAGGACGGGCGCAGTTCTCTGGACTGCGCCAAGGCAACATAAAAAGTTAATAACAGGGCGGGATGATGGTCCTGTTTCCTTAAAGACAAAATACCACACGTGAACATTTAGCACTTTCCTACTGTACTCGCAGCCACACTTTATTTGTAATATAAGACGACTAATATTACCGTGGAACATTAGAGGCCATTTTAATAATCTCGATGACGCACATGAACTTCTCCGCGAACTTGGTGCAAGGCTGCTGTGTATACAGGAACCACAACTAAATCCCACAAATACTTATTGTCTCCGTCCCTAGGTCGTTTTCCTTATGGAAGTGACCATTTCCGGGCAGTTTTAAGTGCACCAATTTGAAATGACGTGGTGCCGCAGGCTCCCCTGTGGAACGTTGATTCAGACGACTGGGAAAGGTATCGAACCCTTACCCACATTAACTGGTCGGCATATAGATCGGCATAAGCATATACGGCGCTGTGAAGTACTTCACAGCTCCTTTAATCGATGCCGCTTCTAAACGTATTCCTGAAACCAGCGCTACACGCTGCAAGCGCTGTGTTCCCTTGCAGAATTATGCCTGCAAGCTGCAACACAGCACGGTGAACGCAGAACGAAACGTGAGGCATCCTTCGCAAATCTCCAACAGCAGAAAACCTCGAAAACTTCAAGCACGTAAAATACCAGGGAAGGAGAACGCGCCGACAAGCAAAACGAGAAAGCCCGGCAAGATTTATATCCTGTATCATTTTTTACACAAATGAAGAGAAAGTATCAAATGAGGTGAAAAGATTAAAAAGCCAGCAAACTTCTCCGTTACGGGGAATTGGTTGCAGCGCAAACTTGACACGAGGACACAAGAAGGAAGACAACACACGCAGCGCTGTCTTCCTTCTATTGGCCTCATGCCTCTTGTTGACTACATTTCTCCATTACGTCTGGTAAACGCCAAAGGAGATAGTTTGGAAGATCGAGCTAATTCCCTCGGCGCACATTACTAAGCCCAAATAGAACAAGAAAAGCTGGAACGGAAATGTTCAATGAACAATGCATATAGCTAACCATTCTGCCTAACAGAACTTCTGGCGTTCCTAAACAGTTGCGATTATTCGGCGCCATTTCAGAAGAGTACCAGGGCCATCCAATAAAGTCTCACCCCGCCGACGCTAGCCGATGTGGTGATAGCCGCATATGGAGGCTTGATTACAGTTGAGCTGTTTCTGCTTCGCATCAAGCCTGGCTTGAACATATCTATAGTCTCTACGCTGCACTAAGATGCTGCAGAGGAATGCAGTCGTTTAATACAGGCAAAAGGGGCGCAACACAGCACAAGAACGGAGTCGAGGGAACAAGTACCGGGGCACTTTACTTGTTCCCTGGACTCAATCCTTGTCCCGTGTTGCTCAACTTTCATGTATTATAACTATGGGCGAACTAGCCCAGCAACAAGCTTCATTAAATTCAGTTGCATCGGTAGTTTGATGGTCAATGGACGGCTGCATGCAGTCAACGCCTATGTGGCGACCGGGGAGAGCGCCTCGCGGTCGCCACGTAGGTGTGATGCACGTACTTCAGTCACACATCTCACCTGAAGATATTTAAGGCAAACCTCCGGGTGCGCACTCAAGGAGTGGAAGTCCCACAGGCACGGATGCTCGTTGACAAGGTAATCACGGTAATCACTTTCTACGGAGGACTTCCACCACGCTACGTATATTACCGTAGCAGCGAGCTCCCTTGCTTCCCATACAAGAATACCACGCAAGTGTGCAAGGTCTGTTACCATTTCGGCTATAGATGTGACGTATACCCCTATTGAAAATCCTTGGTTGGTGGATACTGGAATCGTTGCTGGATATGGTGGAAACAATAGTGGATGTGGTGGAAATAATAGCGGATAAGCTGGAAGCTTTGGTGGTCATAATGGCTGATGATGGCGAGAGTGGAAAAATGGTGGCAGATGGTGGCGGTGGTGGCGAGCCAATGGTGGTGACAGTGGAAAATGCTGGCTGATGGTGGCGATGCAAAATATGTTTTGGTGGATGGCTTGGTGAACAAGCTGGATGACGGTGGCATAGTGGAAACACGGTGGATGATGGTGGCATGATGGAAATGCACGTGGCACAGTACGTGAAATCACTGTTATTTTCAACGTTTCCCCCTCGAATGTGTAGACAAATGTGCATGCAGTCCCAATAAGCTAGCGCCGATCATTATGCTTTCTAGCACAGTTGTTTTTATTCATGCGGTGTCAATACCGTCACAATATTTGTGGAGCGCAGAATCCGTGAATGTTTACATGTTTATCGCGTACCTATATGAGTTTGACAACCGTGATGTGGTGTTGTATTGTGATGTTTACGTGTCTACAGATATCGGTGTGAACAGCGACGGTAAATGTGTTACATCACCGCGCAATTGTAGAAGTAAATTACACTTTTCAAAATACAACGGGTTGACCAGAAAACAGCCGCCACTTGATATCGCCACGCCAGAAACGCCGCTCTGGAAATTCTTGCACTCATTAGATCAGCTGCACTTTAAGGTAACAGCGGGAATGCGTGCGAAGCTAAAATGCACAATCTTTTACGTTCGGCATGCGTCGATATAAGCCGCACCAAGTATGACTTCCACCATCCTATTCTACCACCATGATTTCCACCAAAGTTTAGGCCTAACGTACCGACTGAGTCCGTCTACGTGTCATCGGCGCTTCTAGGTTTCAGGATACACGATTCCGACGAGTACGAATGAGTTTACAGCACAGGTGTGACATCGGTTAACCTAAATGAAGCGTTTTTTCTTGTATAAGCGTCCGCACAAGAAGCGATGAACATAGATGCGACGCGCTTCCAGCAAACGCCTCCGATCACCGATAGCCGCTGGTCACACTCGCCGGCACTTCTCTGGCTCGTATGCGAGAACACATATTTGTGAATTCGTACGCCTTACTGAACTAACATGCTGACATATATTTCCCGCGCACTGCATTCTTTTTTTGGCCTAGCGGTTATGTAGTTGTACTTAATGATAACTACACAGATCAGTGCGCTGGCACGGCCGCGCTCGTTGCGCGAAAATGCATCACAGTATTCAATCAACTGTCAGCGCGTATTTATCGAACGAGCTTAGAGTCGACACGAAGCCTCTGCACATGATTCCCTTTCGAACGAGCGAGAAACGGATATATTAATCTAGGCAGTAACAGCTGGTTGATATGTTAATATATACTTTTTTAGTTATGTTGTGAATTGTAACAGAAATTTAGTGCTGTTGCCATTATTGACATGCCATTCGTTACTGGCAACTGTTTTCTTATGTTTAATAAGTATGCAAATTTTAGTAGGAGGGGAAGATGGTGTCTCTCTCGAGTATGCGACATACAACGCTGAAGTTAAACGGTGTGGTAGTGTTGACTAGTCGTTCTGTGTCCCTCAAAACAAGTTTCAGCGTGGCGTAGTGGTAAAGTGCTTGGCTCAGGATCCGAAGGTGCCACGTTCGACTCCTCGTGGCGACGGGCTTTTTTTTTTCAAGCGTTTTTTTTTTGCTCTTCTGCTTTCTTCATTGTTTTCTATGCAATTATTTAGGTATGGCAGCTAGGGACGATGGACCTGACGGTTTAGAGCCGTTTTGCGCTCCGTTCGTTTCCAGCATCCATCATCGCCAGGATACACGGTATTCCAAGCATTGCCACCGTATTCCAGCACCATAATCCACCATAATGATGGATGGTGGAATCCACCATTTCCATGGTGGACAGGTTTTCAATAGGGACCCTCAGCCAGACACTCCGGTGTGTCGAATGCTCGCCCAAGTATGCGAACTGCGGAGGATGCCAACCACACGGAAGATCAAAATGAGAAGAGGCTCGAACCTCTGAACCACGCACGCTACAATTTCAACACCTAAACTTCGAACTC
>JALIZH010028027.1:0-46486 GCA_030522465.1 Rhipicephalus appendiculatus
GCAAGTCGTACTGAAATAATAATAATTTGTTCATTTATTTCCAACTTATCTGTTCTTTGATGATTATGCAAGAGCAAACTACCGCGCTCTACCGCCTTCCTTATAAACAATGGCATTATTTCTTTTTGAGTAATGAAAACTCTACTCATATTACTACTGCTGTTCTATTTGGAAAATCTGACCCTGCGGATAGCGGCGGTACAACACTCCCCGGAGCAGGAATAATATCTTGGAATACCTCTGACTAACATACAGCACATAATTATTCGTAACTAACAGCTTTTTTTTCTACCCCAAGAACAAAAAATTTACACCATCTTCCCAAAGGGAACCCTGATGGGATGCGAAGCAGCAGCGTTGCGCAGGGGTGGCGTCACGGGTTGAACGGCGCTAACGCGGGTGCTGCGGTGAGCGCTGGAAGATTCGTTTGAAGCGATGGCTGGCGTAGGTCTTGTCGTTGCGCGTCAGGCGGCAGCTTCGGGCGCTCCGGCGAGCGCGCGGCAGGCGAGGGAGAGAGTGACGTCAGCGCGCACTGCAAGGGGAGCGTGACGTCAACGCGCAGCTGCGGCGTGACCTACTTGGCACCGCTCCAACACCTGCGGCGAGGGGAGCGCGTTGCGGCGCGTTCGTCTGTACGCACGGAGGGACAGCGTTACACAGCCTAGTGAAATAGCTGCTTCGCGTCTAAAAGTCACAGTTTCGCCACAAGGCGAAGCAATGAATGCGATAGCAACAAATTGGAATGTCAAGCGACGAATGGAAAGCAGGTCGAAACGTGCAGCGCGCTGCTCACTCACACATGACGCACGAAAACAACACGCACAGGACGAGAGAGAACTAACAACGTTCACAGCTCGACACTTAACGCGCTGCTCAAACAAAAACGGCGCACTAAACGTATTCACAGGTACAGACGAGCGCGTATGCTGAAAACACGTAATGCTGAAAACACGCTGAAAACTCGCTGTATATAAATAGCTCGCCATTTGAAGGTTGAAGGACGTTCGCCTTCCTGGCTGAATGGTTAGCGCCGCGCGCTGCAGGAGCGAGAGGTCCCTGGTTCGATGCCGCGCGTCGGAAACATACTTCTGAATTATTTTTCTTTGAGGTTTTTATAAATATATAGATACATATACATATACGGGGAATGACGGCGGCGGCAGACGGCGACGCCGACGGCGAAAACCAGCCGAGAGTGTCCATATAATTGCTATCGCAATAATAAACAATTTACGCGTCTCTCCCGGCCCAGCAATCTAACCGAGGAGAAATGCCATTCCACCTCTCGTACACCTCCATAAAAGTAGTGAAAACCGAGCACTGAGTGAAGATTTTCAAGGTGCATAATTTGCTCTTTCAGGACAGATCATCCATACAGCAGCGTACATTTACACTAAATATGAAATCACTAAACTTCTTACTCCTCCAGAAGAAAAAGGGAAGCTTGTATGCATTGCATTCAAAGCATGTCTGCAGGCTCAATTTTTCTTTAGCGCATAATAAAGGCACTCTGCAAAACTCTTTCAGCCTGGTCAGAAAACGCTGCCGATAGGTAGCCGATTCTTATGAGAACGTGCGAGCCCAATATTATAGCGCTGCAGGCAGCCTCGAATATATAACTAATTCTGAAAATCAGCTAAAAATCGTTCCTTCTTCTCTCAAGAAATGATGTCATAAACCAAAATGACCGCGTCATAAACCCGAACTTCATGGCCATTGGCTGATTTGAGCATGGTGAGTTGCATAGTAACTGCGCCGAACACCGGATGCCGTCACTTGCCTGCGCGCGCACGCGCGCGATCACGCTGAAAGTAGGATGCGCGTTCGAAAAAAGAAAAGGAATTGCTCGAGGTCATGAGCTGCGCTAAAGAAAGTACGCATCTTCTTGCCTCGTGTCATCCCCCCCCTACTCCTTGCGTAGCTTCCAGCGCTATTCGGTACGAAAGGGGAGAGAAAGCGCCCGAAGCGTGCTACAAAACCCTGCTCGCATTTGACGGATCTCCAAAATATTTTGCTGCAGTCGATTAGTGAGGTAAAAAGCTCTTTTAATGAAGCAAGTCGATCACTTCTTGAAAGAGTGTTGCACCGGCCGCTTTATGACACCATTCATGCATTTCGCGCCTAATATATGCCACTTTTTTTTGCGAGTACAGCATCATCAGTTTTGTAGGTTTTTTAAAGACGATATTCTTTCTTGGGATACGTTGAACGCAAAAATTTTGGTCGGTCTATCTGTCTGTCTGTCTGTCGGTAACCCGATTCAGCTACTCGGCCAAAGTTTAACCACTTTCTGAACGCCCAGCCATCTTGAACTGGTGTTTGCCTTCATACTTGTGAACATATTCGATCAAAAAGCAAATACTACGCATACCTGAGGCGCAACATTAATATGTTAGTGTCAGGTCGTCTGTTCTTTTATTAGAAAATACATAGGTACGCAATTCTAAAGACCCTAGTGTTTTATCAATGCCAGCCAGATGCAGCCAATTCAACGTAGAGTAGGCGCTGTCTGAGGCAAGGCAAAACATATTAGTACGGCCGGCACAAGACTATCGTCTTTCGACGACATTTTCAGCGAAGCACGTAGATACGCGGGCAAATTTTTATTATTATTTTAAGCGCGACAAGAGGCACACAGAATATTCTCGCGCACTTGTAGTGGCTCTATCAGAATTGTTACAAAACCATGTAATGCCAGGGATGGCCATGCGATGCTGCAGGAGTTTCATTTCATTTCATTTCATTTTATTACCTTAAAGGCCCCGTTTGGGGTATTACATAAGGGGTGGTTACATGTTCGTACAATAAAAACAGGTGTTATGGTGTGATACAGGTTTGCAACGTGTCCAGAAATTCGGAATTATCTGATACGGCAGCAGCATGGTGAGCATAGGTCGGCAAAACTTGTGGAGCTCACTCAGAGTCACTCATGAAATATATTTTGCGCTTAGGGCTCACTCGGACTCATACTCACCAAATTTTTTCTGAGCCGGACACACTCGAACTCACTCTCACGAAAATTTTCTTCAACTGGACTCACTCAGACTCAAACTCATCAAAATATTACTCACCCGGACTCACTCAGACTCAGACTCACGGCCCGATCTGAGTCTGAGTGAGTCCGTATGAGTCGGCTCATGAGTGAGTTCGCCGACCTATGATGGTGAAGCAGGTCGTTCCAGTCTCTGGCAGCCCGAGGAAAAAATGAGGCTGGAAATGTTACGGTTCGTGTTCGAGGACTGGTTACTTGCAGTTGATGGCCAGTGCGCTGAGACGTTCGTGAGGATGATGGCGAGATGTAAGTTGACTTAACTCTTTAATTTAGCTAAATATTTCCGGAGGGTCGCCTCGTCAGATGTCTGATATTTTTATCCATGGATGATCTCACGTTGCACGATGGTAGTTGTCATTCCTATAGATTTTTTAAGTTGTCTGCAGGATCATATATCTATTCGATCGCTTCAGTTTTCCATGCGGCATGGTTATTGGATCGGTGCTGCATTCATCAATATAGGCACACATGACAGCGGGGCCTCCTATTCTTGCTATAACATTTGTTTGCTATGGCGAAAACCTGATATGCCTCATGAGAAAGGTGATGTTCGCGAATATCTGGTGTCTTACAGTTTGATCAGCTTCACTGACTTCTTTGAGAAGGCTGGTTAAACAGCGGAGCAGGTTGCCTCACATTGCTAGGCATGGTCTGCATCGGTACGAACGAGGCCATACATATTTTCCAGCGGCTCTCCCAACCAAATGCCTTCCGAAGTCTTTTTTCCTATCTGTCAATTTTTTTCTCTTCCTTGCTTTTTTTATTTCTCCCTTTCCTTCGATCTATATTTTTTAGTTTTTCTTTCTTTCTCTCCCCGTGGCCATGGTGTAAGAATATTTTAGGTGATGACTCCGCGGCCGGAGACGCGTCCAGATTGTGTTCACCGCCTGGGATGTTTCATTTTGGCGGCGACAGGTGGCGCTGGCAGACGGTGGCTCACTGGGGAAAGGCGCGCATCCGCGCTTTGTAGATTGTTGCTGCGGAACCTGGCTTGTTTACCACTCTCGATATACATATGTACATGGATGTCAATAAATTTTTACACTGGTATCTCATAGTAACGAAATTGATTTTCTCATAGTATATGCAGCTTATTTCCCAACAACGTTTTTGGTCACATAAATGCTCCGATAGCAGCAAACGTTGGGCTGGAGAGCGGTCGCATTTTGACGCGACAGCGTTAAAAGCTCGTTTTGCTGAATGTCCGGTGTTGGCGGCGTTGGTGGGGTCGGCGTCAGAGTTCTTTGGTTCTGAGCAAAAAAAAAAAAAGCAGCGTTGGCCGTTAGCGAAAATTCGAGGTAGTTTTAATAAGGTATAGCAGCTGGAGGATGTTTGCAGGTTTGCCGACCTTGCAGCAGTCTCCACCGAAAAGCAAAAGCACGCTAGCGATTGGGAAGGCGATATTGTGTGTGCGTGTGTGTGGTGTGCGCGCGTGTTTGTCAGTGCCTGTGTGCGTTTGAGCTCGTGCGCGCGTGTGTGTGTGTATGTGTGTGTGTGTGTGTGTGTGCGTGTGCGTGCGTGCGTGTGTGTGTGTGTCTGCGTGCGCGAGTGCGTGCGCATGCGTGCGTGCTGACCCGTGTGTGTGTGGGTGTGTGTATGTGCATGTGGCCGTGCGCGCGTGTGTGTGCCTGTGTGTGCGTGTGTGTATGCGCACGTGTGTGCCTGCGTGTGTGTGCGTACGTGTGTGTGTGTGTGTGTGGGTGTGTGCGCGCGTGCATGTATGTGTGTTTGTTCTGTTCATAGGTTCTCCTACAACATATTTAATGTTTCTTGGTGCTAATAACCATAGATGAGGTAGCTCAAAAAGTGGCATCTGAATTTAAAACAAGAAATTACCTTTCCCGCTTGATGACGAAGCGAGTCGGTCGAGCATAGGCCACTCGCACTATCAGTGTGGTGGAGAAGCATCCTCTTCACGTGGAGGAGGCCCGTGGCTGCTGAAGTAGAAGCGCCGCCGCTTGTGCAGCGTGCCTTTTGATTCAGTATCGCCATGCCCTCAACTAGCTGATTCTGCGCGCAATAAATGTGGCGTACTTGCAGTGGTCGGGTTAGGAACTCCAGAAGCAGTTGAACCTTTTGGCCCCCCCTCGCTTCCGTGAAGTGGGCAGTACAGCCTGCCGCTTTCGCGGAGGTTTCCTGGTTTCGTGCTGCACGGTCAGGTAGTTTGGACAGCCCGGGAAAATGCTAGGCACAGTATCCGAACAGAGCACAGTTTTTTTTTCTTGGGAGTGGGGGGGGGGGGGGGGGTGCAACCGGACGTTTACCTTGTATTCTGCATGATATATTGCAGAGATGCCTTCTTCTGGGAAATGCTTCGCGAACACATAGTCAGTAGGCTCCAAGACTCTGTCTGCTGTCGGCATCACCCATCACCACTTATCTAAGCGCTTTGGTTCACGCGGAGCCTTGAAAAGCGACACACGCTCCATACAAATGCTATACCCGGACTTGCAGTTCGGGGCAAAACACATTTTGCAAATTTCGAGGCACAGCTAGCGACAAGGCTGCTAACGGGTACGCGGCGTCAGGTGTACGTTCAGTGAATCACAAAACACGAATCATCGAAACAAATGCGCCCGAAGGGCTCACAGGCACAGAGCAACGCGTTTCTAAATCACAGAACAGCATGCACGCAAAGCTTTCAGAAAGATCTTCCTTCCCGCGCGAATATCGGAATGCGCCCCGCGTCAATCCCTGTGACCCCATGCTCTAGCGCCATCTCTCCTCGTGTGGCGAAAACTACTCGTCGCTCAAAGTTATCGGCGAACACAATCTTCCCGCGCCCTCTCCTCTAGCGGAACGGCGAGTGTCAACACCTAACTTATTCTTACACGGTGCCCGTGGCAAATACGCTTTTGCCAATGGACTTTTTTTTTTGTATTTCGTGGACCACTGGTGAGTAGTGGGACGTGTTCAATATCTGCGGCACATACCGTCTAGAAAACTGCGGAAGACGCTCCACAGAGACTGAACTCGACCTCAAATAGATCCGCTGTTAAAAGAATCACAGCCCAAGCTCTCCGTATATTGTTTAACCAGAGGAATTCAAAGGTGCGGCCCCGTTCTTTATCACTGGATTATTGCCGATGGTTCAGTAAAGTATTTCTGAGTTATTGGTTACGCCTGTCCAGGAATCTTAAGTGGTGTGTGCAACCCGTTTGTTTCGGTCTCTATGTTCAATGGACCAGTGTTTAGCGGTGAGATCTGCCCAATTTCTGTGGCAGGTACGTTCTTTGCCCTTGCACGACTTGTTTTAGTGGACCTGTGGTGAGTAGTGGGGCTCTTCCAATATCTGTGAGACGTAAGCGCTGGGGGTTCTTGCGTGCGTGCGAAGGACGAATTTCTGTTGCGCCTAATCAAATACAGCTGCACTGGAAAAATAACACTCGAGTCACACACACACACACACACACACACACACACACACACACACACACACACACACACACACACACACACACACACACACACACACACACACACACACACACACACACACACACACACACACACACACACACACACACACACACACACACACACACACACACACACACACACGCACACACACACACACACACACACACACACACACACACACACACACACAAAACACTTGCGTGCTTTGTGGCCCCAGGCGTATGAGTTGAACGTTATCTTTGTCTTTGCGGCGTTGGCCTGATTAAAAAAATTTGGGTGACCCTTAAGCTTCGCCTTTAAGAGTTGAACGTGATAGCAACATCTTGTCCCTAGTGTGTAATTGAACCACTTAGTGCATACTTGCTACGTACCCACTAATTGGTGTTAGGGGAATACGCGCAGTATCGTGTGTGCCTTTTGCAATGGGTGGCCGTCTTTAAACCACGAAGTGGTCATGATATTCACGTGTTGTGACGCACGATGGCAATGTACGCTTGTACCACGCAGTATTACTTCGATATTACACGTTGTATTGTGACGTAGGTATACAGCACGCGTGTGTTTGTGAAGCAAGAGTTATTTTCACTCCATTTCCAAGCAGAGGAAGTTCTTTTCAATGTATTCCCAAGCGTACGCGTGGCTCATCCTAGAATAAAACCGTATATGGCTAGGATGTGGAACGAAATGTGTCCGAGATGTTGACGAAAACACATTCTCGTGCATTTTTCGCCCCTCCTCCTCGAGATTGTTTGACCAAGGCTTGCACCGGCCCGCGACAACCACAATTGCATATTTTGCATCAATTTTACTACTGTTTATGCTAGTGGCAGCATCAATGCGTCGTAGCTACGTTTTGGCTATTTTCTTGTTCTCTGAGTTTCAACCACATTATGGTTATTTTGTGACGTCGCAGCCGTAGGGGTTCGAGTAGCCAATTTGCTTACTTGGGTGTGCTTGCTTGTCAAAACATGACGTCTTTTGGCTATGGGAAGAGACAACGTTGTAAATATGGCTATGCGAAGACATAACCTTGTAAATATAATTAATGAAAACAGACTACTTCACTGGTCTTCGATGTACGGTTTCATTTCCTGCGCGGGATCACCTTCGATCATTGAATGACATCTGCAGCCACTACCACATCGGTCGCTTAAGCTTCCCGCCCCTAATAATGAAGTGCCCGCGCAGGCGCGATGTATTGTGGCGACAGCTGCAGACTCGCACCTTCTTACTCCTCAGCGTCTTCACCTCATGTGCCCCCTCCCTCTACCCGTCCGCTTCCTGTAACTACTTCTTCGCAACGCAGGCAAATTATAATCATGCCATGTGGAGGTGTCCTCAGCACTCCTCTCCCACGTCCCGCCGAAAAGTATTGAATAATGAGGAGCAGGGTTAGGCTGCCTGGCGCAGCTTGAAAGCCGACTTCCGGGAAGCCAACCTAAATTGTGCAGAAAGGGAAGCGGAGCACTACCGTGTGTAGAAACCACCCCTATCTCAATATCTTTGCCCATTTCATTTCAAAAGTAAAAATAAAATTTCTATAATGGAAGCCCTCTGAATTCGTTAGTAATTGCTTTAATCTCCCGCTTTTATTGCGATAGCAATTATATGGACACTCTCGGCTGATTTTTGCCGTCGCCGTCACGTCCTGTATATGTATACGTATTTTTATATATATAAAAAAGATGTAATGAAAAATAAATCAACAGAAAAAAATTCCGTATTACCTGATCGGGGATTCGAACCAGCGACCCCTCACTCCCGCAGCCTGCTGCGCTAGCCAACACAGTGACGCGCCATGCTTGTGCCGGCGATATAACGGCGAGCTATTCATATGCACAATTTGCCGCTCGCGGTACGCAGATCTCGGAACAGCTTGACCGTGTTTTCTATCACGCAACGCTTTTACAGTTTCTTTCACATTGGAAACTGCCCTTCAGATGCGCACGAAAAGGTGGCTCACTTCTGTACCACTCATGATGTAGAAGGAAAAAAATTGGCCGCGTATCTGCGTGCTTAGCTGCAAATGTCGTCGAAAGACGATAGCCTTGTGCCGGCCGTACTACAATGTTTTGGCTTGCCTCAGACAGCGCCTACTCTATGTTGAATCGGCCGCATCTGGCTGGCATTGATAAAATAGAGGAGGCGCTGAGTAAGATACGCACGCCATCGAAAAAACACTAGGGTCTTTAGAATTGCGTACCTATGTATTTTCTACTAAAAGAACACACGACCTGACACTTACATATTAATGTTGCGCCTCAGGTATGCGTAGTATTTGCTTTTTTGATCGAATATGTCCACAAGTATGAACGCAAACACCAGTTTAAGATGGCTGGGCGTTCAGAGAGTAGTTAAACTTTGGCCGAGTGGCTGAATCGGGTTACCGACAGACAGACAGACAGACAGACAGACAGACAGACCAAAATTTATTTGTTGAAGTATCCGAAGAAAGACTATCGTCTTTAAATAAGAATACCGGGCACACTTGGCGTCAGACGCCACCGCGTGCAGGAGACGCAGAGGGGTCATTCCACGTGCCGCAGTTTAAAAGAAAAAGAAATATGAAACAGCATCGAAAAGACTAACAGTATGTCAGAGGCAACAACAAGAGCGCCGGCTTCTGCATTGTGGACACTCGCAGCGCGTTGCTCAAATACAAACACGTAACAAATATGACAGTTGTTAGTTCACGCTTGTCCTGTGTATACCTGTGCGTCCTTTTTGAGCGTCCTTCTTTGTGCTGCTGCGGCGCGCTGCCCGTATCGAGCTGCTTGTCATTCCAACTTCTTGCTATCGCATTCATTGCTTCGCCCTAGTGGCGAAACTGTGACTTTTTTGCCGTCGCCGCAATGTCCCGGATACGTATATGTATGTATATATATAAAAGAGGCACAAAGAAAAATATTCCAAGGCACCCTACCGGATATTCGAACCAGTGACCCCTCCCACTGAAGCGCGGTGCGTTAGACCACTCAGCCACTCCCCGCGCATACGGCAGAGCAATAATGGCAAGCTATTTATGCACACAATTTACCGCTGGCGGTATGCAGATCTCGGAGCACCTTGAGCGTGTTTTCTATCACGCGACGCTCGTACATTTTATATCACTTTAAAAAATAGCTTTGAGGCGCGCACGAAAAAGTGTCTCCTTTCTGTACCCACTCGGGATGTGGAACGAAAAAAAAAAAGAACGCTTGGAACACCTTGGGTCAGACGCCACCGCGTGGCAAGAGATTCAGAGGGGTCACTCCAAGCGCCGCAGTTTAAAACAAAAAGAAATATGTAAGAGCGTCGGGTTCTGCACTGTCTTCACTTGCAGCGCTTGGTCAAACAAAAAGACGTAACAATTGTGAAAGTTGTTAGTTCACGCTTGTCCTGTTCATATCTTCACGTTCTTGTCGAGCGTCCTCCTTTGTGCTTCAGCGGCGCGCTACAAGTATGAAGCTGCTTGTAATTCTTCTCGTGAGATTCCAATTTCTTGCTATCGCATTCATTGATTCGCCCTTGCAGGTGAACAGTGCCTTCATTCTTTATTTGACAGAAGCTACATTGCAAAACAAGAATGGAGGAAGGAATACCTGATATAACTCTCGACAGTGATGCCACCGTGTCACTCTTTTTATGCTGTGTAATTAAAAAACACCAGGCCTGCGCGCAACGCGCAGCAGAGCCACCATGAAAGCTGGAAGGGGACCCTTTCTAGCGCCCGTTCCAAACTACCTCGCATCAAATAATACAAGTGCACCTGGAAGTTGTGGAGATAGGTTTGCTACACAAGCTTACCCTACGAAGCGACCGGGAAGGGACGCGACGTTCTCCACTGCCGTCGCGCACAAAGACGCTAAGGCCGCGTTCGTCGACTCTCCGACACGGCGCAGAGATGGCACTCGAGGCAGGTCGTCAACAAACACGGGTTTATTAACCCACGATACAGCACAGTGCGACAATCACGGGATTGCGGGCCGTAAGGGTAACTCCGCAAAACCGACCGAGTGAACGCTTGCCGGCAGGCGCTACGGCTGTCACACAAAGGGCAGCAGCCGAGCGCACGTACGAGAAGCCGCCTGCTGAAGCAACGCGTCTACCTCTCGTGTAGGCCTGTGAGCATCTGCCACCGTGAGCGAGCGCAGTGTTGCCAGGTCGGGCGGGGCGGCGTAGCCAAACGCCATAGAAACTGTAGCCCAAATGTAGCCAAAGGCAAAAAGACCGAAAATATTTGTAGCCAAATATAGCCATTCTTATTTGCAGCTTACTTTGTGCAACCCGCCCGTAGTGCATCAAACAGCTTGCGTTAATAAACGCGAAAGTATCGATATTCAGGCGCTTCCTTAAGCAGTCACGTACGACATTTTAATTTGAAGAAGAAAAAAAAAGAACGAAAAGAAAACAAAATTATGCAAGTTGAGTCGCGCCAGTCCGTTGCTTTGGAGCTTTACCTTCCGATGCGAGGTGTTCTAAGGACCAGTTATCAACAACTCGGCAGTATTTTACTCATGAAGCAAAACAGGGTGAAGGATTATTTTTTGCGCTGTCCTAGGAAAAGTTCATGATCATAGCCACTAGCCTTTGCTGCCTTCTCTGTTAATACTCAGTTCATGCGTCGAATTCAGTTTAGCGCCGCCAAATAAACAAAAAAAAAGGGCCCACTTATAGATGTATAATGTGTAAAGACGTTTATTAGTTGGTACTCGGCGACGATGCACAACAGCGACAGTCGTTGTTGTTGTTGTTATCCTCTGGACATGGCTCATACCCATTGGAGGGGATTGGCCAATTAGTGGGTGAACTTATCCAAAGATATCTGAAGTTTAATATACGCAGACGCTATAGCGACAGTCAAGACGGATCACGAGCGGAGCTTTCTCAGAAAGGAGCCGAAGAGGGCGACCCACTAGAATGCACCGGAGAAGACGATGCAATGCAGAGTTCTAAAACTTTGCTACAACTGTAAAGTAGTTGTGGAGGTGAAGGATAGAGGAGCGGATACAGCAGATGATAATAGTTGTCTAGGTTTGACGTCCCAAAACGACGACACGATCATGAGACACGCCGTGGTGGAGGACTCTGGAAATCACGATCGCCTACGGTTCTTATCTAAGCAGTGACCTTATCTTATCTAAGCGTGACCTTATCTAAGCAGTGAGCACGCAGGCCTCTATAGCATTCTACTTCATGGAAATGTGGCCGCCGCGGCCAGGATTCGATCCCGCGACCCTCAGTCAGCAGTCGAGCACCATAACCAGTATCCCATCACAGTAGGTAATGCGGTAGATCAAGAATTAAACTTTTTTGGGTAAACTTGCTCCACGCTACGCAGCTGTCACGCAAAGTACGAACGGAGAGCACAGACGCCGGAATCTTATATTGGGTGAAACGCGTGTGCTCATTATTCATGACGATGGCCAGGTACATGACTCATCATTCTTGACAGCGTATGCGCTCGAACTTTTTCTAGGTTCTAAAGCAGACAACACACGTTGCGCCTGCAATCTGATTAAAAACAAGATTAACCGCAAGGGAATCGGCGAAATTGCAAAAGGTTCGGATAAACGAAGGCCCGTTTTATCTATACTTATAGACTGCTACAAAGGCGGAAAGGCACCGTTGTAGCCGGGGCGAAAATGGTCATAGACCGCTGGTGCTCGTCGCATGGTTTTCCGCTCACACGAAGCATGCAGATTACTGGTGAATTTTGCCGTTTTCGCCCCATCAAGGCGAAATGTGAATGCGTATTTAGATATTTCTTTCTGCTCGATGACAGTCACCTCTGGAGCGTTGATCGTGACGGCGCCACTTATAGCCCAAACAAAGCCTAGTCGCCGATTTTCAGTAGCCCAAATATAGCCACATAGCCAATTCGCCCAAGACGACGCCAAAAAAAATTTTTTTGTAGCCCAATTCGGCTATATATAGCCAAACCTGGCAACACTGAGCGAGCGCAGGGCGGGAGCAAGCTCAGGGGAGAGGGGGCTGTCACGGGCGGCCAATGAAGATCGGCGAAGCACCGTCACGTGCGCTAGCGTGATGCAAGGGAAAGCATTGTCCGGGCAAGTTCGGACATGTGTCTCCGCGCAGGGAAGACCGACGCGTGGCTTGCACCAGACAAAAAGGCCTGGCGGCGAAACCACGGTGGCCATGTTCCCGGCGCTCGAGGAGCACGGGGCCAGCGCTCGCACTAGCTCGGGAATGAGGCGCCAAAGGGGAGGGTGCGCTCGATTCCCACCAAGTGATGCACTTCGCCATGAATCACAATCATCATTTTCGTTAACTAGGAATGCACCCTCTATGGCATTATTCATCCTTCTGCAGATAAGGGAAGTGCTCAATACACATATGCATAACATTATGTGCACTTTGTTGGTGCTGTGGGTGATGACGATGAAGAATTATGGCGGCGCATTTTGTAGTGGATGGGCAGCTTTAAACCACACACTCTTGGCGCAATTCGCATGTTTTAAAAAATTTATGCGTTTCTTTTCACTCTCCGACAAGCCCGACAGTTTTGTACACCCCAATTATTCAATTATAAATTTTCCATCCCAATGTGCAGAAGTCCAAGATATTTTTTTTCTGACTCACTATTTTAAATATATACATATCCACAGCCCAGACCCTGTGCCACGCTTTCGAGGACATCTTCATTGTGCACTTAACAGCGACTCTCACGGAAGAAGAAGGAGAAGAAGAATGGGAAAGGCCCACAGCAAGGAGTCCAGCTGCAAGTCTACGGGAATGACGCTGTCCGAGTGCCGCCTCGTACAGCAGACCTGGCGTGCATTCTGCAGCAACAACCCGCAAAGCGGCGTCCTCATTTTCGGCGCCTTTTTGACGCAGAACCCGCACCTGCTGCCGCTGTTTCGTCGGTTCCGTGCCATGCCCTTGAAGATGCTGACCAGCGATCCGGCCTTCCGTGCCCACGCCTGCAGCGTGGGCTACCAAATCACGGCCATGGTGAACAACGCTGACGATCCGGTTCTGTTGGAGGCACTCATCCGAAAGAACGCCCTGGCTCACTCCAGCCGAGAGGGCGTGTTTCCCCAGCACTTTGAGATCTTGGCAAGAGTAATCATGGAGGTGATGCAGTCAAAAGACCACAAAAAACAGCTCACGCCCTCGGCCTTAGCCGCCTGGAAGAAACTGCTTGAGGTGAATCTCTTTATATTTATCCTTATATGAATTGAAACATAGGTGCGATGACATATCGCCCACTTTCAGTGTTAGAGCAATTATCGTGCCACATTTGTTGTGCCGCGCTATTTACTGATCACGCCATGTTTAGAAGCGATTACAGCCTGGCAAATAATATGCTGCTCGCGCGCTATCAAACAGTATTATCATAAGAAATAACACAAACGTCTTTCCCACAACTGGTCGTCTAAATGAACTAAATAACAAGATACTCAAATACTCCCATAGGTCTTGAGAGGGCTACGAAAGATTTACAGACGAATGGATTCAGCTAGAATCACTCTGTTGTGTTCTTAAAATGATTTTATATTCAACGAACCCGTTGAGGCAGACACTACATTTATGGGTCTAGCATTTCATGACCCGGACATGGAAATATACGGAATCAAAGCGGATGATATTAATAATGAATATTTAGGCTCAATAGTTTAAATCACTTATGCTTAATTCAGCCCATTTAGTCGAGCTGCTGGAAGTGTAGCAGCGTTAGCGTTGTCATGGGATTAGAAATATTGGATGTCGCTTCGCTTTTATCGTCTGCACAATTTTTGGGAACACTTGGAAAATCCGTACGTCGACCAGTAACGTTCCGCGGTGCGCAGAACGAAAAAACCGGCAGATCCCACGCACTGTGGGAATCGATCTAATGCGAAGCAGCCAACAAGGAACAAATCATGCTGTACATAATATGCATGTAATTATTTACATGTTAGGACCTGTCATTTGTGTTCGTCATACAGTCACGTCGCGCAATACAATTTTTTTTGTATATCAAGCTAGCGAACTGGGCGCCAGTGCACCATGAGCGTGGCATGTAAATGGCATTGTAGATGGCATGCATTCCAAGATTTTCATGTTACCACCTGCCACTTATTCTCGCTTAATTTTTTACCTCGAATCGCATCGAGAGGCGAGACCATTCTGCCTCCGTTTCGCATGCGTTCGTATTCTAGCGCTTTGCGCATCGTGCAGACGCCATCCGCGTTCCAGCATTTAAATTGACGGACATTTTGTCGATTCCCAAGGGTGCTCCTCGAACGCCTGTTCCCACTCAGACGGGGTCGGTAAGAATGGAACGTGATGCGCGCGTCTCCTCCCCTTGCATCATTAGAGACGCTGGGCCCAGCGACGCTACGCAAGCAAAGCGCGAGCGCTGTAGAATCCAACGCGACCGGCGTTCGTTTGCGCGCCCCGGCGTCCACCGTGCCAGGGCACGGCTGAAGGGACGGACGGACCTGAGCATGACACATTAAAGGCTTTCGCCTTAAAAAATTTTTGTATATCAAGCTAGCGAAATGGCCACGAGAGTGTCATGAGCGTTGGCATGCAAGTCACGTTGCACATGCCATGGCATGTCCTCCATATTATCACTTGTCATTTGTGCTCGTCATACTGTCACGTCACTCAATACGAAATTTGGTGTATATCAAGCTAGCGAAACGGCCCCGAGAGTGTCGTGAGCGTGGCATGCAAGTCATGTTGCACATGACATGTCATGATTGCCATATTACCACTTGTTATTTATGCTCTTCATACAGTCACGTGACAACACCAAATTTGGTGTCTATCAAACTAGCGAAACGGCCGCGAGCGTGCCATGAGCGTGGCATGCAAGTCATGTTGCACATGACATGTCATGATTTCCATATGACGACTTGGCATTTATGTTCGTCATACAGTCAGGTCATGCAATATCAAATTTGGTGTATATCAAGCTAGCGAAACGGCCGTCAGCGCGCCATGAGCTTGGCATGTAAATCATGTTGTACATGACATGCAGGTCAAGATTTTCATATTACCACCTGTCATTTAAGTTGGTCATGCAGAAATGTCTCATCGTACCAATTTTTGGATATATCAAGTTAAGAAAATGGCCTCAGGAGCACTATGTCCATGGCATGTAAATCATACTTTTCATGACATGTTATTCATGATTTTCATGATATGATCATTCATTCATGTTTGTCATACAGTCATGTTATGCCATACCAATTTTGGTATAAATTCCATTAATGATACGCCCAGGAGAGCACAAAGTCGTAGGCGGCTAGATGAAAGAAATGCTTCGCATTTAAAAAAATTGGCACACCAGAACAATCTGTTGTGCGGAACTCGTTATCGAACATTTGGGTCTCATATAGTTGAAAAAGGATTTTTTTTTCTTTTTTGCTAATATGTGTTTATAGCGACATCACGTAATATTTACTGCGCTATTAAATCCGAAGCATTTCTTAGCGAACTTCAGCGACGTTGAGCGTATCTATCTATCTATCTATCTATCTATCTATCTATCTATCTATCTATCTATCTATCTATCTATCTATCTAGCCACCTACGACTTTGTGCTTTCATGGCCGTTTGGTTTATGGTATGTATACCCAAATTGGCATGCGTGCCATGACTGTATGACACATATAAGTGACAGCTCATAGCATGAAAATAATGACATGCATGTCATAAACGGCATGATTTACTTGCCACCTCTTGGCACTCTCGCGGCCTTTTCGTTAACTTGATATGTACCAAAATTTGTGTGCCATGACAAGAGTGTATGTCGAACACTACTGACAAGCCTTAAAGTGCGAATCATGACACGCATATCATGTAAGGCATGATTTACAAGTCATGGTCTCGGGGCGCTCACGGCCGTTTAATTTAATGGATATGCAACAAAATCGGTATTTCATGACGTGACTGTACGGCAAACATTCATGACAGGTGGTAACACGAAAATAATGATATGCCTGTTATGAACGCCATGCCACGCTCATTGTGAGCTCGCGGTTGTTGCAACCACCTGATATACACCAAAATTGGTGTTGCGTGATGTGACTGTATGACGACCATTTATGACAGGTGGGAATAAGATAATGACTTGCATGCATAGGTCGGCAAACTCACTCATGAGCCGACTCACTCAGACTCACTCAGACTCAGATCAAGCCTTGTGTCTGAGTCTGAGTCTGGGTGAATAATATTTTGGTGAGTTTGAGTCCGAGTGACTGCGGTTGAGAAAAGCTTTAGTGAGTCTGAGTCCGAGTGAGTTAAGTTGACGAAACTTTTGGTGAGTCTGAGTCCGAGTGAGCCCTAAGCCGAAAATGTATTTTTTGAGTGAGTCTGAGTGAGCTCTACACTTTTTGCCGATCAGTCGTTATACTTATCCAACTTCAGCATTCTTGACAGCCTGACGTAGGCTCTCGTTTATATCAGGCCGACTCACGCATACTTCAAAGCACCAGTGTTCATACGCCAGCTCAATATTTATTGATCAGAGGCGTGAGTTACGGAAGAGGGGGGGGGGGTACCGTGACCTCCCTCCCACCCCCCGAAAACTGTTTCCCTGGAATTTTTTATAAAAATATTTGATGTGAGTTCTGTTTTTCAATAAAAATGTGCTTAGTGGATTACAATCACTGATATCTCATATTTGAAGGTACGAGATCAAAAGGCACCTTGTAGAGCACCGATTACGCGAATATTGGTGTTAAAGAGTATTGACACCAAGTTCAAAGAAGCCAAGTGTAGGTTAACGGACTCATGAGTCGGCTCACTCAGGCTCACTCAGACTCATAGAGCCTTGAGTCTGAGTGAGTCCGGCTGGAAAAAACTTTTCGTGAGTCTGAGTCCGAGTGACTCCGGCTGGGTAAAATTTTAGTGAATCTGTGTCCGAGTGAGTCCCAAGGGCAAAATATATTTCATGAGTGAGTCTGAGAGAGCTCCACATGTTTTGCCGACCTATGCTTGCATATCATGTATATATTGACTTACATGCCACGCTCATGGTGAGCTCGCGGTCGTTTCGCTGCACTGACATACACCAAAATTGATGTTGCGTGACGTTACCGTATGACGAACAAATACGACAGGTGGTAGCAGGAAAATAATTACTTGCATGTCATGCATAGCATGATTGACATGCCACGCTCATGGTCAGCTCCCGGTCGTTTCGCTCGATTGACATACACCAAAATTGATGTTGCGTGATTTTACCGTATGACGAACAAATACGACAGGTGGTAGCAGGAAAATAATTACTTGCATGTCATGCATAGCATGATTGACATGCCACGCTCATGGTGAGCTCGTAGTCGTTTCGCTCGATTCACATACACCAAAATTGATGTTGCGTGACGTGGCTGTATGACGAACATATACGACAGGTGGTACATGAAAATAATTTCATGCATGTCATGAATGTCATGACATGCTCAGGGTGAGCTCCTGGCCAGTTCGCTCGATTTATATACACCAAGATTGGTATTCCACGATGTGACTGTATGACGAATGTATATGATAGGTGCCAATAAGAAAATAATGACTTTCATGTCATACACAGCATGATTTACATTCTACGCTCATGGGGGGGGCGCAGTGATGAATTGTGTGAACGAAAGGGTAGAGGTATTCCGTTAATAAAATTGCAAGAGAGAAGTGGGGGCTTCCTTCTTCCCTGGCTTCTTTTTTTTAATTTAGGGTACACATCTGCTCTTTTACTCACATTTCGTAATGGCACCCCCCGCTCACGCATCCACAGTTGCCCTCACCCCCTCCTTCTTGTTTGTTCGGATGGAGGAGAGGGTATAAAACGTTACACACAAGCCCTACGGAAATCAATTCTAGCTTTGAAGAAGACAAGTCCACTTGTCGAAAGGTCGGCTCGAGCACACAAGCCCTGTTTACGGATTTTTTTCACCTATCAGGGGCTAGCATAGCTGGTAACATGAAAATATTGACATGCATGTTATGTGGGCAGGGACTTATATGTATAGCGAGGGAGTATCAGCGTGAACACACACCCACAAGAGAGAAGACACGGACACACAGGTGCTGACTTGCAAGTGATTTTTAATGGCAGAATGAAACACATTATAAATGCCAGAGTGAAGCATGAAAAAAGAGGGGGGGGGATGGGTAACAAGGTTTTTCAGCGCACAGCGCCATCGACGCAAAAAGCCACCCAAGGAATAATTGCACACACGTTATTTTTTATCTTTCTTTCCGATCTAAGACCCGACAGCCGCATCCATCAGATTAAACTCGTCATCAAAGAGGGCAAGAGGTGGAGCGCTAACGCACTTGTTGTCAAGTTTCTTAATATGATATGCTTCTAAAATGATACATGTGGTCTTGTCATCACTCCTGCCTAGAATCGTCCTCTCTTCAAACCGGGCCACACATCATGTGCACTTACTAACACGCGCAACTAAATGTGCGTACTTGTCGTCTAGCTTTTGCAATTTTCCTGCGTTCCCCAAACGGTCATTAACATAGCGCCCAGTTTCTCCAACTTAGAACAGCCCACGTGACATGGGAATGGAATAGACCACTCCAGTGAAACACTTAACGATCGGCGCTTTAGCTTCTTCTCGCATCCACGTTTATTGTCGTTGCAAATACGTGGGCACAGCTTTCCCATCTTATTGGGTGCCGAGGAACACATAGGAAACCCGTGCCTACTCGCCACCTTCTTCAGTTTTTGGATAAGCTTATGAACATACGGCACGACCTCAGGCCTAGGGGCCTTCCGGTGTTCCTCAGCCATCGCACGTTCCGTTCCACGTTTGCATTTCTGAATGATGGTTTCAGAAACAGCGGTCAAGACCGAGTTGGAGAATCCTGCAGTAGAAAGACGGCAAACTGGTTTTTGAAAACTGCTCATCATTTCATGTGGGCACGATTTTTAAATGCGAAGCATTTCTTAGCGAACTTCGGGGACTTTGAACGTATCTATCTATCTATCTATCTATCTATCTATCTATCTATCTATCTATCTATCTATCTATCTATCTATCTATCTATCTATATATCTATCTATCTATCTATCTATCTATCTAGCCGCCTACGACTTTGTGCTCTCCTGGCCATATGGTTAATGGGATTTATACCAAAACTGGTATGGCATAACATGACTTTATGACGAACATGAATAACAGGTCATATCATGAAAATCATGACCAATTTGTCATGAAAATTATGATTTACACGTCATGGCCATAGTGCTCCTGAGGCCGTTTTCTTAATTTGATATATCCAAAAATTGGTACGACGCGACATTTTTGCACGACCAACATAAGTGACAGGTGGTCATATGAATATCATGAACTGCATGTCATGTACAACATGATTTACATGCCACGCTCATGGCGCGCTGAGGGCCGTTTCGCTAGCTTGATATACACCAAATTTGGTATTGCGCGACGTGACTGTATGACGAACATAAATGACAAGTCGTAATATGGAAATGATGATATGTCATGTGCGACATGACTTACATACCACGCTCATGGCGCTCTCGTGGCCGTTTAGCTAAGTTGATATACACCAAAACCGGCATTGCGGGACGTGACTGTATAGCGAACATAAGTGACAGGTGGTAACATGAAAATCTTGGCATCCATGTCATCTACAATGCCATTTACATGCCACGCTCATGGTGCGCCTGCGTCCAGTTCGCTAGCTTGATATGCACCAAAATTGGTATTGCGCGACGTGACTGCATGACGAGCATAAATGATAGGCCCTAACATGCTAATCATGACATACATATCATGGAAAGCACGATTTGCTGCTTGCTGGCTGCTTCGCATTACATCGATTCCCACAGTGCGTGGGTTCTGCCGGTTTTTTTGAGACAAGCTTCCAGGTATATCAACGCTATAGCTCTCTTAATTCTCTTAGAATGCGCCGAATCAAAGGGCAGCGAACCCTTCTTAGCCCTCGGGTAGTAGCCCCAGCAAGCGTCTCCATCGCAGAACGTTATTGTTAGGTCTAAAAACTGTAAAACAGTGTGCTCGGGGAGTTCGTGGGTAAAATGCAAGCCAAGTCCGCGTGCGCTAAAAGCAGATAAAACTTCGCCTACTGTAGAAGGTTAGGTAAGGGTGGGTTTGTTTTTTTAAAAGCACTAAAAAAATCATTAACATACCTGAAAATTTTCAACACCGGCTCCCTATTAAAAGGCTGTTCTAGAGTCTTGTCAACCTTATCATGGAAAATGTCACAGAAGATAGGGGCTACGCAAGACCCTATGCATACGCCATCGTGTTGCAAAAACGACCCTTCGTCAAACACAATAAAAGTAGAGTTTAAAAAATTTGGCAGATCCCAAGTGCCATGGGAATCGATGTTATGAGAAGCATGCGGAGGCAAGGTGACTCGGTTGTAATTTTCTTACTCAGCGAAATGTTACAAAATGACGTTAAAGGTATGTGCAAATGTACGCACACACATATGTTGAACAGTCGCATATGTTTCATAGAACCAGTTGTTTACAGTCGCGTAACGATGCCAACAGAAACATGGGTACTACCTACACCAGAAGCGGTAATCTGATATGTAGCACTTGTGCTTGCGAGGATGGTAGCCCTGGATAGTGCTTCGTGGACAAACTACAGTGGATGGCACTGAAGTATACAATTGACGCTAACCCGACATGACGCCTGCCTCATAGGAGTACACATGTAATGTTTATAAAATTAGATAGCCAGCACTGGAACGACAACTGACGTTTCACCAACAGTATGCGCGCATAGGGGTCTTTTTCCAAAGCAGTTCCGAGACCTGGAGTGGCTCTGTGGTAGAGTACTTGATTGCCACGCAGATTGGGTTCGATTCCTGCTGGGATCTTGATATTTATTATTTGCATTCGTCGGGTCAACACTGCTGACATCAGTTTTTCTTAACGATCGCGCTTTTAAATTACTAATGTCTGTCCTCGCCGTTCCTGGGTAAAACACCTCTGGCGCATACCCGCATACCGCGGCCCGTGGTATACGGGTATGTGCCACACGTGCCTGCAGGAAAGGGTTTGACGACGTATGCGACAGTATTTTCACGTTATTCATGTCATGACCAGCCAGAGATATTCGTCAATACCTCTTACACTCGCATACAAATTTTGGTATACCCCAATTTAAGGAGGCGATCATGAGAGCACCCAGACACAGTCGGCTAGTTAGATACATAGATAGATAGATAGATAGATAGATAGATACGCAGACAGAAACGCAAAAGTGCTTAGAGTACGCAAAGAAATGCTTCGCATTTAAGAAAACTGCAATAAAGACAAAAAAAATTTCCCCATCTCCCGCTAAAGGGAACCATGTGTGGATGCGAAGCAGCGGGCAGATGGTTAGCTTGAGCGGGAGAAACGTCGCCGCTCTCGTTTCGCGGCAGCGGCCCGGGCGCTCATCGCGGCGCTGCACAGGAGAGAGAATGAGGCGTGCTCCGTCATTTTTATACTGCGGAACTACCGTAGTGCCCCCCAGCGGAGTATGCAGCTGTCGTACCACCTGTCGCGCGCCGCTCCGTAGAGGATTCCTAGAGGAGAGAACGGGGCGAACCGTAGGAGAGGAGCGAGAGGGGACGCGCATGCGCTGTGGGACGCGGGAGGCGCTCCGTAGAGTAGAGGATTCCTAGCGTAAAGAAAGGGGGGTGCGCGTAGGAGAGAGGGGGAGAGGAGGACGCGCATGCGCTGTGGGGATGTCGGACGCCGCTCCGTAAAGTAGAGGATTCCTACAGCAGAGAAAGGGGGTGAGGGTAGGAGAGAGGGGGGAGAGGACGCGCATGCGCTGTGGGACGCGGGCACCGCCCCGTAGAGTAGAGAATTCCTAGAGGAGAGAAAGGGGGTGAGCGTAGGAGAGGAGAGAGAGGGGGGGAGGGGACGCGCATGCGCTGTGGTGGTGTGAGACGCGGGAAGGAGGGAGACACGTCACCGTAATCTTGGATGCATTTTTTCACGGATACCAACAGTTGCTTCTGCAGAACAGGATAAAACAAATCTTGCACGTCTACGTCGCATTACATCGATCCCCCGTTCGTGGAATCTGGCGTATTTTTTTTTTTTTAGATGCGAAGCATCTTATGCTCGGGGCTTTGTCCGTCCCTCCCGCGTACCCCGTCCCGCGTCCGGCCACTTTCATGAAGTAGGGAAGCACCCATTATGCGAACCAGAACATTGTAGTAATATGAAGGCCGTCAACCACTACTACAGTCATCAGAGTCATGACCGAGAGCAGAGAGAGGCTGCTTAGGAATGGCTAGGCAGGTGGTGTCTGTCGCCCAGGTTGACCCCATTCCTTGAGTCATGGCCGAGAGCACAGAGAGGCTGCTTAGCAATGGCTAGGCAGGTGGTGTCTGTCGCCCAGGTTGACCCCATTCCTTAATCTTGCTTGCATGTGTTTGGAGGGAGCTTAGTCCGTCCCTCCTTCCCGCGTCCCTCACCACCACAGCGCATGCGCGTCCCCTCCCCCTCTCTCTCCTACGCTCACCCCCTTTCTCTCATGACGACGCGTGACGTCTTCCTGTGTCTCGTCTTCCTCGCGCTACGCGTCCTCATGAATCTACACCAACTCCCCAATACGCTACCTCACCCCTTTCTCTCCTCTAGGAATCCTCTACTCTACGGAATGGCCCCCGCGTCCCACACCCCCCCACAGCGTATGCGCGTCCCCTCCCCTATCCTCTCCTACGCTCACCCCCTTTCTCTGCTCTAGAAATCTACTCTACAGAGCGGTGCCCGCGTCCCACAGCACATGCGCGTCCTCTCCCCCTCTCTCCTCCAGGAATCCTACTCTACAGAGCGGCTTCGACGTCCCACATCCCCACAGCGCATGCGCCCCCCTCTCTCCTCTAGGAATCCTCTACTCTACGGAGCGGCTCCCACAGCGCATGCACGTCCCCTCCCCTCTCTCTCCTCTCCTACGGTCCCCCCCCGTCCTCTCCTCTGGGAATCCTTTACGGAGCGGCGCGCACGACAGGTGGTATGACAGCTGCATACTCCGCTGGGGGCGCCACGGTAGGTCCGCGGTATGAAAATGACGGAGCGCGCCTCATTCTCTCTTCTGTGCAGCGCCGCGATGAGCGCCCCGACCGCTGTCGTGAAATGAGAGCGGCGGCGTTCCTCCCGCTCAAGCTAATTATCTCCCTGCTGCTTCGCATCCACACACGGTTCCCTTTAGCGGGAGATGGGGAATTTTTTTTTCAGAGGAATGCTCTATTTATTTAAAACACATCGATAATAATATTTGTGGTTCAACGTCCCTTAACCACCGTGCGATTATGAGGGACGCCGTAGCGGAGGGCTCCGGAAATTTCGACCACCTGGTGTTCTTTAACGTGCACTGACGTCGCATAGTACACGGGCCTCTACCCTTTTAGCCTCCATCGAAATGCGACCGCCGTGGCCGGGATCGAACCCGCGACCTTGTGCAGCGCCGCGATGAGCGCCCCGACCGCTGTCGTGAAATGAGAGCGGCGACGTTCCTCCCGCTCAAGCTAATTATCTCCCCGCTGCTTCGCATCCACACATGGTTCCCTTTAGCGGGAGATGGGGAATTTTTTTTTCAGAGGAATGCTCTATTTATTTAAAACACATCGATAATAATATTTGGGGTTCAACGTCCCAAAACCACCGTGCGATTATGAGGGACGCCGTAGCGGAGGGCTCCGGAAATTTCGACCACCTGGTGTTCTTTAACGTGCACTGACGTCGCATAGTACACGGGCCTCTACCCTTTTAGCCTCCATCGAAATGCGACCGCCGTGGCCGGGATCGAACCCGCGACCTTCGGGTCAGCAGCCGAGCACTGTAGCCACAACACCACCACGGCGGACAAGAGAGTATCGAAAACGAACGTATCCTACACCCGTTATTTAATGAACATGTGTAATGAACAAGTGGAAATTCACAACTCAGAGTTTTCGTATGTTATCGAAAGCTGATATGTTACATCGGATGTGGTGATTGTGGTGTTCGTTTTTGTTTGGTAATATTTGTGATGATTAATTAGTGTCATTCACTATAGGTTGCTTTGTTATGAATATTTTTGCTATGCATTTCAGAGTTTTTATTTTTTTATTGCTCTGACGGGCTGCATGCGTTTTTTTTTCTTTTCTTATTGTTGCCTTCCTTTGCCTGTAATTTTGTAATCTTTATTTTTGTTGTTTCCTGGCTGAAGGGCCAGTTAAATTGTGAAATGCAGCTTTTGCCCTGCCACAACAAACAACGGATACACTGTACGTTTATGTATCTGTGAAGTCGTTTAATACACTCAAACGTCAATGTTTGAAGTTATTTTGCCACAATAATTTGTAACGGCTACTATATCGTGTCTGCTCATGATCACAGCGGAAAAAAAGAGCAAATTTAAAAGGTTGCCTGTGTTTGTAACGGCTACTATGTCGTGTCTGCTCATGATCACAGGGGAAAAAAAGAGCAAATTTAAAAGGTTGCCTTTGTTCTGCTTATTCTTTCCAGTTCATGATAACGGTAATCTCGAACGTATATCAAAATGAAGGCATCAAGTCAGAAGGTCTGCTAAGCAGGAGGAGCTCCCAGTCAGAGACACTTTCTGAAGAATGCCCTTCAGCCTATGAAACGTGCACGAGCGGCGAACGAAATCTGCCCGCAGTCAACTCGATGAGAGCGTCTGGCTCTGCCCAATCGACATCATCTCGCGGTACCTTGTTTGCGAGGAGCGAGGTAATAGCAAGAGATATTAGAGGTGCCGTACAAGCGAAAGGGGCGAGTGTAAAACCAGAACCGGCGCCTCTAGAGCGGACGCGTCGCTCAAGCGAGACAAGGCTGGTAGCATCAACGTCGTCTTACGTCGCTCCTGATGCATCAACGACCCCGAAGATCACTGTCAAGGAAGTTCCAAGTGATAAGCCTCGTGTCTCTGATAAAAGCACACTTGTCACGTCGGCATCGTCGTCTGCTGTGCCCGTCTCCAGGCGTGCGTCGGCATCGTCGTCTGCTGTGACTGTCTCCAGGCGTGCGTCGGCATCGTCGTCTGCTGTGAGCATCTCCAGGCGTGCTTCTACAAACGCTGAACTCGGTACGGACACTGCGAACCGATGCACGCTTGCCAAAGATGTCCCCGTAAAGCCGCAGGAGCTGGTGGTATCTGTTAATAAAGCGACAACGGATAAACGCTTACTCCTAGTCGACGCTACAAAAGCTACTACTACGGCATGGGACATGGTGAGACCCAGTGCAGACTCCGTGAACGTTACCGTTCAACAAGCGACTAAACGCAAAACACGGGAAGCTGGACCTTCTGAGTCGTTGGATGCGGACGCCATGGCTATAGCACAGACCGGCGGCAGTGACCAGTTGGTCAATAAGAACCACAGCGTCACCGTTGAAAAGCTTGCGTCGACGGAAGCGGGTCTCCAACCTCCACCTAATGTGCCTCCGCAAAGTGATGACACTGAGAGAGTTCCCGGGGATGACGCCGGCGCATCCGCTACCGCCGAAAAGGGCAGAAACACCGCCTCTGACGTAACTGCAAGCGCCATGAAAAAAGGTAAAGACGTGTAGCGACCTACTTGACTCAAAAGTGAGGAGAGACGTCCTGTTGAGCCGATATAGGCAACAGTCGGTCATCACTGTGCTAAACGACCCTTTGAAAACTGAAAATTTCCTGACTCGCGGCAGCATCTGCATTCTGACGGCAGTTTATTACATGGTCCTCGGTCTTTGCGTGTTGTGCGCGCTTTGCGTTGTGCACACAATGAGTGCCTTAAAATATTAGACGCAATTTAGCAATAAAACTGTTAGGCAAAGGAAAAGCGGATAATATTGTTTTGTTGTCCATATAACCCTTCCGATGACCTCATGCGTGACTGTGCATCAATGAAACTTCTGTAGTTTCATCGTCGACAGTGCCACGCTTTTTTTTAAATCAATAAATGTGGTATGACCAACAAAATATATATAGCAAAGAAAGCTCGAGTGGGACCAGTTATGTTTCTTATTAAGTAGCAGAACGTCGTATTGTAGGCGTAATAAAGAACCGCAGTAGTTTAGCTTAAATGCAACCGGATAACAATTCTCAGGCGTTACGTGTCAAAACCACAATATCTTCACGAGGAATGGCCTAATGGGGCGGTCAATTAACGCGATCATCTTCATTTAACGTGACCTAATGGTACACCACCATGTGCCTGAAACGAAATACGCACACCTGCGTAGCGTCGCACTTTGTTGACAGTTTAGCAACTGATTACAATGATGACGTATACTATGACTAAGCCCTTTTAGTGGTTGAGCAGTTTTATACCACCAACTCGTTGCGTAATTAACACGGTGTGGCGCTTTGTTGTGACTCCTCTCCAGGCATGACGGCGGTATTGCAGAAGCTAGAAACTGCTTCGGTCTTTTTCCTAGGCAGTTTGAAGCACCGGCGTTAATATATGTTATAATACTTGACTGTCACGCAAAAGGTCCGAGCTCGATTCCCGATTAAACTCTTGTCTAACCACGATGTTACACGTAGCGAGGCTGTTTGTCTGCAAAAACCTCTGTTCCAGGTATGTGACACTGATATTGGGCAAACCCCAGTGTTCATTGAGGGTACATTAAAATGAAGGCGACACGCGCGCAGAACGCGAGACATACGACCCATGTCACGGCAAAAAAGACACATGCTGCTGCGATGGAAATTTTTAAAGCTACTTACGCTAAGTAGAATGGAACGTTCTGGAGAGACGTTTCGGATTTAGTTGTCTGGTGCATAATCGACTAAGATAGAATTATGTGTCTCCGCTGTGTCGTGTGCTCAACGATTTCGTTGGTCATCCAATTTTACAGAGCGTGATGGCTCGTAAATATTTGTAGTATATGCATCCATTTGGAATTTCCACTCACGGATAACGTACCTGGCACCAACACCGCATATTCAACGACACGGGCTCTGTAGTCATCTCGCGTTAACACACGCGCAAGGTAAATGTTAATGGTTCGGAAGCTTCCATAGAAGCCCATACGTTCAGGAAATGGCGGCTCATCAACTGCTCACGGGGCTTAGCGGCATCTGTGTGTGTAGTAATAAGTACAAAAAGTGCGCGTTCAGTACGTGCAGTATGTTTTTCCTTATGCACAACTAAATTAACGTGTCGTGTGACGTATACAGGCATGCAAATTGTAGTGCGGTGGATAACTCAGCCATCTGCTCCCTGATAACACAAATAATAGAAAGCACTGTGTGTTCATGAAGGAAACCGGGCCGCAGTAGTACTGATTCATGAAAATCCAACGAGCACAGTACTCCGAACCACTGCTCCGATTTCTCATGTCGAAGACATGGGTCGCCAGGCATACGTGTGTTGCTATTGCATCCTTGCGCAGCGGGTCGTTCCCGCTTGTACCGAGGCAAACGCTCGGCGTTAAATCTCATCCGCATCGCGCCGTTGTCTGTTGGACTGTACTCAAGAAGTTCACCAACGGTTAGACGCACCTCACAACTTCGCGCCGACCAAAAATTAAATTTTCACCACAATAATTCAGAGAACGCACAGAACACATGCAAGTGCGGAACACCAAAACACATGAGGAGGTGTGTCACAAATTTTACGAGCGCGCCTTTCCATGCACCTCAAAGGCTACACTGAGTAATAAAAGCTTGCGCAGAGGGCGCTAAGAAAAAGATTTTTTTCGTAATAATAAAGCACTGTCCTGTATTTTTTGCTGATTGCACCTATAAAATATTGTTGGGGAAATAAATGTCATTCGTAAAACATAACGATTGCTTCGCCTTTGAATAAAACTTGGTTTTTGCCTATTAGTGTTTGTTCCCTCCACACATGGTCACGCTTCAATCGCAGCACCGACAACTCCTCATGCTGATGTTGCTGGCGGTTCTGAGCCGTTTTTCGCCCGATGCTTCGCGACCTACTTGGATAGACCTTGACACGCGTGCTCTTACATCACGCTCCCTCATAATGATGCTGTCCTGCTGAGAAATGGAGCCTGCGTCCTAGAGCATTCGAGCTTAACAAGGCTGCATTACAGGCGCTAAGGTAGCCTGGCAAGTACAAAACGCGTTGCATTCGCCGATACCATTAGTACGATGCAATACGGGATATTCAAAATGTACAGCACCATCTGTCGACAATCCCGTAAGCTCGATCCACCAAATTTAATTGGGCACAAAAAGCACACCAGTCGCATATCGCAGCCTTTACGGTGCTAGTTGCTGATTATTTATCTTCGTTCGGTGATGACTTCCTAATGCTTCGTGCGCAGTTCAGGCAACAATGCCGGGAACAAGGTAGGACTAAATTTAATTGAATTTTTCAGTTACATGAACGAAGAAAAGAATATACCGACGCTCATTTGTTTCGTCAACAAGATCGGCACTGTGTTTAAGTTCGGAAATGACTGCCGGGCTATAAAGCGGTCTCCAACCTCAGTTCTTATTTCTACTTGCAATTTAGTTGCTCGCCTGCAACACAAGCTAGACTTAAAGAACAATAAAAGATGATATATGTATTTTAAAACAGACGGCCGACGTCGCACACGCGTGAGAGAGCATGGTTGATGAACATTAGCTTTTCGGTGTTGCAGATCGAAGAAAGCAAAGACCTACTTATTTACGCGTGTATAAGCAGTGCCACAGGCGCTGCTGCGCGCGTCCGCGGTAAATCGGTGCCGCCACACGAGACCAAATTGCAATGATCCACACAGCCATCGCTTTGCAAGCTTCGCAAGACAGCGTGCGCCCGCCTTGTGCGCGTCGAAGTACGTAGTCCACGCGCCGCATCCCTTCGCTTTACACCCCTGATCCCTCCGCTTTTATTTTAGGGGCGAAGCACATTAAGGTCTAGGCTTCTCCGTTGTCCGGCGATGACGATGACGATGAAGAATAAGTGCGTTCCAGATCACACATTCTCTTTTTGCCATCACGGAACAGCACATGCAAGGTACCCACTATACGTCATGACGATGACGATGAGACTGATGACGATGAATAATAAGCGCGTTCCAGACCACAACATTCTGTTTATTCCATGGATGAAAACGACCGTAAAAGTGCTCTCGCCCGCGAAAGGCAAAGCAGCAACACCAACAACAAGCTGCTACTCCGGGGTCAAGAGCTCGGCATGCGGCGGCTCAAGGTCTACGCAAACAGAAAGCTACGCCTGAGAAGTGTGAGAGTCGCATCCCCTCTCCATTGAACACTTTTCTTGAACGCCTACCTCAGCTCGAAAGCACACGCCACTAGAGAACAGCAGTTCGGCCTTTGCGGAGCGATGCGCCTCGTGCAGCTGCCTTCCCGATGAGTTTTGAAGCGCGCAGAGCTAAGAAAATGCCGTCTCGTCGATTTGTGGCACCACAGTGAGGTTCACTGACCGTTCGGCGCTGGATGATAAAAGAAAAAACCGTATTTTCTCAGTCCGAAAGCTCCACCAACGACAGCGGCTCCGTGGCTCCGTGACCATCTCCGTTGGCTTCTGCTTATGGAGACGGCAGCAGACGACTCCACGATGGCGCCCAACAAAAGTTGGCGGACGCGCCCAGTGTTGCCAAAGCACCAATCATTATGAATAGCCCCTATTGTGAAGCGACTCTCTAACACTCCACATCTCATTTTATTTTTATTTGGGGGTTCAGTAGAATGAGGACGGGCAGATGAATACAGCGAGAGCGTCACAGTTCGGGGCAAGTAGACTTAAAATATTCAGCGTACAATATTCAAAAGAAAAAAAAAACTTTTCCATCTCCCGCTAAAGGGGACCATGTGTGGATGCGAAGCAGCGGGTAGATGGTTAGCTCGAGTGGGAGAAACGTCGCCGCTCTCATTTCGCGGCAGCGGTCCGGGCGCTCATCGCGGCGCTGCACAGGAGAGAGAATGAGGCGCGCTCCGTCATTTTCATACCGTGGAACTACCGTGGTGCTCCCAGCGGAGTATGCAGCTGTCGCACAACCTGTCGTGCGCGCCGCTCAGTAGAGAATTCCTAGAGGAGAGAACGGGGGGAACCGTAAGGAGAGAAGAGAGAGGGGACGCGCATGCGCTGTGGTACGCGGGAGCCGCTCCGTAGAGTAGAGGATTCCTAGAGGACAGAAAGGGGGGTGAGCGTAAGAGAGAGGGGGAGAGGACGCGCATGCGCTGTGGGCTCCGTAGAGTAGAAGACTCCTAGATTAGAGAAAGGGGGTGAGCTTAGGAGAGGAGCGAGGGGTAGGGGACGCGCTGTTGGGGGTGTAGGACGCGGGACGCGGGCGCCGCTCCGTAGAGTAGAGGATTCCTAGAGGAGAGAAAGGGGGTGAGCGTAGGAGAGGGGGGGAGGGGACGCGCATGCGCTGTTGGGTGTGCAGGACGCGGGCGCCGCTCAGTAGAGCGGAGGATTCCTAGAGGAGAGAAAGGGGGTGAGCGTAGGAGAGGAGAGAGAGAGGGGGGGAGGGGACGCGCATGCGCTGTGGTGGCGTGGGACGTGGGAAGGAGGGACGGACTAAGCCCCCCCCCCCCAAAAACACATGCAAGCAAGATCAAGGAATGGAGTCAACCTGGGCGACAGACACCACCTGCCTAGCCATTGCTAAACAGCCTCTCTATGCTCTCGGCCATGACTCTGGTGACTGTAGTGGTGGTTGACGGCCTTATATTGTACTACAGTGTTCTGGTTCGCATAGCGGGTGCTTCCCTACTTCATGAAAGTGGCCAGACGCGGGAGGGACGCGGGACGGACGCGGGAGGGACGGACATAGCCCCGAGCATAAGATGCTTCGCATCTAAAAAGGAAAACGCTGGTCTTCATCTAGTATTTTGTAGGATCACGTTTCTCCCATGCCCAACGCAGCGCTGCCGATGACAAGCACCTAGGTAGCGGAAGTTCACACACCATCGTTGCCGTTTTATTCGGTCATCCCTTAGCATAGTATCCAACAAGGGAAGGGTAAGACAACATCAATTAACGAACGTTCGCAAATGAGAGCCTGTATCTCCTAAAATTCTTATAAGCATTTTTGACGTACATTTTCGATGACTGCGCCATGATTAGCTAAGTAGGCGAATAATTAACTGCAACAAGCTGGAGCAGTCGACTAGTTCAAACACTTCGGCCTCCAGAGTCCGTGGGGCGCACATTTAGCAATACCTTTTTATGTTTCATGACAAGGTGGTCCTATACCCTGTGGCACCATGGCAACATGAGACACTGTTTTTTTTAACATGAAAGTGTTTCATGCCGGGTCCCACCAAGACTTCAGTGACGTATTTCCGTTAAGGAAATGACGTCAAAAAAATGTACACAATCAGATGTCAAAGAAAAAAATGGAGCGTCACTTTGAAAATTTCAAAGTGTGTTCGGCGAAAGCCTGTGGCCATTCGACTGACTATGCCATGTCTTTTTTTTTCGTGCATCTATAGCGTTTGGCATCAGGCAAGTCCACATTATTAGGCCGCTTCTCCTAACCGCTTGCCGTGGAATCGCTTGCCGATGCGCCTGCCCTCCTCATGTGCAAGAAAGTCGCGCTAGCTGGTTTCCACTCAAACCGCAAGTACTGTTTGTCGGCGAATAAAAGCACTACGCATAATATTAAGTAAAGGTTCCTCGTTACTGTTAATAATATGTTTGGCTGAGCAGCCATGTCAGAATACCGAACGAAATTTACCAGGAGGTTCAAGTTCCCGAAATAAAACCAGCGACACAATTGTGGGTCTCTAACGTTACTGGGCAGAGATATCTGGGCACGGACGGACGGACGGACGTGAGTATGAGACATTAAAGGCTCTCGCCTTATAAAAGGTTCCGCCAACGGCCATCGAACGGGCCACCTCACGGTCCACAGCAACAGATGCCTAGCACGCCATCGACTGCACCACGGCCACAGAATACAACGGCTTTACAACCACGTCTTTTATATCTCAAACTTTTCTCTCACAGTGCTCTTGGTCAGCGGGGTGGTTTCGCCCTCTTGGAGGGTTAATGTAAAGCAATTCATCATAACTCTGGCTTCCGCGATTAGCACTTGCTAGGCCTGTTGCTACGCGCTTGCGCCATTCGGCGCGTTTTCAAAGAAATACAATTTTGTCAACGCCTTAACTCAGCGCGAGGTTGCGACCTTAACCCAAGCGTCGGCCTCGCTCATAGCATCCATCCAAACCGAAATAGCTCTGCGACGCGCCCCTGTCTCACCTGGCTGTATTATCACAATCCTCGCTTACACTCGCCCCGAAAAAAATTGCGGCCGGGGTAAAGGGGTTCGGAACCTAGACTTGGGTTTTGAAAATAAAAGTTTTGCCTCTCTACAGGGACAACACAACGCTCTTAGCGTTTCCCCCTAGTCCGGCCACGGTATTCAATATCACTTTAACGTGCTTCGGGATGGCGACCTTAGCCCAAGTTCTCCGTAGAATTTGCGACGCTCTTCTAGCTATCAAGCCTCTTTCTCCGATTATGCTCTCCGCATTAGCATCTACAGCTACCACAAAGGCTTGTTTAATCATTCATCATGGACGTTAGTCGTCGTAATGTTGATGAACCACCAAGCGTCAACGTGGGTGCATCCCCGTTAAAGGGGCTATAGCTAGCAAAGACCAATATGCATTGTGCAAGTTCTACTATATCACTGTGCAGTAAACATTCAATTACCTCTCTAAGGGCACGTTTTACTTTCGTGTTATAACGATTCCTATGACGCAGAGGGATCAAGAATATCTTTCTTTTCTTTTTTTTTTCACTCCACACGCCCTAGCTCATCACTGTAACATCGTTTTTGTCACAGCATCACCATGACACTAATCAAGCAGCTGGCCAACGTGGAGCGGTCTCTTCCCAATGCGACTGGCAGTGCGAGGGTGTGCGACGACACTTAATTCTTCCCTTTGTGCAATGAAAGTAGCGAAACAACAGATTTCCACGTCAGGTAATCTTAAATGGAAGTTCAACACTGTCAGATTGCAACAAGCGCTGAGCAACATCAAAATTTCGGCGTCAGAACTCACGCATATTAGCGGAATAAGCGCAAACACTATAACCTTCTTTCAGACTCCCATTGCACGTCGCCTGAAGGTGTATACTTATGCTCTACTCCTTTGTAGAGTTACATATCGCTTGCCCGGTTCCACCAAAGAATCAGACGGATACCCGAACTCAACCGGAGCTTCATAGTTCATTGGGGACCTGGGCACACGAGTCAATAATTGTCACTCGTCCCCCCCCCCCCCCTTCTCCACCTCGTCAGATTGCATGGGGTTCATGGGGAAATCCAGGCGCTTCGTAACGCTCCACTACTTCGTTTTCGCGACCCTTCTGAATGCGGATTTACCACTTTCGAAAGAACACTTATCATCATCGCTAATCGGCCACGTTCCGGTCCATGCATTGAAGATATAAGAAGAAGAAGGAGATGATGGCGCAGGAACCGCTGAATGATGTCGTCAATGTCGACGGCTTAGAGGTCAGTTTGCCCACTGAGTCGCCGGCTACGATGGGAACCGAGGAGGGCTCAACGTCAGAATGGAGCGGCAGCGGCCCCGACGTGGGCAGCGAGAGCCGCCACGACAGTTTCTCACCGTCTGACGATACGGACGTCGAAAGGGGTAAGCCTAATAAATACAAGTAGGTATTGATGGATGTTCGGTGTAAGAGAAATTTATATGGCAACTCCGTCAGCGCATTCGTCACCCCGACTGTCCGTGCTAGACCACGAGGCGGTTTCGAGTAAGATGCTCGAAAAGTTATAAATGATTGAAATTTGAAAATTACTTGCGCAACAGCAAGGTGCACAGGGATGCACTATATCTATTTCAAAGTTCAACTCTTCCATGAAGGCCGAATCCTGTAAGCCTTCTAAATGTGTCGGTTATTTCTCGGTTTCGAAAATAAGACATGGCAAAAACGTTCAGCCCGAAGCATGCCGTTCGTGCCCGAGACATCTCGCGATTTTTTGCAGCCTTAGTGAATCTGCTACTTACCCACTAAGCCAATTCACGGAGATGAACGCCTGACCCACCGAAAGTAGTGCTGAATAACTATCGAGATATGTTTCTGTGCGTCCAAAATTTTATTGTAGTGTCTTCGTCGAGTTGCGGCCCTGGAGGATTGAAAGGGAAAGGTAACAAGTTTGTGTTGCTTTAGCTCAAGCACCACCCTCACCAAATGTCTATTCAATAAATCAACGAATCTCTATAAAATCTGAAAGCATAGTACGACTTTTGGGCGCTGGTGCGGGAAAGGTTTGCTTTTTTCATGACTTTCGTCAAACTGAAATGTTACTTAGATATCTGTCTTAGTTCTTGCGACACGCCGTTGTTATATATCAAACATTTACTAACAACAAACGCCCAACTTTCCTTACCAGCAGTTCTTATTGAGCCGCATTTTCTTTGTTTCGTGACAGACCTGCATGCTTTAGGTTTATTTCTCAGAAGAAATATAACCATCCCCATTATACACGCAAGCTCCCTTCATGTTGCCGCTAGGAAAAAATAAATTATTTTATTCAGTGCTACTTGCGCAGTCTGAACAGCGCCCAGCTTATCAATTTCTCATCGTCCAGCTAAAAATCTAACAAATATAACGCATAAATGCTAAACTGGCGAGAATTTCTGATGTTGCTGTGGAGCCCTCTTTTTTCTTTTTTTTTTTAGTGCTATACCTCGTTGGTTGGTGCAGCACATGGATACGTAAACCTCGTTTCCCGGGTTCGGGTTACGTCGTGCAAGTCCCGTTAAAGCTCACTTATGTATGGTTGCTTATTCGTTCACCTCTGACCGCTTGCTGTCTTTACATTTCGTGCAAGTCCGATGAAGCAGTGAATACATTATTTCATAGTCATCAAGAGAAAAGACCAACTGACGGAAATAAAACCTTGAGATAAATTTGAAAGGCCAAACGGAAGGAAATGTTTATTGCTTAAACAAGTCATAAACAAGTAGTCGTCAGATAGTGAATGTATTCCTCTCGGGTGTGACAGGAGTGGGAGGCTGCTGCACAAATGGAGAGATCAAATGCTTCGTGTACTACTGCAATATGTTGCTATCGCCTTCATTGCTTTTACGACAAAGCTGCGGCATATTCTTTTTTATTAAGGAGAACCATCGCTAACTTTCACAACAGACACCGAAAGGCATGGCCGGATGGAAGGATGATATAGAGAAATTGGGGCAGCTAGGCACTAGTGGTGCGAAGGCTGAGGAAACTGCTGAGCTGGTCGCCTTCCCCTTCTCATTTTCGTCGTCGCCCTCACATCATTTTCCCACCTCTTTCTACACTATACACGGCTACGCTGTCATTTGCCCCCCTCCCATCCTCCTCACCATCGCTTCTCTTTCCGACCCCTTTCCCACCCCTATACTATATACGGCTACGATATGCTTTCCCAACTGTGGCTCCTCCTTTCCCGCCTTGTTACCCTCACATAACTCCTTCTTATCCTAACTTCTTTTTTTCCACCCCCCTTACTGTATTATAAAAGCATGACTATGCTATGCAATACCCTTCCACTACTCATTTTCCTCTTCATTACCCTCACATAACACCTCCTCATTCTCACTTTCCTTTGCCACCCCTTTGCTAAAACTGCTATGTTTCTTTCTTGGCTTTGCGTACCTAAAGACAGGCTTTCGAAATAAAATAAAATCCCTTGGCAGAGCTTTGCTTGACTCCCCCTCTCTTAAAGTGGCTCCTCCTCGCTCAACCAGATAATGCGGCACGACAATGAAGTTCTGGCAAGCTTATACAGCTCCGTTGTTGACAATTGTTTGTACATGCTTGTACAACAGTGTGTACGTAATGTACATACAGCAATGTTGCCAATCTTTGAAGTTGTTGAAATAGATAGATAGATAGATAGATAGATAGATAGATAGATAGATAGATAGATAGATAGATAGATAGATAGATAGATAGATAGATAGATAGATAGATAGATAGATAGATAGATAGATAGATAGATAGATAGATAGATGGATAGATAGATAGATACCTCCCCAATTTACATGATACCCGCTTCGCCCCTAGTTGTAGACACCTATATAGGCCATTATTATTTATAGGTGCAATGACGTCCTACGCAGGCGGTGGGCCGCCGTACGAAGAGGAATGGCAACGCGCCTACGCGCGTCGACGTGTTGCGTCAGCGGGCATCTGGTGCCTGGTGTCTCTTTCCGCTGCTGCCGTGCTCTGCCTACTGCTGCTGCAGCTGCGCAACGACAAGGGACTCTCGGCCATTCTGTCGCGCTTCGTGGAAGCCGCACTTGCTCTACGACTGGGAGGCTATAGTTGAATACGTGGTCACGCCTCAGTGATGCTGCTTGGATGATATTGCGTTATTTCTTTCTTATAGTAAATTTTTTTCGGCAAATATCAATGATGAACTTGTATGCCACTCACCTGAAGAAACGAGGGCAAAATAACAAGGATTGTGCAGATTTGCGGCCGTTGACAGATTTAATTCGTTTCGTATCAAGTTAGATGTGTAGTATTGAACGAATTTCCATTACCTTTGCCTTTTATTTTACTCAATCTTCTATCTGGTCGTAGACGAGTTGTCACACCTCAAATCGGCAACCTTGTACTAATTAACACTGTTTAATATGTAACGTGAATTTAATAGGCAAAACGAGTAGGTTGACTGTTTCCTTTTGGCTCATCTGTATGTATGCTCAAGATAAACACATAAGCACAACGCATCGCGGCTACCTAAGTTATTTCGAAGCACCTACAGCTCAATAACTCATACATGTCTCACTGTTTAGTGCACCAATGGACAAGGACGAATCCCGACGCGGATACAGCGCTGTCCTTGTCTATTTGTGCGCTAAAAAGTGGGACATGAATTACCAACTTGCTCAAGCATGCGCTGTTTCAACTTGACTCATACAGTTCTCTAATACCATTGTTACAAAGGCAAGTTAACCGCTGTTGCGACCAACCCTGGTTAACCGCGTTGAACCGTGGTTAGCCCCAACCACGGTTCGCCGATGTTACATATCACAAAAGTATCCTCGGTTAAGAAACTCGCCTGCGTGAATCATCCTCCGTGGATGCCGCCATTTCCTCGATTAACCTGCAAACCGAGATTGCCAAGTTCGGTTTCCAACAACCGCGGTTAGCGGCATAACCGCGGTTTCGCGTACCTTGTAACATAAGCGAACCGCGGTTACACGTAACCGCGATTACGTTAACCGCTGTTTAGGCTGCCTGTGTAACAAGATCATAAGATTCTTGTTAATATTGCCACGCGCACTTCTTTTGCTATTTTTATGTAAATAGTTCGTTACACGAATATCCACTGCATTGCGCAAAGCGTGTGCGAATCTCTGGGAACCTTCCAGATTATTTCAGAATCTCCTGATAAGCGTGGGCATTCAACCGCAAACACTTTGAGTGTATTCTGGAAGTAACGCGGCCACCAACAATCAGGCTCGAATGTTCCATTCCGCATGTATAAATGCCGACGCGCTTTACTGCAGATCATATTATCGACCACCGATGATCCACACGCCGCTGGGTCATTCCAAGTGAAACGTCCAAGCCCAAAATTCGACCACCGGTGATTGTGTTGAAAAAAATTGACCTGAAAGGTAACCGTATGAGAGTAATTTCAGTGAAGTATTTTCGGTCAAAAAAATTTGGTGGTCGCGTGACCACCATTTGAATATTCCGGCAAGGAGGAAAAGCTAGGAGGGAATAAATTACGCGTAATTAACCTTGATAGTGGGTACAACGGCGCATTCTGTTTTGAAGCATTCTATTGTCATTGTACTTTCACGTGACGTCGCAAGTAAAACCATATATTAATTTTCCGGCTTGAATAGGCCTAGCAAAGAAGCAAGAAAACGCGCATATTCAGGCAATTTTTCTAAAAACAGCGGCAATGTGTCAGTCGCAAAAATTTTTGAGCTCTTTTACCAGTCGACATAGTATCTGCTAAAAATATTTTCAGCCTATGTAAACAAACGTTTATTTAGAAAAGTGGTTGCGAAGTTGACAAAAAATTACTTTCTCTGAATATTCACCCATAAATGAAGCATCACGGCCATCGCGATAAAAATATGAGTGGTTTCATTATATGTCGCTGCTAGGCGCTGGCAAACCGAAGCATTTTCCGGAGTTTTCGGTAAGCTATTGCGAAAGATTATTGGTTATTTCGGTAGTGTATATTATATTGGAGCTTGCTAGATTATTTTCGTTGGTTTTGAGCATTGCTAGCATTGTTTCAGGCCTTTATTGACTGCTACATCCCCATGCGACATGAGACAGTGGATGAACGAGAAGCCGGGTTTCTAAGCGGCTACACAAAAAGAACTTCTTGAACATTTACTACCACGAGGAGGACCATAATCTCACAGCAGAGCGGAACTTCTTTGCCACTTCACATTGCAAAAGCGCATGCGACTGTGCACTGCTTGTAGTTGACTTCATTTCCTGGGCACAAGTTCCCCCCAAATAAAAAGTTTCGTCTTCAACATGCACACTGCTGCCTTCGTCAACGTCACGACAACGTGACAATATGTACAAGCCACCCGAACCTCTAACTATAGTGCGGAAGCGGCGACTTTTCTGTGGGTCAGCGCCATACGACAGAGTCGAGTTGCAAACAGTGTGAAGATAAGTGCATGCCCACAAAGCAAGCTCAGCTGGACCCATCGTCGGCTAGGCTCTTCCTTCTTAAGGACGTAACCGCTTATCGGCGCCCTACAGATGAACCACGTTCTACTGCTCATCTCATCAGTGCGGGACCACCAAAAGCCAAGACTACATAGGTGCCCATCAGCTCTGCCGTCTCTAGCATTGCGCCTTTGCGGGCAGCTATGCCCGCAAAGGCGCAATGCTAGAGACGGCAGAGCTGATGGCAGAGCTTGCCTGTACATATGCAAGAATTGGTTGGAGCATTCAGTGGCAACGAAGATCTCCCTAAAAAATTCCCGGGGCTGCGTGGGTGGTACTATGAAGATGACTAACGCAAGTTGACTACTACTAGCACTAAAATTATCCATGTAATTTGTAATGCGTCTATTCTATAACCTCCTTTATTTTGAAATTTCTTATCATTTTATACAACCACTCAATTCTTGGCCAATCCCTCACGGTTGGTGGGAGCCACAGGTATGTATGAGTAAACGAAAACAAGATTCATAGTGCTTGTGTAAATATAATGGGTCTGTCACTTACACTGTCTCGGTGATTCACTTTTAAAAAATGCTAGATGTTTGCACTAAGTTACGCAAAGCTTCGCACACCAAAGATTGTCGATCGTCAAGCAAAACCAACTTACAACGCTGGAAAACATACTTACAACATACCAAACGTTGTTACAACTTAGCAAAAACTACTTCTAGCATATCCAAACTTAGCGACATCCATTTACAACATAGCGCCAACCGGCGTTAGCCTACACACTCGAGGATCCACCAGCTTCGCCGTGCCAAGCTTTGCGGGACGTAAGGCCAACTTACCCGCATTTTTTTTGTGCTTATCTTATTACTGCGCTCGAGAGCTTGCAGGGAGGTGAAATAGTGGCACGAAGAAAGTCGTCAGAGTAATTTGGAAGGCGTAGAAAGCATCCGTCTGTTGGTTAGATAGCAATAATCTTGAACGAGCTAATTCTGCAATATCTGTTCATACCTTGGTCACATGATCATCGTCTTTCAGATTTTTTTAATTAAAGCTTTTCTTCGAGCGAGAAGAATGGAGTGGTATCTAGAGTGGAGCAGAAAACTGTGCCGATGCATTCTCCGTACCTGTTGCGAGATTGAGACTTGTATCCCAAGTAGCTCAGTACCTGTGGTACTGCAGAAACCATAGCGCACTAGACGAACACGAAGCAAGGTGAAGGCAGGAGAAGCGCTTCTCCTCTCTTTATCTTGTCTCGTGTTTGTTTAGTGCGCAATGGTATCTGAAGTACGATGAACTGCTAACAGGCCCAAGCGTCCTCGCTTCTCAGTACCTGCGTATTGTTAGGGGGCTAAATCACGTGAGAGACTCGATGAATTAATATTTCTCTAATCAAGCGTCCGATATTCGAATTCTGATCGAATTTATTGTGAATCGTACTGATCAAAACTTACATAGAAGCGCATCCAGAGAAGAGGAAGCATCGTAAAATAAAGCAACCTCTCCCAAAAGTGTAAATGAAGTGTCTACGCGATAATGTAGCATCGATTTTTATTTCATATATTTCCGTTTATTTTGGCGTGTTACTTGAAAACTTACATGTAGCGGGTATTCGCCACGCTGAAGATCATCATCACTGGCAGCATCTCTTATTTACACGCTGACGGCGAAATGTCGACTTCTGGAAAAGAGAGTGAAGTAATGTGCCCGCTGAAGGAGTCGCAGAAGGGAACCAGGATTTCCATTCACGACCGAGGGACATCTTTGAACGAACTACCCAAGAAGATCCCACGGCAGCGGACGCTTGAGCAAGGGATGGACACCGAACAAGAGACGCAGCACAAGGACCTCTCCGAGGCCTCACAGCGCTACCGATGCCTACTGAAGCCGGATATAGGTGGGAATCATAGCGTGGACTGCGCAGGCACATCACATGAGACAAAGTTGCATTATTTGGATCAGTGCGCGAACGAACAGTCTGAGGATTCGCGACCACGACGTTCCACAAAATGTGAAAAAGAACTTGAAAGGGAGGACTCGCGAAAGGCTCAAGGAAATCTACCCTCAAAGTTCAAAAGCAACATAACAAAGTTTGTGCTAGCTCTACGCGGCCTAGAGCGTGACCACAGCAAACAGGTGTTATCAACGCAGGTGAAACGCGACTTCAGCTATACACCAATAGAAGAACACTGCGAGGAACACGGAAAAGCGAGCCGAGCTGAGGAATGCCTTCTGATAAATCAGGATAACAAACCAGTGGTGGAGGTTTGTGGTGATGCTTCCGAAGTGAAACCGATGTGCAGCTACAATAGTTCACGGAAAAGCGAAACACTGTTCAAGCACGTTCATAACGACACTTTCGACGATACATCCACATCATCTAAGTCACGACCAAGTCATGGACTCGATGGTGGAGACGTCAAGACACATGCCACGACTCATTTTCCCCAGCTGTCCTGCTCAGAAAAGGTGTTCCTTTCGCCTGAACAACCGCTGCGCTTTGTTTACGGCACCGATCGCAGTGTGAAATACAGTGGCGCAAGCCCTGCCACTTTCATTTCGATGCTGAGTGAAGTGAATAAGAGCCTGGAGGCACGTATCAGGGCCACAGAACAGAAGGTTGACAAGCAGCGGGATAAAACTGCAGTGTTGACCGACCAGCTGCGCAGGATTCAAGCACAAGCTGATCATCTGGAAGGTGAACTGACGGAGGCTCAAATCATGTCACAACACTACATATCGAAAGCACAACTGAAAGAGGAAGACGGAAATATTCTCTTGAACAAAATTCACGAGGCAGAAGAAGCGTTAGCGATGAAACTTCGTGGAGCTAAAGGTCATATGGAAGGACGGCTTGAGCGGTGCCAGGGAGCGTTAGAAGAAGCGGAGGCTGAAAGACAGGCTGCTCTGCGGGAGATCCGGCAGTTGCAAAGACGCATCGACGAGAAGGCCAAGCAGGCTGAAGAAGAAAGAAAGCTGGGCCGCGAATTTCAGGAAGGGAAGGACAAGATCGATGAGCAGATTAAGAAGCTTGAGGCCCGTCTGTACGATGCGAAGCTAGAGTGCGAGCTCGAGAAGGCGCGCAGGGTGGACGTGGAGCGTCAAGTTGGCGACGCCCTTGACCAGCAGGCGAGATTGAAGAGAGAGCTTTCTGCTTGCAGCGAACTTGGTTCACAATGGAGCGTCACTGGAACGTCAAGTCGAGATAAGCATGGTGGACGCCCTCTGTCGGTTCAAGCCTTGCGCTCAGCCCTACGTTGAAGCAACACATGAAATGGGAGGCTGAGAATCCGCAGCAGAAACGCAGAAGCCGATGCCGCTGGCCACAACGCCACAGCGTTATTTCAGCAGTGCCCTCATTTTCTTTTGAGTTCAAAATAAAACATTATGCCTTGATTCTGTTTTTCGTGGAAAAATACGCGGGAACTCTTTAGAAAGAAGCCACTGGCAGTGTGTTCTTTTCTGTCTACTGTTGGATTGCGGCTTCTCACTACATCCCAAAAGCAAGTTCACCTAGAAAAGTAGCTAGTCATGGAATTACATAAAATTATTCCGTGTTCTTAACGAGCTCAGATAATTGTACCACGTTTTATCGAGAATTCCCACAGAGCTGGCATGTCATGCGACGTAGCAAAATCCGCGTGAACGCTCGCCCACATAATGACTGCTTATTCGTTATGAGGTAGAACATGTTCTTCTCCTAGAAGACAAGCGAATACAGTTGAACTCACTGATAACGATACCGGTTTTAACAATGTATCGGTTATAACAATGAGAAGCTGCTGCACCGTCAACTTTTATATGTTTTCTATGGTGAAATAATCCGCTTACAGCAATGCCCGCATGCCGCCTCATTGGTTATAACAATGAGTTCTGGCTGTCGGCTGTCCATACCGAAATGTAATGGAACGTGGAATCCTTGAAAAGAAAAAAGTCCACAAGCCCAACGTCCAGCAACGCCCTTCGGATTTGTGGTATGTTTCACCGCACTACCATCCAGCATTACGGCAAAGCTGACTTTCAAAAGGCGCCACGGCGCGGGAACAGTGGTGGCTTCTGCTAGAATGTACTAGAACAGGGGAGTGTTCGGAACGGCCGCATCACCAATGTACAGAAAGTGAAGCCCTAAGAGGGTCAATCCGCTTGCGGCGCTGCGATCGGTAGTTTGCAATGCGTCGTCGTTTTAAGAGTTGCGCGCGGCTTCACCAAAGGGGTGCAGAGGTAGAATACCCGCTTCCCACTCGAAAGGCCCGGGTTCGAATCGCAGCTGCAGATGTTGAGATTTTTTTCGTTAGTGTAACTTCTTATAGCTGTATTGTTTTCCCTTGTTTCTTAAGTCTCGCTTCAATTGGTACGCATTGACACTTGAAATGTGAAGTAAAATACAATAAATTTGACAGTGAACGTAATCATTTGCAGCGCCGCCGCACGGCATTCAACAAAGACGTAAAGTATGGCTCTGAGATCTTTGCGAATACGAGAAGTCCCGGAGGGCATACTTTACGTATTTGTTGAATGCCGTGCGGCGGCGCTGCAAATAAATACGCTCACCGTCAAATATTGTATTTTACTTGACATTTCAGTTACTTTCTGTGGCAATACGTAACAATTGCAGCTAGTTTTAAGAAACAAGACAAAACAATACAGCTATTAGAAGTTAAATAAAAAAAATTAAAACTCAACATCTACAGCTGCGATTCGAACCCGGGTCTTTTGAGTGGGAAGCGGACATTCTACCTCGGCACCACTTTGGTGGAGCCGCGCGCAAGTCTTAAATCGACGACACATTGCAGACTACCCATCGCAGCGCCGCAGCGGATTGACCCTGTTACGGCTTCACTTTTTGAAGCTCGTTCCGGGCACTCCCCTGTTCTAGTACACTCTACTTCTGCTAATGCACTTTGGGACATGCAATTTGAGGGGGAAAAATGAGACTTGCAAAAGTTTCAGCGTCCAAAACTTCAGATGTTGTCATACATTGGCTCTAGAGGGCTTCTGGCGGTTGCGTGAAAGCATCCGAATTTTCAAGCACGTCCGAAAAATTATCAACACTGATGACTGTTGGCATATCATATCCGATATATCCGATATTATAGTTTTCTTTCAACAGCCTGCCCTCCTTCTATATGACTTTTTATTTCGTGCAACTCGTTTACAGCAATTATCAGTTATAAAAAATGAAATTTTAGTCAGACTTCAGTATTGTCATAAGTAGGTTGGACTGTAAATCCATGCGATACTCCATCTTCCTTGTCATTAGTCCTGTGATATTGGTCAGAAATTTCCGTTATGCATAAAATCCCCTGCTTGTCACGCAGCGTTCCAACACGTTGAAAATCCACGACGACATGACAACGTGAACAGACTAAACAGCGCACCGTTATTCAAACGGTGCGCTGTTTGAAAAACGCTGTTTGAAAAAAAAAAAAAAAAACCTACACCTTCACTGAATGGACAACAGGTCATTCCATATGCGAGGAGGCGAGTTTGAAACCCTTGCCGCTCGCGCCGTGTAGCCTTCGCGAGCCAGATCCCTTCCCTGCACTCTTCGGCACGTGAGCGGGAGGATCACATGACGATACGCATGAAAACTCGCGCACACAATGTCACGAGCGCGTGACGTGGCCGAACCAGCCCCAGCCTCCGAGACGCGAGCGGTGTTGTGGCGGCGTTATCTGTGCTTCTTCCTCTCTGAAAGCTTAAATGCAAGCTATGCCGAATGCGCCTTCGCCGATTACTTATTTTTCAACCTATGGGCCTAGTGCGCTGCAGTTTTCACTGAACAAGGGGCGGCGCGGCGCGCTGCTAATCAGTCGCGACTGCGAGCGGCTGCGTATAGGCGGGACAAGAGCAGCTCAAAGCCACGAAGCTAATTCGTGGTCCAACAGTAGCGTTGCGTGTGTGGCTGTCATAACACCTGTACGAACGCTGCCGGTAAGCTGCCAAAAAAAAATTGTATGGATTTGCGTGGAAGCCTCACGAGAACGAGCGATGAGAGCGTCAGATAAGCGCGGTGCGACGTGCGAGATAAGCAGACGCTCTTCATTTTTCTTAGCATTTTTTTTCTATTATTTCGCGTTCGATCTTGCTCGTCGCGGTCATATACTCTGCCTTTTTGAGCCTAAATGGAGGGCTTCGGCAGCTTGTGAAGCATCTAACCCGCGTATGCAGTGCCCTCTTCTTGGGCAACCAGAGAAGCTCGATAGCCTGGCACTCCGCCTATGTGTTCCGACATTTTTTTTTTTGTTCTTGGAAATGCGATGGCGTGACCCTGCGACAAAGCGTAAAAGATTATCGCATGTAGAAGGGGACGCAGTGATGTCCAGAGCCAAGCGCATGGCAGGTCTGTGTAGGGTGTGTGCTCGCACTTGCTGAAAAAAATTACACCATCTCCCCGCTAAAGGGAACCATGTGTAGAGGTGAAGCAGCGGGCGCTAACGTTTACATTGGCGGTGGCGTTGACGCTGGTGCTCATCGCAGCGTTGCGCAGGACAGAAAACTGGGGAGGCGCAAAGTACGCAGTGATGGCGCGGTGTTTCCTACTGGAACATGCCAATCGCTGCTAATGGGCAATGAGAGACAGAAGACTCCGACTGGACACAGAGACCCGCAGTCCGCTTTTAGTTAACGCGCACGCTGCGATTTTTTATTGTTCAACAACGCACAGGAGAAATCTCCCACCGGCACCACCTTGGAGGTCAAGATCCATTGCCATATATACGGGGTGGCCAGTGAACGGTTGTGCAGCGCGAGCAGTCGGTTTTTTCAACCAAGAAACTCGCTAGCAGACGCTGCCTGCGTCGGCGTCGCGAGGCGAGAGAGGGGGAGCGTAGGAGAGGAGAGAGAGGGGGGTGACACGCATGCGCAGTGGGGAGTGTGGACGCCGCGGGCAGGGATGCCTCGAGGAGAGAGGGGGAGCGTAGGAGAGGAGAGAGAGGGGGGACGCGCATGCGCAGTGGGGATATGGACGCCGCGAACAGGGATGCCTAGAGAAGAGAGGGGGGGAACGTAGGAGGGGAGAGGGGGAGGGGAGGCGCATGCGCAGTGAGGGTGGTTGCCGCGGGTGTGGTTGCCGCGGGGAGGGATGTCTAGAGGGGGAGAGAGGGGGAGAGTAGGTTTTTTATTTTTATTTTTTTGAAAGGTTTGCGCATGCGCAGTAGGGGTGGTCACGCCGGCACACCACCACCGGATTAAGCTTCGCCATAAGATGCTTCACATCTAAAACAGCCAAGGCGGCGGGCTGCTTGCACCATCCTCGGCACCCAGCCTTCCATGTACATACAGCTGGCTCCCGCAATGCACAAATGGTTCTATAGACAACTGGAAAACTGTGTAGAAAACGGAACGACGGAATTAAAGAGTAAATATGAAAAATTGGGGGGACCCTTAAGCTTCGCCTTTAAGAGTTGAACGCGATAGCGATATCCCGTCCCTAGTGCCTACTTCAATCACTTAGTGCATACTATGTAATGGGTAGTATGC
>JALIZH010028029.1:0-19269 GCA_030522465.1 Rhipicephalus appendiculatus
TTTTCTGACCATGTTGAAAGGTAAGAAAAGGGCCCCTCTAAGGTATAATATTTTGTGTGTATTAGATGCGTGCCGTGAGGCCGATGTTCCGTATGAACTGAGGAATTATCTTGTGAAATCACTTAACATGTATCCAGTGGTCATAACTGGTCGTGTTAGTGTAGCGAAGGGCGGTTTGCCGAAGATGACGGGTGCGTGCCCACTGCAACCCTTGGCATGTCCAGATCAGATGATGTGCATCTGCTTGCATCACTGGAATGCGCATGCTGAATTTGTCTATATACACACCGCGCGATATGTGCTACCAGTGGAGCTACGAGTGAATGCTATTCCTTCTTTACCTTGTTTGCAGTTCACTGGCATCTGCTCTACAGAAAAACAACGAAAAAACAAGAAAAAATGAAGTTTACAGTAGCCATGTAAAGCTTAAGGAACAGCGAAGCTGGGCCGATATTGGGGCTTAACATGGCTTTCTTGGCTGATGATATAGGCCTTTTGTTGACGTAGACAGAGCAGAGTCAAAACACAGTCTCTCACAGACCTTGCAAGAATGTCCAAACTCCGGCGCCTGAAACTAACGCGAAAACGTGGCGGTGGCAACCCCGTAGAAGCGCGGGCCTTTAGTCGCTCGTACTCGGCTTGCGCTACTGCGGGCAAACTCGGCGAGGCTGCGCGGACAGTATCCATAGCTGTGCGTTAGAGGTGTGCACGGGCTCCGGGTATCCCGAAAGCCCGAGCCCGGCCCGGCCCGCGGGCCGGGTTCGGGTATGCGGAGGTCTTCCCATCTCGGGCCCGGGCCGGGCTCGGGCTACTCATCTCGGGCATCGGGTGGGCCGGGCCAGGTGCAAACCCCGCATTAAACCAAATATATAGACGTTGTGCCGGAATTGTTTTCTTTAACGATGAACCCACTGATCACGTTTGTGATTATTTATCCATGCGATCATCCTTCTGACCTGCATCAGAGATACTAAACTTCTGGAAGAACAAGGAGTCTAATTATTCTAAGCTTGCTTTGCTTGCGAAAAAAATATTCGCGATTCCGGCTACCAGTGCGAGCAGCGGACGGAACTTCAGTTCGACGGGATATGTGATGCAGGAGCGCCGCACTTCACTGATGTCCGAATGACAGCACAGCTTGTTATTTTTACACAATTTGTAATCTTTGCATACAAACTAACATGTGTCGTTTGCATATGTTTAACTTTGATATGTTGAATAAAACGCCAAATGATAAAAAAGTGATATCTTGTCTCCGCAGCAAACTTTCATGGTGTCGGGCCGGACCGGGCCCGTGTTTGTATTTTTGTACGTCGGGCCGGGCCAGACGGGCTCGAAACCCTTTAGGGTCGGGCGCGGGCGGGCCTTCGACGCAGTCAGTGGGCCCGGGCCGGGCTCGGGCTTGAAAATTAGGCCCGTGCACAGCTATAGTGTGCGTCCTATGGCGGTTGGCTGCTCCCTCGGCGCATCAGTCGCTACGCAAGGTTAAACCCGTGTAGTGCGCGGCTAGGCCAGGGCGGTTTTTTCGCATACGGTGGTTTTACCTTGAAATTTTAGGGCTTGGCTCTTAAAAAAGATCTCGCAAGATAAAAAAAAAGAACAGGAGTGTTACCGTTTTCGAACCGGACCCGCCAGTGTCCGTCATTGGTTAACGATTAGTATCATCACCCAATCTAATACGAATCACACAGTGAGCTGGGTTCTAGCCCTGACCAGGCGTTGTATTCCTACCCTGACCACCTCTGTTCAAATGGAGACAGGCGAACCTGAGCCATCGCCTCCAATCGAACAGATGGCGCAACCTGGGCAACGCATACCACCGGTGGCAAGGATATGTTTTGCTCCCACAGCCACCTCCCATGCCGAAGAAGGGCGATTTGTGCCCTCGATCATGGCTCTGGTGATAGCACTGCAGTATCAGGCCTATAAGTACTTGTCAGTTGTGACCCTTGGCTCTCGGAGGTATGGGAAGATAATGAAGTTACCACGGTAAGAACCGGGATTCTGTCTCAACCATGTGACTGCGTTCTTGATAACCTGATATTGCTAAAGTTATATATATTTCTGCCCTGATTTTTGCCCGTTTTTTTTGCCCAGACATCACGAGTGAGCAGGTGTCAACATCGATCACGTCATCATCATCATCATTATTTTAATCATTTCTTTCTATGCCATCACGTAATCCTATCTGCCTCTTATCAACCGTGTCACCGGTTCCATCAGCCATCTTCAGTGAGAAGACATGCGCTGTGCTGCTTAGAGGGTGAAGTCAGTAGCGTTGCCGGGGGGCGGAGGGGGGGGGAGTTGGCTTAAGTTTTCGCGGGTGTGTATATACAGCCACACATACAAAGCACGCACGAACACACATAAAGTATGGTTGAACTCTCCCCCCACCCCGCAACCCCTGCAAAAAGTTTCGGGCCACGCTGCTGTGTGAAGTCGTTCGCTTCAGCGGTCCTGAAGTATCAAACGGCAGAAACAGAGACTATTTTCTTATCTATATTTTATCTACATTTTATTCTTGGCCAATCCTCCAAGGTGAGCCAAGAATTTTAGGATCCGCATGTACTCTTCAATAGGAGCTACTCAGAATAACCGGACGTTTTCTGGGCAGCATAGTAGTGACGTGTTTCGGCAAGGCGGATATAAATAATGGGCAACGGCCGAATGATGTGCTCTGGATGTACGAGATTTGCGAGCTATAGCGGCGTAGCCAAAAAATTATTTTCCGGTGTGTGCGTGGGGGGAGGGGGGGGGTGGAGGAGAGGTGGTTCGACCCAACGTTGGTTCGACCCAGTGTTGTACGGAACGGCGTTCCAAGGAACGACATTTCAGGAACCAGTTCCTTTTGGGAGGAATGGAGGAACGCCACCGTTCCATTCAGGATCGGTGGAACTGTAACGGTAACTCGGTACTCTTACGAAGGAACAATAGAGGGAACAGCGTTCCTTCTGTAAGCATTCAACAGGCGCGCGCACGCAAGCAGATCATGCAGAACAGGGCGGATGGCCGACCTCGTCAGGCACAACAATGCACCGCTCGCCAGTCACGTGACTATGCTGCATCCTGGTTTTCACTTCAAGGCGCCCGTCGGAGCTGCAGGGAAGCGCGCGACGCCGAGACCGACCGCGTGCACAAACGACAGTTCATTTCTTACAGAACCGCTGCTATGCTTGAGGTCCGCCGTATGTCGTAGAAAGAAAATTATAATCATAATGAACTAGCACGCGCTCTCTTCTTCCTCTTCTGCTTCGCTCCCTGAGCACGTGCGCTGACTTGTCCGGCGTGGGATGCAATAACTCCGACGGGCGGGTGAACGATTAAAGAGAGGGAGCGAAAGAAAAATATATACAGAACGAGAAAGGAAGAAATTCTTGGCGAAAAAAATATTCTCGGTGAGGCGAGATTCGAAACCGCCTATCCATGATCTGAAGGCGAGCGTCGTAACCCCTCGGCTATCCAGTCTTTTTTTTTTCATGGTATTGTCACGTGGTCGTGACGTTGACCCAAGCAGCAGTCGGTATGTTCAAGATGAAACTGTTTATTAGGCCGAACTTGTGGCCGGTAAACTGAAAGTCAGATTACAGCAATACACGCTGGCACTGATAGCGGCGAACAGAGCGTCGGCCGTCGATGAACTGAACATCGTTGGAGCGCGCCGGCTTTTATGCATCACGCGTCGAACATTCTAGCCTTATCACAGGTCATCGCGCAAGCTCTGGAATAATCTCGAGTGGTCGCGTCTTGCGTGCGATCTTAACAAAACGATCTACAATAATCGCGAAGGTTCTAGAACAATAAGGCTCGGTTTGAGCCGAGCTTTGCTGACGGTCTCTGTGGGCGAAAACCGAATACAACAAAAGTGAAAAATAAGAATAGCGCGTGGCAGTATTTATTAATCCTAGGCATGACAGTTTGAAGGAATTCAATACAGACAGAGAACTGATAAGTACATTCAGCTCATTTCACGACCCACGACGAACACATAGCACTAAAGAATCAGCATTCATCTCTAGAGCGACTATATCAAGTAACGGCATTTTCCAATCATACCGTACAACGTCGGCAAGGATAAGCACGTCACCGATGCAAAGACTATTCTGGCTGACTTTCCCGTTGTTCGTATATATCTCTTAGCTCAGTGACCATCCTAATGAAGTGAGATGTTGAGGAAATTATTGGCTATGCGTTTCTTTGCAAAATGCGCGCACACTAGCAGAGCGTAGCATAGCTTTGTATAGTATAGTATAGGAAGAAGTTGCAAAAGGGTAGTGGGGGAGAGATGGGAAAAGAGGAGGGGGAGAACGAGTATAAAAAGCGACAGAGAGAGAGAGTGATAAAGAAAGAAATAGAAAGAATGGAAGAAAAAGAGAGAAAAGAAAGAAAGCGAGACAACGACTACAGAGAGAGAAAGAAAGATCTATAAAGAAAGAGAACGAGAAAAATAGAAAGAAAGAGAAGAAGACATAAAAACAAAGAGAGAAATACTCAGAAATATTTTGGCCGACTGTGGCCAGGAGACTTCACTAAGTTGCAGATGTGTAACCTGGCCATTATTTTCTATTCACACTGAAATATTGAATCAGCACTAAATAAACGCCTAGTTATTGTCCCTTTCGATGCAGCTTCCTGTGCGAGAAATTTAATTACATTGGTGCATAGGTGGAGATTTCTATTTGAATATCCGAAGCAGAGTATCCTGAATGCACCTTTGAAGACCGACTTGGAAAGTGCCCATGTTTGGGACTTGAAATTGACGAGCACCGAATTTGCAGTTATACATGCTTGTAGTATGGCTGGTGGTCTCTAAAAAAATTCTTCTCGGAACGTTTATTTAGATTCCCTTTTAACCACGTATAGCCTGATGTCAGCGATGTCAAATTCGTATAATATATGTAGCTCCACGTGAGCGTCAAGTTGCTCACTTTATTTCGCTTCAGGATTATCCGACACTATATTTTTATTAAAAAAATTCAAATGTAACGTTAATGTGACGACACGTTCCAATTTTTGAAATGTAACTGTAACGAGTTCCTTTCGCATTACAGGAACTTCTAACTGGAACTCGTTCCAAAATTGGGAAGGAACGAGGAACAAGCGTTCATTCCTGTTTTAGAAGAACGTGTACAACACTGGTTCGACCAGCCTTTATTTATGTCTATGCGAGAATTTTTATGTGTGCCATACACAAATGAAAAAATGGGGGGTGGAGTGTTTGAACCCCTTATCCCCCCCCCTTTCTGTGCTTTTACGTGCTTTTCCGCCGCCTCACTTCGAATTCGTCAAGGATATTGTCATTCAAGTACCCAGCAGTATCCGCGTATCACTCTCGAGGACTTTTCCCAATACCATGTATCTACGCTTGTGTTCCAAATGTTAGAGATTTGGAGACTCAGCTGTACAAGTATGTCACACTGAATTTTATTTTTTTTATGAATAGTAAAATAAATTGATTGATTGATTGATTGATTGATTGATTGATTGATTGATTGATTGATTGATTGATTGATTGATTGATTGATTGAGACCACGTGTGACACGCTGCTTCGAAAAGGAACCTTATTCGCCACGCAAACCCACTTGCCGCGCAAGATCTTTATTCTGCCATGAAGCTTTGACACCTCGAGCGCTCTAACATATTTGAAAGCAGCGCAAATGCTTTTAGATAATGAAACAACTACCTGTAAACGTGGCGGATCAGAATCGGTATTACGTCCGATGTTTATGTTTTCGCGTGTCGCTACGTGTAATGAAACACACATTACTGCGGAGACCAGAGCCGTACCAAGGATGGGAGGGGGGTTTGAGGAAGTTCTGACCCCCGCTCCCCGAAATTTTTGCATGCTTTAACTTTTTTGGGTGATATTAAAATATTTACACGCCTTCAGAGCGACAACCACTGGCCAAAGTTAGCCGTCCCCCCCCCCCCCCTCAGGCACCCACCTACAGAAAAAAAGTTTCTGGATACCGCCCTGGCCGAGAGTATCTCTCTGTCATGCGGTGTCAAGATATTCAAATTCTCGATGGTATGAAGAATCGTCAATTTATCAGGGCAGACCGAACAGCGGTGCTAACAGAAAATATTATCGGCGGGGCTGCAAACACACCTCGTCAATCCAAATCTCTAGAGGTTATGAGCCAAGAGTAAGAGAGGAGGGTTGTTCCTTATAGGGCACGCCCTTCCCCCCTTCCCGAAATTTCCGTGAATCTGAGAGCTCTCCAGCATGGATTTCGCAGCGTTTTTGTGCATTACCTGCAGAAATGGTTGCGCGCAAAAGCACCAGACCTCGCAGGGGCTTCGATTGTGCTTTCTGCATGTTTTGGGCATGCATTTGTAGGAGTGCGTACATATATATATATATATATATATATATATATATATATATATATATATATATATATATATATATATATATATATATATATATATGCTGTAGTGACAAATACGGTTATTGGTAGAGAGACGACGAAGAAGACGGTTGTTGTGGTTGATGCTCGAGCTGGTTCTGCTGTGGCCACTGACTGCTGTCTCATTGCCGCTCGTCACATAAAACGGTTGCTTTACCTCGACTGCTAAACATCATCTATCAATTGGCGGAGAGTGCTGGTTTCTTCACCCCTGGAACTCCGATCCCGACCTCTACCCCAACCCCCCGCCTCGCCAATGCCTGACGACATGGCCCAGCCACCTGCTGCCCTAATCCCATCTGTCACCTGTTCCGGCATGCCACGACAGCGAGATCCGGTGATTTTCAATGCCACCGACGACCAAGATGCTGAAGACTGGCTGTCCCAGTATGAAATAGTAAGCGCTCACAATAAGTGGGATGATACCGACAAACTTGGCTACCTCCACTTCTATCTCGCGGGTGTGGCACAGCTTTGGTTTAACAACCATCGAGCTGACATTCCCACTTGGTCATCCTTTAAGACGCGCTTTGCAGAAGTCTTCGGCCGACCCGCTGTTCGCAAGCTCCGCGCCGAACAGCGTTTGCTCGGTCGTGCACAGCGCTCTGGCGAGACTTTTAGCTCTTATATTGAGGATGTTCTGGACCTCTGCCGTCGTATCAATCCCGAAATGTCCGACACTGACAAAATCCGGCACATTATTAAAGGAATCGAGGACGACGCCTTTCCCATGCTCGTTGCCAAAAACCCCCAAACTGTCGCCCAGGTGACTCAGTACTGCCAGAGTTACGACGAGCTACGGAGAGAGCGCATTTCTACGCGACTTCCGAGCCCCGATGCGGCCACCACATCTGCATTGACCGTTGGCGCTGTTTCTGCCGAACAGACCACGCTAATGCAACACATCCAGCAGTTTGTCCGAGAAGAAGTGGCGCGACAATTGTCTCTTGTGCCCTACGTTCCGACCAGTGCGCACACGCTGACCCCAACTCTACGAAAAGCGATAGAGGAGCAAGTTTCTGACGCTCTGCCTTCCACCTACCATCCTACGCCTATCTCCGCACCTCTGACTTACGCTGAAGTTGCCAGACGACCGTCGCCGTCACTACCACCCTTTGCGGATCCTACTCCACAGCCTAATGCCTTCTACGCAGCGAGTCCGCCTGTCCGCCCGAACCCACCCTCTTTTCGCCGTCCCACCCCGCCGTCAGCTAATCCTTGGCGCACACCAGACAACAGGCCAATCTGCTACTTCTGCGGTATTCCTGGCCACGTCGCGCGTTACTGTCGTCGTCGTGATTACCACCCAGGCGCTGGTGAAGCAAGTTACGGCTACTGTCGTCCCGAGCCACCGCACTCGATTTCGTCCCAACCCACATCGGATCAGTCGCCGTCAGGTCGCCGCGGCTTCGACAGGAGTCGGTCGCCCTCACCACGGCGCCGTTCCCTGTCTCCGATGCTTCCTCGACCGCCACCCGCGCAAGCGGAAAACTGACCATCGCCGTTCCCGAGGCAAGAGCTGCGCACATATCGAAAACTTCAAGGCCTCGATTTTCACCGCCTAACGAAATAACCGTGCATATTGATGGTGTAGCTGCACAAGCGCTCGTTGATACTGGTGCTGCCTTGTCTGTGATCAGTGGTGAACAGCGCCGCAAGTTAAAGAAGCTTACGATACCACTTTCCGACGTCTCTCTCCGTACTGCAACTGCGCACCACATCCAACCTTCTCTGGCGTGGACGGCTCGGCTCGTCATCCAGAACGTTTTGTATGTCGTCGAATTCGTTGTCCTTTCCCCACGTTCGCACGACATCATCTTGGGCTGGGACTTCCTTTCCGCTAATCATGCCGTCGTTCACTGTGCGCGTGCCGAACTAGAGTTGTCGACGATGTGTGAACTGCCCCTGTGTGAAGCGCCGATATCTGAAAGGCCCTCTTTCCAGGCATTATCTTCTCGAGTCGTCGTCGCTGCGGACACTCACATCCCTCCTCTATCCTCTGTTCTTGTGCCACTCTCTTGCGACGACGTGTCCTATGTCACCGCCCTCTTAATACCCTCCGAAGCCTTCGCCTCTCGCAAGAGCTTCCTCCTCCCCTTCGCAGTTGTCACCATAGAAAACTCACGTGGCGTCATCTATATAACAAACCCGCTTTCTTCCCCAGCCACCTTATTCCGTGGCGAACTCATCGGTCGCCTACAGGAAATAGATTCTGTTTACTCCAGTCACCTACCTGATGGCTCGTCTTCTCACGTCACCAGCATTACTCCTGATGCCACTACCACTTCATCTCCCGAGGCATTCCTCCCATCGATTGACCCTGACCTCCCCGCTGCTCAGCGCACCCAACTTCAGGCGCTACTCGATCGCTTCAGGTTGTCATTCGACCATAGCCAACCTTCCTTGGGCCGCACGTCTGCCATCGTCCACCACATTGACACCGGCACCCATGCACCTTTGTGCCAGCGTCCGTATCGAGTCTCTCACGCTGAACGCCGTGTCATTGACGAGCAGGTGAACGTTATGCTTAAACGTGGCGTAATACAACCTTCAAACAGCCCTTGGGCCTCGCCGGTCGTACTGGTGAAAAAAAGGACGGCAACATCAGATTCTGCGTTGATTACAGGCGTCTTAATAAGATCACGCGAAAGGATGTGTATCCGTTGCCCAGAATCGATGACGCTCTCGATTGCCTGCAAGGAGCAGAGTTCTTTTCTTCTTTAGACCTTCGATCTGGCTACTGGCAGGTCCCTATGAATGAAGCCGACCGCTCCAAGACTGCGTTTGTAACTCCTCACGGATTGTACGAGTTCAACGTGATGCCGTTCGGCCTCTGTAATGCGCCTGCCACTTTCGAACGTCTCATGGACAACGTCCTCAGAGGCCTGAAATGGAACACATGCTTGCGCTATTTGGATGAAGTCGTTTTCTCGAAGGACTTCGACTCCCACCTCAGCCGCCTCGCAAGCGTCCTCACTTGTCTTGCGGACGCTGGATTGCAGCTAAATTTGAAGAAATGCCATTTCGCCGCACCCAACCAGCAACGCAAAGCACCACGCGGACCAGTTCCCGAAAGACTCGGCAACGAAACAAAGCGACAAACTGACTAGGTGAGCCTTGTGCCGAAAAGGCGAATACCTCCAGTGCATTCTTAAAGCTGAGAAAAACAGTGAAAAAGCGCATCCGAAACGAACTGCATGCTTCAACCCTTAGTGCATACTTAGCGGCTCGTGTTGCACCTAGGGGACTTAGTCTTTCTGTAAAAGCAGCCACGAGCCATATGTCCGCTAAAGATATCGGTGAATGGCGCGAAATCCTTACAAAAGCCTCTTTGGATCTTACCCGTATTGTTCAGAACCATTACCAGCATGCTTTAAAAGACTCTCTAAACACAGAACGACAACTGTACGCGAGTAGTGACCTCAGTGCGCATGAAATTGCCGAACTGGAAAGATATAAAGTAAAGAAGCTAAGCGAGATTTACGACAAGAAATGTAAAAAGTTGCTCCGTGATGGCGTGAACCGCTCGTTGTTTCCAAAACAGGTAATAACGGCGGTCCCGACTAACTCGTTTCCTGAGCTAGAGGATAGCACGCCGCCGTCCACCAACGTAGTAAACCTTTCGCATGTTAGCTTAAATAGGGACGAACTGCGCGTCTTGTCACGGGGCCTCACCTTTTGTCCTGCAACAGGCGGATATGATGATTTCCAATTGGCTAAAGATTTAGAGAATTTTTCACGTAACATGCGCCTACGAGAATATTTCCATAACCGTTCGTCAACTAGTGACACTCAGCCAGTTATGTTTAGCAACAACCGTTGGACACCTCCAGTGCAACGTGACAAATACCTAGACATGTATATTGAAGCCGTCCAACACGATGTCCTTAAAGCCTACGAAAAGCAAAAATCATTTAAATCTAATATTTCATTTGAGGAAAGGAAAGCTATTGCGTCACTGGCTAAACGCAGTGATATCGTGATAAAGCCAGCCGACAAAGGTGGTGCCGTTGTAATTATGAGCAAAACAGATTATATAAGCGAAGCCCATAGACAGCTTAACAATCCGTTTTTTTTATAAGCACCTAGACTATGATCCCACAGAAGAGTTTAAAGCAGTTGTACAAGATACTATCTATGATCTCGTAAAATCAAATCAATTAGGCGATAAGGCAGTACGTTCTCTCGTCCCGCTCAGTCCCGTCCCCGGCAGGTTCTATTTGCTGCCCAAAATACATAAAGAAAACTGTCCTGGTCGCCCCATTGTTTCGGGCATTGGCACCGTTACGGAGCAACTTTCCCGCTATGTTGATGTAATATAATAATCAGTAGTCTTCCATGTAAATTCTCGTCCTATCTCAAGAACACAAACCATTTTTTGTTGGACATCGATGACCTCGTTATACCAGATAATTCCCTGCTCGTGACTTTAGACGTGGTTTCACTGTATACCAATATACCCCATAGCGATGGCATCCAGGCAGTAGTTCATGCGTACGAAGGATCGTCTGATGAAAAACCCATCGGAAGTGATACATTAGCTACCTTATTGAAATTAATCTTACAGCTTAATAATTTTGAATTTAACGTCTCTAATTATCTTCAAGTAAGTGGAACATCAATGGGCACTCGCATTGGACCTAATTACGCTAGTCTTTTCATGTCTGTTCTGGAAAATGACTTCATTAGAAATCGCGCGTTAAAGCCACTTTATTATAAGCGATTTATAGATGACATTTTTTCTCATCTGGCCCCATGGTGAAAATGAACTTTTTATCCTTCATAGCTGATTTCAACACCGTTCACCAATCTATTTCGTTTTCGCATGAATACTCTCGTTCTACCATTAATTTTCTGGACGCCACAGTTGCCATTAATGACAACAAACTAACCACCAAGCTTTACAGGAAACCTACAGACAGGCACCGTTATCTTCAATTTAAAAGTTCGCATGTAAAACATTGGAAAACGAGTATACCGTATAGTCAGACGCTCCGCTTTAAGAGAATTTACTCAGAGCAGTCAGACTTTCGTGAAAACTGTGAACAACTCCGCGAAGCTTTAATCCAACAGGAATACCCAGCCCGCATTGTTGAGGATGCCGTTAAAAGAGCCGATGCACTTAATCGCAAGGATTTCTTCCGCGCTAAGAAGCAACCGTCAGTGTTCAGGCACAAAGTAACCTGGTCCTAACACACTCAGCATCGGTGCCAGACGTTTCTTCAATTCTTAAAAAAAAAATTCAACATACTAGCGCAGAGTGTTAATCTTAAATTAATATTTCCAGTGCCACCTCGGGTAGTCTTCAGACGGTCTCGTAATCTGCATGACATCCTAACTTCATCTAAGACAAGCGTTCCCGATAATGTCGGTTGTCGACCTTGCAAGAAGCCGCGATGCAAGGTCTGCGCGCATATGAAAACGTCAGATATTGCTAAAAGCACTGCTTCCGAATTCTTCTATAAGATTAAAGGTAATTTCACGTGTGACACCTACAACTGTATCTATTTGCTCGAGTGTTCCGTCTCCAATTTACAGTACATTGGACAAACCGAAACGCCCTTCAGATACCGATTTAACAACCATAAGTGTCATGCTGCCACTATTCCGAACCTTCCGCTATCAAAACACGTGCGCAATCCAGGCCACTCATTTGATAATATTACAGCTACAATCCTTCAATCTGGTTTCCGTTCCCACCACGAAAGAGAGCTTCGAGAATCGTATTTAATCTATAAATTTAAGGCCGTCACTTGTGGTATGAATGAAAGTTCTGGCAAACTTTCCTTTCTACCCATTTAGTTCCTCTTGACTTTCCCCGTTATTATTACCGCTACATTTTTACGCAGATAGATTAGTTCCCTATTTCATTTCATTTTCTCTCGGATCATTACGAGATGTTGCGCACGCGCTTATGTTGATCTATAATCTGTGCTCAGTTGAACCTATCACGTATTTTCGTTTTGGTGACACATATGTACTGTCGCTTTATTTTTGCACTCCGTTTTCGCCCACAAATGCGCATGCGTACATTCCCGTTTTTCTTGTCCTATCACGCGTACTGTTCACCACGTGCTTTTAACAATCGCTTGTCAGCCAATAATAGTGCTACGCTAAGTCATTGGTCGTCTTATATTGCGTTGATGTCGCATGTGTGCATCACTCCGACGAAGGCCGGTCCCGCGGCCGAAACGTCAGTCCTTCCCAGAGCAATTTCTCCTACGTGCTTGATATATTTTTTTGAACTGTTACTTCCGGGTCCTATGTTATCCCTTCATTGTTATATATATATATATATATATATATATATATATATTACAATTTACGGGAAAGTTGGACAACCCCCACCATTACCACCCACTTGCTACGCCAATTAAGTGTATACTGCTCAAAAAATACCCATGCACACAGCAGAAACGGGTAGTATTTCCTTGAAACTACGAGACGTTGCCCTGGCGGAATTGACGCCATGAGTTGGATGTATACAGGCCTTGGCTGACGCACTTGTGATGTGGCCAAAATGGAAATGTACACGCGTATTTAAATATAGAGGCGCGGCGAAGAAACCACAGGCGGTTAAAAATTGCCAAGTGCCCCTCAATCAGTACGCCATGTTTCATTCATGGGTTCACTTTCACAAAACTTCAAGGACCAAAAGTTCCTTATAAAACGTATAGCATCATCGTCATTCAGATCTTGAAATAGGTTTATTTAAATGCGCATTGCCTGCTAGGGCGAAGGCTGAAGTTGTTTCGCACATCGCTTCTTATAGTAGCGCTATCTCATATATAAGTGCGTCTTTCTTTCGGCATGCCTGTATTATTGGCGGTGTTTTATATTTCCTAAATATCAGCCTGTTCGCCCAATTAAGCATTCCGTTCAGCGAAGTGACCGAATATATATATATATATATATATATATATATATATATATATATATATATATATATATATATATATATATATATATATATATATATATATATATCTTGCGTCAGCGTCGCGCTAATGGAGCAGTTAGGAAACCGAGCGAAGACTGCAGTCTGAGTGCTATAGTGGAGAGGAAAATGAATGCGAGTCTAGACGCAAAAGAAAGGTCTTTCTTTTGTTTTCTTTTTTTTTTTTAAACAGTGTTTTGTAATGGCACTGCACAACAAAAAACATAGAACTACAGACATGAATTCATTTCCAAGCATGTAATAAAAATAGTAATGTCGTGGCTTCTCCATTTGCGTTTGCTATTGTCAGAAGTTTGGGGCGAACATTGCGTCAACCCAGCTGGAATTCATTTATACTAAACAACAGCAAGTGTTTGCTTTATGCTCGGTTAAGGCAGCCTAGACCGGCTGAAGGCAGACACAAAGTGGCTGTCATGAAAGCAGAATTGTATCGCGCAGAGAAGGCAGTTTAGAATTTCAAGCTTGAAACTTGCGCACTGTATACTGGTGTACCCTGATCCCCATCCTCTCTTGGAGAAGACGATAATATGGTCTATACACATTGCACACAAAAAAACAAAACACCAACGAAATTGTTCAAGACGTATTTCGTGATCTGGAACCACGCCAGCGAGTTTTTCAAACCGAAAGGAAGCCGTTTTCGCTCGCACAAATCACTTGGTGTTATAAACCAGCAAAACACTTTTTGTTTCTTTGGTTAGTGGAACAGGCCAGAAACGTTTGTGCAGATCAATGCGTGGAAAATGGCGCAAAGCCACCTGTCTATGCTACAATCGTGCTTACTTTGGGCACGGGAAATGGTATTAGTTCTGTCTGATGACGATGTGAATATGCGCAGAGTGATGGTTCCATCTTCGTGTGCTGCAATTGTTATGGGAGAAGCGAAAGGCGACACGAAAGTTCGAATGACATCGGCGACTATCGTGTCCTGCAATTGTTCTTCCGGCCACGGCTTTCGTCTCTTTCGGCGTGTATTATAAGGTGATTTTCTGATGGCGGTCTTGTCAGCTAGCAAGAGGATCTTGTGTGACTTCATCGCTTAAGGATAGCTTCCTGTATATCCAAGTTCTGAGTAGGTCGTTTTGATATCCTCCCCGCACTTGACAACTCGTAGGTTACCTTCTCTACACTGATTTGTTTCGTCTCTTGATATTCCTTACACAAAAATCACATGTCCCACTATAAGTTGATTTTTTTTGTTTCTTTATATCTGGTCTTGGATACCAAAAAGTAGTACGTCGCAACCTCTATCACCACCTCTACCAATTCACTGCTCTAGATAATGACCTTGGAACTCAACGTTTACTCACTCCCACTGCTTTTGAAACGTAACTTTTCCATCGTAATATTGTACCCGTAGGATCGTTCTACTACGCAGGTGAGTTGCACCCAGCATGAACTTAGCTTCTATTAGCGCGGTACATATAAGAAAGAAAGAAAAACTCTATGATAAACACGAAGCACCCACCAGCTTGGTGTTTATTATAGACACAGAAGCACCGCTTTACTACAAAAGCCATCATATATGTGTCCTTTCCGCTTTGAAGGTATTGTGAAGTAACCTACAGCAGTTAAACAGTCGCAGTTGGAGTGATCGGGTGGGACTAATCACACCCTTGTTAATTAGATGTTTTGTCTTCGAACACTCTTGAACGTCGCTGTCGATATGAATCCCTCGATCTTTTAGGAACGCGCCAACACAATTTTTCTGTGCTACTTGGTAGATGGCTCGGCTTCGTTAAACGATCGCTAAGGTAGTAATCGATGGTTTATAAATGGTGAGAATGCGATGCTCTTGCAAAAGAGCACATGCACTACGTCGCGGTTGACTCAAAAGTAATGATGCGGATGGCCTAGGTACTAAAGGTATTATACACGAGCCAGATGACTGTTATATGTGTTACCACAGAACATGAAGCAGTAAGTATGTGAAGCCATTGTGAATAAAGGCTACGACAGAGAACGCAAGGTCACAATTTCGTCGTAGACCAGACAGCCGCGGGTGCCAAAAAATAACAAACCGTTACGCTAGTACTGCTTTTCTTGCGTATTACAAAAAAAAAATCAGATTTCAAGAAGCATGTAAGAAGGCATTGCACTTGGAAAGTAGAATCTGACCCCCATGACGTTGTGTGCCACCTACCAAGCCACCTACCAAGCCGATGACAGCTGACTCGTTTACGTAGAGATATAGAGCTGCCACTGGCCAGGGTACGCCATTTATTTTTTTCCTTGCAGTTTGATGCTTACGAGACGTACCTGCACCGGTGATTGGGAAGCGCTAAGAACTAAATGTCTATCTGACAATGGTTACCGCGGCCTACCGTGGCCTACAATGGTTACCGTTACCGTGGCAGCGTCCATAAATAATCGCTTCGTTTCAGAAGAAAAAAGTGTAGCTACGCGAGTTATGTAGAGCGAAAACCAAGACGTGCAGTCGCCACCGACCTCGGAATTCGTATAAAATCAGACCATGTCGCCCTCTTTGTTCCTGTGTAACTGCAGTTCATACTGCCCGTCACCATTATGTCAACATTCTGCTTTAGAGCCACTACGCGAAATGTGCTATGAGTCGAGCACCGAGACAGTGCTGTTCCTTGCCTACCTCACTTTTAGTCCGACCGTACTTACCTTATAGAAAAACCTCAAAGAAATGAAAAACATAAAAGGAAGGGAAAAAAAGAAAGTGGTCGCATTTTTGAACCCATCCCACCGGCATCTGATTGACGGCAGGGATCACCGTCAATCAAGCCATCGTGGCTTCGCAGGCGAGTAGTGTTCTGCACTGACCTACTCTCTCCAAATGGAGTGAGGCGAGCACTCTACTTGGAAAGTTGGTAACCTGGCAACCCGTACCACCGGTGGCTCTGCTCCCACAGCCACCTCCCAAGCCGATGACAGGCAATGAGTGCTCTTGCTCATGGCTTTGGTGGTAGCGATGGTGTTTAAGGGCTCTAAATATTTGTCATTTCGGGCCCTTAATTTCTTGCGGCATGATAGGAAGATGAAGCGATTGTGTAATAAACCGAGATTCATTATCACGCACTTCATTTTGTTCTTAATAGCTTGAGATGCCTAAACTCCTATTTTCGTTTGTCCAGTTTATGAACGGTATCCCTGCATGGGTTGGTGAGCATATTGGTAATATTGTCATAATCAGTGTGATCATTAATTTGTAAATGTTTTGTAATTTCATTCCACTCTTGGCCAACATTCCATTGTCCAAGTGAGCGATCTTCACCGGAAAATCACACACACACACACACACACGCACTCGCACGCACTCGCACACACACACACACACACACACACACACACACACACACACACACAAACACACACACACACACACACACACACACACACACACACACACACACACACACACACACACACACACACACGCACACACACACACACACACACACACACACACGCACACACACACGGACACAAGGACACGCACACGCAGACACACACGCGCGCGCGCACGCACACGGACACGCACGCATGCACGCATAGGCGTGCGCACGAGGGGGGGGCAGAGGGGGCGGCCGCCCCCCCCTAGTCACCTAAGAGAGTGGGGCGCAAGGTCTGCCCCATACATTGACTTAATAGGGAGGGGGGGGGGGCGCTGCGATGAACCTTCGCCCCCCCCTGAAGGGGAACCCTGCGCACGTAGGCATGCACGCACGCACACACACACACACACACACACACACACACACACACACACACACACACACACACACACACACACACACACACACACACACACACACACACACACACACACACACACACACACACACACACACACACACATGCCTCCCGCTGTCCTGCCCGTGCGATCGGAGACTTGTTCTCGCCCGACCATACGGACATCCCCGACAAACCCACGGCTATCCACCAACAGGCGAGAGCATAAACATATCATGCTTCCTACACCACTAGTCCCGTCCACCAATCCTGCCAATGAAATCAAGAAGATTATTAAGTCAAACATTGGCCCCACCAAAGAAGAAGTTGGCGGGCTGAATACCAGAAAGACTTGCTATGGAGTAACGATATTATCAAACGACCACGACTCAACTACGAGATTAAAAGCTGCGCTTGAGAAGAGCACTGTCAAAAGTACGTCCATTAGGCCCTATACGTTAGAATGGTGGCGGCTTTGGCTGGTCGGTATTCCGCGATAATTGCTATAGCTGCGGCTAAGACGCTAAGACCAAAGAGACACACGAAGACTAGCCCAAACTTGCAACTAGGTCTATTGTGCAGAACACGAAATTTTCGTGTTCTTATTGTCACATTGAATTCCAAGTACGTATATGAAATTCCAGAACGGTTCCCGCCTCATAAAAGTCTGAAACATTTAACGTCTGCTCGCGGTCACTTTCAACACTGTCTGCACCCATTTAATATAACCACTAAATATTTGTCATTTCGGGCCTTTTTATTTCTTGCGGTATGATAGGAAGATGAAGCGATTGTATAATAAACCGAGATTCTTTATCCCTCACTTTATTTCCTGGTTATATTAAATGGGTGCAGGTAGTGTTGATAGTGACCGTGAGCAGACGTTAAATATTCTGCCCATGTCGCGCAGTTTGAGCAAACAAACATTATTTGAACGAATGCCCCGACGCACAGTTCATTTTGACGTATTGACGGGTGCAGAAGAGTACCACAATACTACCCACATATTCTTCCGAAGCCCGCCACGGTGGTCTGGTGGTTATGGTGCTCGACTGCTGACCAGCAGGTCGCGGGATCGAATCCCGGCCGCGGCGGCCGCATTTTCGATGGAGGCGAAAATGCTTGAGGCCCGTGTGCTTAGATTTAGGTGCACGTTAAAGAACCCCAGGCGGTCGAAATTTCCGGAGCCCTCCACTACGGCGTCTCTCATAATCATATGGTGGTTTTGGGACGTTCAACCCCAGATATTATTATTATTCTTCCGAACTATTGAACAATAAAAAATTTCATCCGCAGTTCAGTCTGTATTGGTAATGCGCACTTACGTCCCTACGGCACCCCCCACGCACAGCAGCTGCTAAAACATCACGACATCGCTCAACGCCCACATGCACTTTCATCATCATACCCAGAAATTCGGGACATCACTTTTAGTTCGCCGTTTTTCACACCACGTGGCGTACGGACCTTCGACTTTCAAAATTGGCGCGATGACGCCGGCCGCGCGGCAGACCCAACGAGAATACATACATAAAAAAAATCGACTATCGCCACCGAGAGCGAACCGTGATCGCCGACTGATAAGAGCAAGGCGTACGACGGGCGGTCGGCTGATTGCTCGATAGTGAATCAGCAGTTCTTTTTCAGCGAATGCGTGTACACAACTCACTTGGCTGTGCTTGAAAAACTCTTATTTCGAAAGCGCGTCCTGCCCCTCCTCTCGTCCTTTTCAATATGTTTCGTACGGCTGTGTAGTCGTCGACCCCCGCGGGATTCTCGGTGAAAGTAAGGGCGAGCTTTCGCCGCTGCCGTGTTCTTAATCTAAAAGACCTAACTTCAAGGAAATGATACCAGCCTATGAGATGATGATGAGGGTTTGACAATATGCAGATACAGACTAGACGTTTCTAATATTTCTTGGTGTCACTTCACAAATGAATTATTTTTCGCTATAGCGTGAAGGCAACAGGCCGTGCCATATTCATTGCCAGTGACAATATTTTTTAGACCTCAAGAAGGAGCAGAAGTAAAGGTCGAAATTGATGACAGGTGCAAGATTGCTCAATTACTTTCTGAAATTAAGCATTTTAAATAAGACGCTTTAATTTTAACACAGCTCTTTACGTTTCTGGAGCACAGAATGAAAGACGTCCGAAATAATCTTTTCATTATGTGCATGGCATGCTATGCAGCTCGTCTTCGGC
>JALIZH010028030.1:0-26554 GCA_030522465.1 Rhipicephalus appendiculatus
ATCCCACAACCTTTCCTGGATTGTGCATGTGACTACGTCATGTCATCAGCAAAAAGACCTTAGGATTTATGAAACGTCACCTCCGTCATGCGCCTCAGCAAGTCAAACTTCTCGCATATTCGAAGGTTGCAGGTGCAGTCCCTGCCCACGGCAAGTTATGTTTTCGTCCACTTTTCTTTCTTCACATTTACATTACATTTACTACTAGTAATATCCCCTACACTTTCCTTGGCATTGTTGTCTGTTATCATTAATATTGTGTCTAACAAAGAAAAAACGAGCCCTTATATATCCACTTCTTTCGTTCATTCATAGCGAGGGTCTCATTCTGGCAGGCTTGATGCTTTCAGGCAGTATGCGAGGGATAATTTGTCAGCTGCCAGCTCGTAACAAGATCACATGCTATGTGATGGCAACAGGCAGAAAAAGAATAATAATAATAATAATAATATCATAATATCTGGGGTTTAACGTCCCAAAACCACGATATGATTATATGAGAGACGTCGTAGTGGAGGGCTCCGGATATTTCGACCATCTGGTGTTCTTTAACGTGCACTCACATTGCACAGTACACGGGCCTCTACCATTTCACCTCCACCGAAATGTGACCGCCGTGGCTGGGATCGAACCCGCGACCTTCGGGTCAGCAGCCGAGCACCATAACCGCTACACCACCGTGGCGGACAGGCAGAAAGAGAGTTCCACACTCGCCATCATGGCTACTTGCGGCGCTGACTGACGCTCCCACGTTTAAATGCACATATATACCCCATAAAGTGGACGGGGGAATGGCCGCTGCAGTAGCTCAGTTGGTAGAGCATCGGACACGTCGTTCGATTGTCGCAGGTTCGGTGCCTGCCCGCGGCAAGTTATCTTTTTTTGTCCACTTTTCTTTCTTCACATTTACATTTACTACTAGTGACATCCCCCTATACTTTCCTTGGCATTATTGTCTGTTAGTTCTCATTAATACTGTGTCTAACAAAGAAAAACGAGCCCTCAATATTTCCACTTCTTTCCTTCATTCTCGCGTACAAATCAGTTATCAGACCACAACTAGAATATGCCGTTGCCATCTGGAACCTTCGCCAAGCATATATCATCAATGCACTTGAATCAGTTCAGAATCATGTCACAAGATTGATCCATTCTTCATATTCATATGACGTCAGCATTTCTCTCTTAAAAGCAGAATCAAGCATATCATCCCTCGCTTTTCGTCGTCGTGTTGCCATGCTCTCTCTCTCTTCACAAATTCTTTTACAGCTCACTAAACCGCCCACCTTACATCTCACCGCCATCCTCACACACGTCTCAGCGCACTGGCCATCAACTGCAAGTAACCCTTCCTTGAACACAAACCGCAACATTTCAAGCCTCATTTTTTCCTCTCGGGCTGCCAGAGACTGGAATGACCTGCCTCACCATGCTGCTGCCGTATCAGTCATTCGAATTTCTGGACGCGTTGCAAACTTTATCATGCCATAACACGTGCTATTATTGTATGAATATGCTAACCACCCCTTATGTAATACCCCAAACAGGGTCTAAGGTAACAAAAAATTCGGCAGATCCCACATACCTTGGGAATCGATGTTATGCGAAGCATGCGTAGGGAAGGTGACTGTGTTGTAATTTTTTTATTGAGCGAAACGTTACAAAATGACTTTAAAGATATGTACAAATGTTGTATGCACAGACATATGTTGAACAGTCGCATATGTTTTATATAACCAGTTGTTTGATAATGTTTTGTAAAACCATTGCTCTTCTCGGAATATATATAGGTGTGCTTGTTATTGTTTGTATAATTTTTCCCTAACTCTTAAAATTGTTCTCATGTATCCCCACTGCTATTTTAATTCTTCGTCTTGCTGTGAGTTTTTGCCAGTCACTTTGAACTTCTACGTCTTTTTTTTTTTCGTTATGCCTTGCTGTTTATATTGTTTTCTTTATGTATCTCCATTCCCCTCTGTAATGCCCTCAGGCGCTGAGAGTCCAAGAAAAAAATTGGCCGCGTATCTGCGTGCTTCGCTGCAAATGTCGTCGAAAGACGATAGTCTTGTGCCGACTGCACTGCATGAGCGGCATGAGTACCACAATTTAATAGCCGGGCTAGCCGCTGGGCTCGTTTTTCGGACGTTTTTCCGGGCACGCTTAGACGGACGCCGGCGTTTCTCCGCTGAAATTTGGTCGTCGGTCTCTTCTCTGCGTTCTCTGATCATGTCTTGTAGAGTGGGTCGTATTTCATCAAGCGGCCATATATGTTTTGCCTTGCCTGAGACAGCGCTCTTCTACGATGAATCAGCCGCATCTGGCTGGCATTGATAAAACAGAAGAGGACGCCATCTACAGCGCTACCGGGGAACATCGGCTTGTGTTCAACAATGCTGCTGCCAGGTGGCAGCACCAGAGCCAGCCACAGCGTCAAAGTTAAATCACTGGGCGGAGACTTGTTTTGTACACAGCAGCGCCGCGTAATAAACACTAGGATCTTTATAATTACGTATCTATAGATTTTGTTTTAAAGGAACACTGTGAATAGTACTAAGGTATTGATGTTGTGCCTCAGGTATGCGTAATATTTGATTTTTAATTGCCCACGCTCACCCGTATGAACACATGCTTCTTGGTCATGATTGGAGGTCGTAAGGCAGGGGGTTAAAGTTTGGCCAACTAGCTCAATCGTGTGACGTGCCGACAAACAGACAGACAGACAGACCAAAATTTCTCCGTTTAGGTATCCCAAGAAAGACTATCGTCTTTAATAAATAATCGTGTCTGTTGTCAGTGCAGGCAAGTACGGATATGCCGGACCGTCGTTGCCAGCATGACGGTGTTTTAATCCGCGAAACCTTCATCTCACCACTTTGCCGCAAGCAATGAACAACTAGCGCAGCTAAACGGTTTTTAAAAAATGCTGCGTGCCGACCACGACGGTACGGCATTTCCGTCTTTACAGTAGGGTAAACCAAGACCGCCAATTGTTAGCGTCTCGGCGGCGCGCACCAGCATGCCGGCGTAAACTTACCTCGGCGTTCAAGGTGCGGACACACGGCAAGCGCTTCAGCGTAGCCGTCAGCTCACGGTTCAGAGAGCGTGCTTTCTGTATCTTGCGCTCCACATCGGCGTGATCGGAGCTGTAGCAACGTGGGGACACCATGAAGACGTACCGCACGGGGGCCACATCGTGCTGCAGTTACCCTGCAGTTAACTAGCTCCTAAAATGTAAAGAAATACAACGTACGTTCAGCGACTGACGCCAACCAACTCATAATTTCAGAATACGTACCCCGTGTCGCATATCGCTTGAGGCTCCGCGTTGATTGCAAAGATCCTTTCCACCAGCATGACTGCAAAATCTACACGCTGGTAGCGCTGGAAGCACGTCGCAGGGACCGCCTCAGCCATGCACACTGCGTCAAATACACCGAAACTTAACTTGCAGGTCTCGACTGACGTCAAGGGAAGGCGACTCCTGCTCACTTGGCTGTCGCCTGTCACCACACCGTGCATAGAAGGCATAACTCCACGCGTAAACGCAATGGCCGGCGAGGGTCGGGTTTGGCTGGCAGCTTGGAGTGAAGGATGGGCGGCTGGGGACAAGGCCGAGGAATCGTCGGATTGTTCCCTAGCTACAGTAGTACCTACCTAGGGGCAGCGAGTACCTCCCTAAGGATACGTCATATCCGGTTTCGAGCCAAACCGGAAAGAGCCAGACTCCGGCGATACGCTTTCGTCAAAGCGCGCACCTCTCAGCTGCTCCCGCAGACGAGAGCGGCCACTGGTAGAGGCGGTGCGGGCGCGCATCGCCGAAACAAAACCACATGGCGCTGGCGGTACTGTTGCGTATTCAAGTGCCACAATATGTAGAAATGAGCGAGGACGTATCCGTGTACATTTTTCCTTTTAAATCATATGAATAAAAACGGCGGCGGCGTTGCATCTAAGCGGACGGGCGAGCAGAGTATGCCCGTCCGCTTAGAGCAGACAGGAGTCTTGCTCTCCTGTCTAGTGGCGTCGGGCTGGTTTCTAAACCGAATTGTTCGTGTCCGCTAGATTTATGCGACAGTCAAGACGGCCACCAGTCGAAACCAGGGCCAAACAGCAGAATTTAACCGGCAGTTTGTCCAAAATAAAACTAGCATATTATGCAGCATGTGACATATCTAAGAATTTTTTTTTATCGGACCACCACCACCAACCTCCTTCTGATGTCCCCCGCGTAATCTTGAAGGATACGGCGGGCAGGTAGTCTACATTATTTGGAAACAGTTTCGTATAGAAGGAAAGCTGCCTTGTCTACGAGTTGTTGGCGGGGGCACATTCACCCAAGCCGCTGAACTATAGCTGTTATAAAAAATACGCACGCGATGGATACTCGATGTTGTGATGCCTCCGTTTAACTTAATTTGTGCTACAGACATGGATCTTGTTACGAATAAAGCAGCGGTTTACTCGAGGCTTAGCTTTCTGGAGTCAGCCGATGCGGAAAGCTTCTATCTGCATTGGATGCCGTGCCGAAGTGACATCGGAATTTATGCCTCGCTAGAGAATTGTCAAATGTCTTGGATTTTTACCTATGAAGGGAAGAAAAGTAAATTTAAGGGCTCGTTTTTTCTTTGTTAAACACAATATTAATTAGAACTAAGAGACATTGGATTTTTACTTGTTTAATACACCTAACCTAGTGTTTTAGTATTTCCGCTTGCCTGTGTCTCCTTAGAATAAAGGGGTTTGATCAACATCGATAATTGCTAGGGTTTTACGTGCCAGACAAGGTATGATTATTAGGCACGCCGTAGTGTGGGTACCAGGATCAATTTTGACCGCTTGGGGTTCTTTAATGTGCACATAAATCTAGGTACACGCGTGTTCTTTGTATTTCGCCCCCATCGAAATGCCACCGCCGTGGCCGGAAATCTAGACCACGGCCTCGAGTATAGCAGCGTGACACCATACGTGCTATACTACCACGGTGGTTTGCTTCATCAACGTCCGCGTGTACACATACCGCGCATTGGGAATACATACCACGCCAGAAAAAAAAAATTGACGGCGCTACTCCTTGTCTCTATTTTTCTTACTGCAGAAGTGGGCCCCGGGATATCGACGCAGCACGTACTTATCAATAGAGGCGTGCAGCCTGCACTAGCCTGACACGAGTCCCATCGAGAAGCCAGAAAATGTTGACGAGGGGAATCGCAATCACGGCACAGCACTGTCTCTTCGACGCCATAAGCATATAGGCGCAGTCCGCTTTGCTGAGCTTCTCTCCGTTTTCCAGTGATTTGCAGTGAGAGTTACCTTCGGACAAAGTTCTTTTTTTTAAGAACCACAGTGCAGTATTACTGGCGGAACAGCTGCTCGTGCTAAAATCCAGCCGGGGAACGGCGCACGCGCGTGCTCTCGCCGCGGTACACTGCGGCCGGCCGTCTGGGCGCGAGCGGCTGAGTTGTGTCGCGACTCGCCGCCAGGGGCCCTTTTTCGGCGCGCCACCTATCCAGCGCTGGTCTCCTATACAGTGGAGTCCTGCAGGTGGTCGTCCGGGTGCATCCACTGCGGACACACTCACAACAAGGAGGGAGCCGGCTGTATTTGGGTGCGCCGTGTCAACTGCGATGGGGGTCACCCGGCCGACACTCCTGCTTGTCCAAGGTGGCTGGAATTCAGAACGACGGGTGGCCACAGTCATGGCCTCCTCGACCGCGGCATTGTCACGGCGCGTGTTGAAGGCGGTGGTTCAAGAGGAACGTCAGCTGGAGCAGGTGCCGAGGGCTCCTGCGAGATCATATGCTAGTGTCCTCCAGGGTATTCCCACACCGGATTCTCGCAAGCTGCCCCCCCGGTACTGACTCCTCGAGCATCTCGCCGTCATTGACGTCCCGCTGCTCTCACCACGACACAGCTGTCTGCTGCTCCCTCGGCCCAGCCCACCGTAGAAGTGCTGCCCACATTCCTCGTGGCCATGCAGGCAGTTGGCGTCATGCTGCCTGCTTATCATCCATTCCCTGCAACAAGTTCTTGCTGCGGCTATCTACCTCGGCATGAACGAGCAGGCACTGACGGAACTTCTAGCTGACTGCATTGCCACTATTCCAGTGGCTCAGCCTAATGAGGTCATCAACCCACGCGTGTCCAAACCACCCACCCTGTCTGGACAGCCAGCCAGCCAGATCAGAGCTGTGTGGGAGGAGCCCATTCTTGCACATGAGTTAAACTCTGCTGTGGCAAGGGCCAAGCGACGCAGCACTCTTGGCGCTGACGGCTGCTGGAGACATTCAACGAGGTGTGGCGGAACGACGCCCTATCTTGAGGCCTGGCTAACATCGGTGGCTGTTCCTGTCCGGAAAACCGGCAAACCGGGCGGGGCCATCACGTCCTGCAGGCCTCGCTCACCTCTGCCGCCTGCAGGCTTGAGGCCATTGCACTGGCTCGCCTAAGCTGGATTGCAGGGGCAGACGGCTTTCTACCGGAGCAGAAGACGGTGCCTCGGGGGTTGCATTCTCAGTTGCCACAAATTGGCGGAACATTTGAAGAACGTTTTCTTCCTTTTTCATAACACATGTGATTTATCACGAGGATTCCCTATGGTTCAGTAAAAACAGCAAATTCATGCGTATTCAGTAAAGCATTTGCTTACAAGGACAGTTGCGTAGTCTTCTTAGAGGCTCTTCTGCCGCCATCTTGAATTTCGGTTCGTGATCGCGCACCCCCCCCTCCCCCCCCCCCGCGCCCTCCAAATTTTTACGCTTATCTTTCACCGTAAGGGCGGTAGCGCTTTCTCGGGATTTTAAGGGAGGGAAAGGGTAAACGTGCACCTAAACCCAAGTGCAGAGACGTTCTTGCGTTTCGCCCCCGTTGAAATGCGGCCGACGAGGCCGGGAGTTGAACCCACGTCCTCTAGATTGGCAGCGCGACACCCCACCTGCTCAGCTGTCATGGTGGGTCCGGAGACAAAAAGTGTAGCAAAATGTTTGCGCCAGAAACGTCCGCTGATTCTGCATATCCCGGGGATATAAATGTCCCGACAGTGGACATCTGTAACACGTTCACTCGGCATAATTACACAGTCCCTGACACTAGTCATGCAATCATAAGCTTGTATAACAATGCGAACAATGTAGACGTCACAGTCAGTGGGTCTCATCATTTAACTATATTGGGTAGAACGATCTCACAATAAGCCCAATGCTGAACACCCATGTTTTATGTGCCTTCGCGATCCGTCATCTAAAAACTTCTTCAGTGTGTCTGTAACTCATTCGACTCATATGTTCTCGTTGGCACATTTATGTTTTGGTTAGGATATCTTCATCATTCTGCTCCACGCACACTTTTGTTCACTTGCAGATGAATCATGAGCGTCGGCAGGATTTTGTCTACATGGGGTAGAGGGGGGGGGGGGGGGTCAAATTCGTGCGGCATTGTGGCGGCGGCAAGTGCCCCCTTTGCACCACCTCTACCGACGCCCATGATTTGTACAGCTCCCAAACCTTCCTCATTAATATTCACACATCAGAAGACATATTTGGGTACGAAAATACTAAACCACGACTAATTTATTTAAAATTCTCTAGGAACACGCTTAAGTTCTTTGTGACGCATACTGTGATGATGACATAAATAAAAAAAATTAAGAACTACAGCTCTATGCAATATCGCTATATATATATATATATATATATATATATATATATATATATATATATATATATATATATATATATATATATATATATTGAGGCCTGGAAAAGACAATTAGGGTGCTTGATTGAGTGACTGTTCGCCTGGTAGCAATGGCGAGGAGAAGCAAAAAAAGAAAAGGCAGAAACTGCAAAGAAAAATATTTTCAATAATGAACTTTCAATTGTGCGAAAGAACTTGTGCACTTTACAAGCACTTGGAAGTAGAATGTACAAATGATAATGATGCCAGAATTCACGTATACTTATTGGTGTTTTCAGGCTACACTTTTAATCATTCCATCGTTATATTAATCGGTATGGTATGGTATGTTAAATTTTATTGAGGTCCTAAAGATCAACGCTCAGGTTGACGCAGGCGGCTCCCACGTTGGGACGGTAAGGTTTAACCTTACCGCCGTATATATCAATCGGTCAATTATTTATTTAACGTGCTGGCTCACGCATCAAGAAAGAAAATTAATAATAGACACTAAAGTGAGGACATCCTATAGCAGCAAACACGAACAAGAGGGAGAATATCGGAGCAAAATGTCAAAGCGACGTGGCATAACGCATGAGCACAACACTACAAATATAGAAGAACCATGATAAACACAGCTCGCCGACAACAAAGCCCAAGGTAAGCTCTAAAGTCAAAGGACGAGAAAGTGACATGCGCGTACAATGAGATACACAGCAGCCCGAAGCTCGGCAAAAGGCAATGACTGCGAGCTTTGGAAAACATCGAAATTAGCAAAATAATCATTATTATTATACTTGGCATTCTGCAAATGGCTGAGTGTTGGCAGAATCTGGCAGGAAGGAATAAAACAACCAGGCAGGGAGGTTAACCAGACACACGTCTGGTTGCTAATCCTACGCTCGGTGAAGGGGAAAGGGGAGTGTAAAGATCAGAGAGAGAGAGGAGGGAAATAAGGCATGTTGTTGGGCTAGTTGGTTCCTCAATTTTGCAAACATGTTTAATTAAACTGCGCGAAGAAGACATCACGTAAGAAATATAGAACACGCACACAGACGAGTATTTCTAGCGAAGCGATGGTTATATATGCTTCTTGTGTGTGCGCGCTCTATGTTTCTACGCGTTGTATTCTTCGCGCAGTTTAAACATGTTTTCCAAATATGGGAGGGAAGGACGGAACCGGGCAGGTACGGGAAGAGTCTTACACTGTCTGGTTATATTACGGAGCATTCGAAAGAGAACACAAGTGAGCATTTCAAGACGGGTTACGGTACTGTGAAGGAGTTCGAAGAGAAATAGCACATCGGCGCGGTTTCGTCGGCAGGGAAGTGATGGCCATGACAATATTCCAGATAGTGTTAGAACGAGATTCAGAGCTATTTCTAGCGATGCGATGGTTATATAGGCTTAGGAACCTTTTTCGGGGCTCGCGCGGTAATGTCACTGCTGAATTTCGATATACCATTTCGGAATCACCGAGCCATGCATAATCAAGTCGGCGAACACATTGAGGCGTATTCGATTTGCAGAAAGGACTGGAAGAATGGAATTCTTTCGGTGGTCTGCAAACCGAATATCTGTTATCGCGTGGCTTGCTACTCCAGCGGTCGGGTGTTGACTATATTCTATACAATGATCATGAAATTGCATTACAATGTCGATCATGGTACTATATATACAGTGTCAATTTCAGTTCCAGTTTATTTATTTTCATATAAAACATACTTGCTTTTAAAACTATGCAGAAGGAGGTCCCAAGCACTCCGCTGAAGGGGGGACCTCCTGTCAGAAAATATGTGTTATATGTACAAGTAAAATGCAACAATGACAGAAGTTATACGACGAAAATGTAATACAAAGTGCAAATAGTCAAAATCAAACAATTATAAGTGCGACAACAACACTGCATAGAACATATTTACGAGTATAAAAAAACTCGAAAAATATATTTGACAAAAAAAAAATAATGGACGATCAAAGGAAGAAAAGACGAGCAGATGTGGCAGTAAGAACAGTACAGGAAATGAGAACAAGTGAAGATGGTATCATACATCTCAGAGTTCTAAGTTATCACGAAGAAATGCGAATAATGTTTTTTTCTTTAAAGAGATAACGATGAATACTGCTTAGCGTTAAGAGGAAGGCCGCTCCAAGTCGATAATTATGCGAAACAACCAGAGTGTTTTCCATAATTAGTACGCTCTAATGGCAATGATAAATTGTTGTTAGCTGCGAATCTTGTTCGATTGTTAACTAGAATAGCCTCTGGAAATACCTTCACTGGAGAAGGGTTGTTCATTAATTTAAATAACATTATAGATAAATTGTATTTATAGCAAGGCTATGTAGTGAAATGATTTTGTGATTGTGAAGCATGCCGGAAACACAGCAGCCGAATGAGCTGAACATTAACATACGGATGGCCTGAGTCTGCAAACGTTGAAGCGGTGTTATATATGGTGGATAAGTGGTACCCCACGACGCGATGTAGTAATTCAGGTGACTGTGAATGAAATAATAATACAGGGTTGGTAGTGTAGGTTTGCCGAAATAACACCGAGATTTAAGCAAAATTCTAATACCAGGAGCAAGTTCGCGCTTCAAATGGGCGATATGTTTCGTGAATTTTAAGTTTGAGTCTAATGTAACACCAAGAAATGAGCATTCATCTACTGCATTAATGACACGACAGTCAAGGATGGCGTGGGAGGGAATTCTGGTGTTCTCTGATTCGAATGAAAAAGCATAAAATAAGTTTTGGTAGGGTTTATTTTCAGCGAGTTAAGGCGGCACCATGCTAAGATATTGTTCATATCAGTGTTTAACTTCTCAGCAAGAGCAGCTAGTGATCGATCGCTAGCAAGCAATGTAGTGCCTTCCGCATAAAGGAAAGCTTCAGTTTCTGAAAGGCAGTTAGGTAAATCATTTATGTAAAGTAAGAATAGCAGTGGGCTGAGTATCGATCCCTGCAGGAACCCCCCTTGTTGGTTATTCTGAAGTTGTAAAGCGAGGAACTAATACATAATGTCTGTTGTCTATCTATTAAGTAACTTTTTATAAGTTTCCAATGCGGGCCCATCGACACCTACTGAACATAGTTTAGAAATGAGGATGACATGATTTATTGATGCAAATGCTTTCGATTGATCTATGAAAACTGATCCTGCGTAAAAATCGTCATCTATGGCACTTTTTATTTTATCTGAGAGAAAAAGTGTGGAATAGTCAGTCGAGGAACCCGCCCTGAAGCCGAATTGATTTGATGAAAAAATATTAAATTTTGAGAGGTACTTAGTAAGGCGTTTCTCAATACACTTTTCAATGACCTTGCTAAGAAAAAGGAGAATCGCGATAGGATGATAATTGGAAATGAAAGTGTGGTCTCCTTTTGAAGCGTTGGAATAATTTTGCTCTTTTTTTAGCTGATTTGGAAATATGCCACTCGTGAAGATTAAGTTGGTGATGTAGGATAGATGGCTGGCTATGATATGTGCGACTAGTTTCATATTTGCTGAACTGATTTCGTTTGACCTGCACCCGTAACTTTTAAATGATTTATGACATTGATTATCTCGTCTGGGTCAGTTGAAAATAAGCACAATGATTGTAAGCTACGTTGAAGGGATATTTGATTATTGTTGTTTTCATCGGAATTGGGGCCACAGAAGAAGTCATTGAACAGATTTAGTTGAGCGTCCGCAACAGCTTTGCGGACGCAGCCTGCCATAGGAAATAGCTGGCAGGCTGCGTTCGCAGAGCTGCTGCGGACGCCCAACTAAATCTGTCTATTAAAGGCGTAGGTGATATCTAACGGTTCGTTATAATGACGTTCGATGACTGATGACTGACGTTTGATGACTGATGAATGACGTTTGATGACTAGATCGGTTCAGGAAGGAATTTATTATTTTCCATTGTCGCTTCGCATCGGTACCAGCCTCAGCCATTCTACATTCGCAATATTTCCTTCTGGCCTCCTTGAGCTGCTTGTTCAAGAGATTACAGTGAACTTTGTAGCGCGTTTCGAGCCGAATGTTGAAAGGGCGCTTTTTAACTTTGCGATAAGGTTATCTTCTTTTGCGTAAACTGAAGTCAGAAGACTATTTGTAAACCAGGGATTGTGTAACGCAGGGATATGTCTCCTCCATTTTTCAATGTTGGTAGAATTTATGATAAATTTTTTATGCTATCTGAAAAATCATTAAATGCAGACTTTGTAAGTCTGATTGTGAAATCACGGGAGACCACCTTAGCTCAGAAACCTGAGCAGTAAAGTCATCTTTGTTAATCACAGCTTTATCGAATTTATGACAAGGTTTAGGCAATTAACAGGAAAGTTTAAGGAAGATAGGAAAATGGTCAATGATCTTATTCTGAAGTACACCGCAGACAGGAGGAGAGAAAAGATTAGAAAATATGTGATCGATTAATGTGGCCGAAGACCCTGGTGTACATCTGGTCGATCAGGATCATGTCGATCGTGATACTGTATTTTACAATGTAGCGTTCAAGGTGAGGTTATATATTCCTGCGCCATTAAAAAAAATACAAGTCAGTCCGTAGGGTACCAAAGTCATCAACAGTATCAATTTGCTTAAATATCTTGACGCCGTCCGCATATAGAAAGCAAGAATTCCGAATGACCGAGGAAACGTCGCTAACAACACTTCAAGCGCGGAGTGTACCTAATACTGAGGCTTGAAAGAATCCACTATGTGCTTTGTAGAGTGAAGACGTTTGGCCATTTACGGTGACGCATGACATGACCTATCAAGAAGATAAACGTAGAGGTAGCTGACAGCCGAACAGTCTACGCCCAAAGTGCGTAAGTTTAACCACAAGCAGTGAGTTGCTGACTACGTCAAGAGCCCTGCTGAGGTCGCAGTAAGTATAGCGTCAATCTGTCCTCTCTGAAGCATAGGCGTCGAGGTCTGCGTCATGAAACTAACGAGACTTCCGATATTTCAGCGACTAGAGAGAAGCACGCGTCGATTTTGAATAAAGGAGCTCTTCACGTAAAAAAGGTCATGCGATTCGGAGTCGTCAGCGTTGCTGTAGTTCTACCTTAGCATATCGACACAAGGAAAGTATTCAGTATACCGTCGTATCCGCGAAAATCACGGAGACCATGAACATACCGTAGAGTTTCCTGCAATATTGACTGGAGGGAACTGTGGCGCAGTACCGGCCGTTGTGGTCTAGGGGTTATGGTGCTCGACTCCTGACCCGAAGGTTGCGGGATCGAGTCCCGGCCGCGGTAGCCACATTTTCGATGGAGGTGGAAATGCTTGAGCCCCGTGTACTTAGATCCAGGTGCATGTTAAAGAATCCCAAGTGGTCGAGATTTACGGAGCCCTCCACTACGGCGTCCCTCATAATCATATCGTGGTTTTGGGACGTTAAAGGGACAGTAAAGCGAAACAATGACTTGGTTGAGACTGACAAACCACTCTGAGAACTCTAATGCCATATGTTTCACTATCATAAGTTCATTATTAGCGGAGAAAATCAAGGTTGAAGCTTTGTTTTTAAATTTGGCGCCGGTTTTTAAATTTGGCGCCGTTATCTGCGCGCATGACGTCAGAAATTCCAAATGTACTTTTCGTATTTTCGCGACATTGGCTTGATGAAATTTTCTGAAACTTCGTATGCTAGGTCTATGGCACCCACAGATGACAATGCACCTCATTTTTGTCGATTAGAAGCTACGTAGGACTCGGTAGACGCCTACAGAATCTATGACGTCACGGTGTTTGGTGCGGGAATCTCAAGGTGGTGTCTCCACCCTCATTTTCTTTTCGTGTGTTTTATCGCTTACCAAGCGTCGTGTCGCAGTAAGAGTGGCGCTTTCGGGATTGTGAAATTGTACTTAACTAATACGCGAAAAATCGTTATGCCCTTTAGTGTCCCTTTAAACCTCAACAGTTATTATTAGCTGCGGCGCTGCGATCGTTCATCTACCATGGGAATGATGCGTGGTACGTGAATTTGCCTAGCATTCGTGCTCGCGGTTTCGAACACGCCTGTGGCTTTGTTTATTGTTGTGTTTTGGCTTGTGTTTCGGATAATAGAATGACTGGTTGTGAACTTCGTGAGTTGATGTGAATTGGTCTGCCTAAAAAAGGGTCAAGGTGCTGACGTGGGACTGCTGAACTCTTGTTGAACTCCCTTTTGCTACGAGCAATTGCAGGTCATGGAGCCGAAAGACTGGAGCTTTGGCAAATCAGTGGACTACCCATCATTCCCATGATGGCTGAAGCTCCGTGCTTTGCAGCTCACATAGACACAGCACTGCAGATTTCCCTCGAGTGTATTATTAGGAAACTCTATGCAGTGTACACTACACCTAGCTGCTCCTCAACCCTCCGTCCACCGCAGGGGTATAACGGTGTTCGGAGCGAGGCCCTCCCGACTGCGCTGGTTTCCTCGCGTCCAGGCAGGCGGTCGCAAACCTCGTCTTCCAGAAGAGCTGCTGTTGGTAGGAACCGGACTGAAGAGCCGATAAAGAGTACGAGAGGTTTATTTCACATTTTTGCAGTTCAAAGGTCAAAACAGAATCCGCTCCTCAGGCATTCGCTTGCCGCTTTTACCCCCCTTCGCAGTCCCTAGACGCCAGGCCTAGGGAAACAGGGGAAGACGTTCTCATCCAATCAGGTCGCCAATCCTGAGGGTCATCTTGTCGGCACCGCCTCCCCAACACACACACACAACCCAAACACGTGTATTGTTCCTGCGACGCTGTCACATCGGGGAAATCACGCCTCCAGCATGCGGGGAGCCCGTCGTCTCGCCGCTCGGGCCGACCACCCATGCTGTCAACCGGTGGCCGCAGGCCTGGCAACTCCAATGGCATGCGCCTGGACAGCTGGTGTTGATTTGAGCGTCGGCGGCCTAACGGCCGGGGACACTGAGCGTGGTGGTCCGAGGTCCCTCTTCCGTCTTCGGCGGAAACTCGGCGTCGCGTCTTTTCCAGGGACACAAAGGAGCCATGTGTCGCATTTCCGCGCCGGCACCAGCGACAACTGTGTTGTCCCGACTAATTGCAAACGTGCACCTCCTGGTACATGAAAAACAGCCGGGCGCCTTCGCGCTCCTCCTTATCGCCGCAAAGTGAGGCGGTTGCCTTTCTTCCGTCCCGGCGCCCGCGGCAAAGGGTGGCTTGCCGATCGCAACAACGGTTACGGTGCTTGACTGCTGACTCCAAGGTCGCGGGTTCGTTCCCGGCCGCGGTGGTCGCATTTCGATGGAGGCGAAATGGTAGAGACCCATGTACTGTGCGATGTGAGTGCACGATAAAGAACAGCAGATTTTGGAAAATTTCAGGAGCCGTCCCTCATAATTTTGGGACGTAAAACCCCAGATATTATTTTTATCTTCAAACCCCCCGTCCCTAATTTAATTCCGTGGTAAGCAGCTGCTGCCAATTCATGTATTCTCCTAATACCAACAATGTATATCAAACATTACTCGGAATCCATTGGGGATCAATCTCACGACCACAAAGGCAGCGACAGTTCTGGTTTTTATAATTTCATAAAGTAGTGAGTATATAGGCGTGCGTAGGGTTCCGCATTAGGGGGGGCCAAGGTTCCATATATAGCTGTCATCGCAGCGTCCCCCCCCCCACCCCCCATACCCCACCCCCCATACCGCCAAAGGGCCATGGCCCTTTGGCCGAGCCCATAAGGATAACATGGATGAAGGATATCGCCAGAAGGACAACATTGGATGAAAAAAAAAATGAACTGATGACGTGCTTTTGACAATGGCTACTCTTTCGCCCCTGGCTTTCCGGAAGTAAACATGGGAAGTAAGCAGCTCTTGAAATCGAACATCAGCGGCGTTCGGCCGCCATCATCGTCAAAAACCTGCGCGGCCTTGACCCTGGCTCTTTGAACATTGCTGGGACAGCCCCCACTGAGTAAATATGGGGCAGACTTTGTCCCCCCTTAAGTGATTAGGGGGGAGGGGTTGCCTCCCCTGCCCTCCTCGTGCGCACTTCAGTGGCAGGGAGGAAGAATCGCACTGTAACAAGGCAATAATGATACCCTGTAAAAGTATGAACGGAAGACAACACGAATGGATAGGACTTGACAGGACAGACGCTCAAACTTTTACGACATACGTTCCACCAACAATCAACTGGCCCCGCAGACAACGATCATGTAGCAAAAATTAGTTTCCAAGGCTCATTTTGTACATCTTTGACATAATAAGGCGCGCGTACAAAAACGCGAACACTATAGAATAAATCTGGGATACCAAGGCGTTGGACTGGGCTAGTTGGTACATTGTCACAAAGTATAAAAACCAGCGGAAAACACAGGACACAGCGAAAAGAAGCCGATGGGACAGGCTGGTTTTTATACTTTGTGACTATAGCAGAAAGACGAAAACAACACAGGCGCTGGTTTCCGTGCTTCTTCCAGTGTCCGTGTTATCGCGTGCGCGCCATGTTCTGTCAAAGATGAACAAGTACCGACTAGCCCAATTATCCGTGCTACTGCTCCTCTATTATTTCAGAAAACGATCCATCTGCTGTTGCGCGCACGCTGGGAAACATGTTTCAAAGCTTGACGAGCGCCTAACAAATTCCGCCACCGTATGCAGGTGACGTCCTGGGTGTCAACCTATAACCTTTGCATCTTTTACGGAGGAATGTTAAAAAAGCAGCTGTCGAAGATGACATTTGTTGGAGGGCGATATGTGATCGTGGAAGTGGAGCCTTCCTGCAACTTGCTCATTGCAATAAGTGGGAAACATGGCTCCTGGAGCATAGGCGTTGATGACATTTATATAATGCATGTTGCTGGGCAAGTTGGTCGCACATCATTAAACAAGATGCTTCGCAAAGGAAACACGGACAAGAAGTGAAGAAGTCTGCGCCCGTCCTCGTTCACTTCTTGTCCGTGTTTCCTTTGCGCAGCACCTTGTTTCATGTTGATGACATTGTTTTAAGACATGGAACTTGTATAACTACATAGAAGAGGCAATCAACTGCCGAGGAGGAGGGCTTACGTTAAAACTGGCCTAGTAATTGAAAAACTGACTAACTGAATTTGATGTTTCAAAGTAATGCGAGGGCTCCGAGGTTTCTTTGGTCCGCATTGATTCCAACCTAAAGTTTTTTACGCAAGCGTTATTCAACCCACAACGGCACACGGGTTAGTATATAGTTCAGCACGCTTAGCGGAATAGCGGGATCGAAATGCGCATGCTCAGTACGCTAGACGACCCGTAGCGTTTACCGTACGCACGCTACTTTTCAGATTTAGCTTTACCGTGTTTGCGAGGTTAACGTAGTGTGCGTAAAACACGGCGGTGGTTCTGGACGCTCGCGTCGAACTCAATTAAGCGTTGGTGTGGACGGATTCACGTCTTTCGTAGCGGACGACTGTCTAAATTGGCTTCGCTTGCCTTCAGGTAACTTCGACGATTAAGTATTAGGGATGACTTAGCGTAGTTTTTGAGATCGATTCTGTTTTCGAACGTCCCTTGGCCTAACTAGATCTGCAAGATAAAATATTTCTTGCAACAAATCTGCAAGATAAAAATTTTCGCTTTTAGTGTGTGATTCACAAATTTATTTACTGTTATTGTAACTGAAAACAAGTAGTGCTATTGCTGCGTGCGGGAATACAGGCGAGTATTCTCACTTTTTTCTTTTCACTTTTTTAAACATATTAACCCTCTGCTGGGTGGCGCCACCGTCACAGATTGGGCACGTAAACGCTATCCCGTCAAACTGCAACGCTCTGTCCGCAACGAACGCTTGCGGCACGGTAACGCCATTCCCTTAACACCCCGCTATCACGCTGCCGCTAAACTATAGCTGTCTAGTGAATCCAGCGGTGAATGGTGTATATAAATAGCTCGCCGTTAGTATGCTGACGGACGTGCGCTTCTGTGGCCTAGCGGCACTGCGGAGTGAGTGGTCGCCCGTTCGATTCAGGTATATATATATATATATATATATATATATATATATATATATACATACTGGGCATGACGGCGACGCCAACGCCGACGGCAAAAAGGAGCCGAGAGTGTCCATCTAATTTCTATCGCAATAAAAATGATATTGCTGCATCATGCGCAGGTTCCGTGGAAACGAGACACTGCTGAGCGATAGTTTAAGGAGCAGTCGGTTTATTCCTGCAATCCGGAGCTCGCGAAGCCAGTCTCGCCGGCGGTGATGGTTAGGTTACCGATTGGAAACCTTGAGTTGGGTCCCACCTGTGTGCCGTTTCCCTTCTCCCGTCGTTCCACGGTCACACGTTTTTGCCGCAGCTGTCGGCAATCGGACACCCGTGGCTTGTCGGGACGCGTTCGCGGATGGGGTTGCCGACGGCTTCAGGCCGTTCTCGGAGGTATACTGGCTTCGGTCGCATCGAAAGCTAATAAAAAAGCGAAATCGGTCGCAGGCGCGCAGCCTGTCCCATTGTTTTTGGTGACAGCGTCTATTTGAGACTGCCGCTGAATTCCTCTGTGCTCGCTGGTATGTTGTTTACGGACTGCAGTCCCGTCGGAGCGTCATCGCCGACTTGGGAGGCGTCATTTTACCGCACGGAGGAAGGAAAACAATAAAGCAAAAAAAGAAAAGAAAGAAAAAGAAACAAACAATGACAACAAGAAGAACACTATAGGAGGCGTCACCTGACAGTCTTCATAAAAATTAGTGTTTTACGTCCCAGAATCACGATATGGTTATAATCTACCAGAGACGCCATAGTAGAGGGCTCAAGGAATATAGGGTTCTTCAATGCGCACATAAATGTAAGCTCACTGGCCTCCACCATTTCGCCTCAATCGAAATGCGTCCGGGATTCGATCCCGCGACCTTTCCGTTCAGCAGGCGAGCACCATAACCAATGGACCACTGCGGCGGGCACCTGACAATCTTGAAGCCTAATCATAAGAGATATAAGAAAGAAATCAGCCTCCACGTGATCGAAAAGCGGCAGCTCCCCTCACTTTGATTTTGTGCCTCGAACTTGAAAAAAAATAGCGTTTGCTCTGTGAAGCCACGTGTTCGTGCTTGCGTATATAGTACACGTACGAGTCGTACCGTGTGGACAATGCGCATACTGCTGAACGTGCGAGGAACAGCTGCAGCAAAGCGCCTAAAAGCGCGCGTTCGTTTTGTTTTCTTATCTATTTTTCATTTATTATGCAGTTTTAACAACACAGCAGTTGGGCTACGCGTTCTAGGTTACTGTCAGCGAGTTAGCCGTGCGCACGTGCTGGCGTCAGCATTGACGTACTTCGTGGACGTCACCGTGCTTTTCTTTCTTTCTTTCTTTCTTTCTTTCTTTCTTTCTTTCTTTCTTTCTTTCTTTCTTTCTTTCTTTCTTTCTTTCTTTCTTTCTTTCTTTCTTTCTTTCTTTCTTTCTTTCTTTCTTTCTTTTGTTTTCTAAACAAAGATCCCACACACTTCGGTCACAATATTGCGGAGAAAGAAAGAATGCCGCACGAAGGCTCATTCGCAGCGTGATCGAATGCAAAAGAGCTATAGGAAAAGAGCACACGCACACTAAAGAAAGAAGGGGAACCGAGCTCGTGTAGACGACACAGCACTGCTTGTGCTTAAGTCCCTCTATCTTTGCAAGGACCTTAGCCCGGGCCGCATAACAGCGTTTTATTCGCTCATGACCATGTACTGCTATTACAGCGAATTACTCGGCCGCTGCCTTCTGATGACCTACATCTGCAGTATATACGGTTCGACTTCGCCAGCGAGAGAGCTTACGTAAGCAATTCATGGGTGGCGCCAGGATATTTTGAAATCGGAGCTCTTTTGGCTTTGTCTTTGAAGGAGAGGTAATGAAGGTAAAATTTTGTTATTGGGACGGTGGCAAGCCACCGTTTCAACGCAGTGAAAATTAATGTTAGCCAAAGTGTAAAGGCTGAGAAAATGACGTCACCCACGAACGGGGTGGTTGGATGGTATTTTAAAGGCCACTGGGTAACGTCGTGGTCAATTCAAAGAACTTGTATTAACTGGGTCTCACCGACCCTCACCAGTGATCGCCTGCGACACGACTTAACAAAGAACGAACGAACGGTATGCATAGGTATGGCTGTTTCGCACCTTTTCTTATGAACTTTATATTGTCGTGTGCGATATTTCCTTGACATTCACTTGTGTCGCACTCCGGTGTGGCTGCCATTTCGAGAGTGAAAGAATACACGCATTCGTAAATGCCACACCGAGCCACATGTCGCAGAGCAGTGCTGCGTGCTCGCAGGAAAGTATTCAGCGTGCGTATAGGAATCTACTAGATTTCCGGAGAGCTCCAGAAGGTTTGAAAGTTCCGGAAACCTGGTGCGCACTTGCCATCCATGCGACATCTAGCGTATCTGTTGACAGTCCACAATAAGCCGACTGGACTAGTGTTAGTGTTTATGTAAATCTTGAAATGCTGCAGGGAGATCGAGCTTCACGCCTGAAAGCGACGAAGGCGCTGTTGAAGTTCCTGCGAGCGACCCGCCTCGTTGAACGCTTGTGACACTCCTGTGTTTGTGTGTGTGTTTCTGCTTCCCTCCCTCTCTCATTCCTCTCTTCCTTAACTTTTCTGTCTCTCCTTACCCCTTCCCCAGTGCAGGGTAGCCAACCAGATATTTGATTTCCGGTTAACCTCCCTGCCTTTCCGCATCCCATCTCTCTCTCTCTCTCTCTCCTGGCTTTTATCTGCGTTAGAAGTTGCGCTGGTTATCTTTTATAGCGATAGCAGTTATATGAACACTCCAGGCGCATTTTTGTTGTCGCCGTCGCCGTCATGTTCCGTATTATGTCCAGATTAGTAGCGCCGCCCCCGCGTCTTATGTTCTACGCGCTAATGAAAGCTTTCGAAGGCTGTAGAAAGACATGAAACGCACCGGCCGGCTGCGTCGGGCAAGGGAGCATGAAGGGGTGCCGGGGTGTGCGTGGGGGGAGAGAGGGGTCATCGCTTGAGCAGCAACTGGGAACTTTGATCAAAAGTGCCGGCTCATACCCGTCTACGTGCGGCGCTCTAATTGCTTACTTCGCGTTGAGGTGACAGACATCACGAAGACCTCTTCACGCCCTGGAGCGACCGTATTCCCTTTTGCCAGCTTTTTGTAGAGTAAGACGAGATCGGATCCTAATGAAGCTACCTGCTAGCTTTACTTCTTATATCATTGCAATTTGTTGATATCGCATTCACAGTTTCGCACTTGCGGCGAAAGTGTGACTTCCCCACCCCCATTACGTATCTGTACCACCTCGCACATATGCAGACATTCGCATCCGGGACTGCATTTCTCGAGAAACACGGGTCTGTTTTGCCGACTGTAGTGCTTCCGTGGTTTGCTACCCTAATCAAAGCGTGTAGGGCAGCAAATCGTAAGTTCTGGTTGACACCGTTATACCTTTTTTAGGAGCGAAGCACCTAGGGCCTCGGCATGTCGGCGTGCATTGTCGTCTGCTGCTGTCGTGACGGTCGATTTGCTTGAGAGCAACAAGAGGGCGTCTGCCACCGCCTCAGCGCTCGCCGCGTGGCGAGAGAGAGCGAACGGTGCGCTCACACGACGGAAACGCTCTTTCTGCGATGAACGCTGAACTACCAGCTCGCAAGGCAGAGAACGCGCCTTCGCAGGCAGCGTCTGCTAGCGAGTTTCTTGATTGAAAAAACCGACTGCTCGCGCTGCACAACAGTTCACCGGCCACCCCGTATATATAGGCACTGGATCTTTACCTGCAATGTAGTGCCGGTGGGAGATTTCTCTTGTGCGTAGTTGAACAATAAAGATTCGCAGCGTGCGCGCTAACTAAAAGGGGACTGCGGGTCTCTGTGTCTAATCGGAGCAGTTTTAGGGGCTTCGATTCGACCCGTGAACACTGCATGCTTCGCCCCTTCCTAGATTTCACGTTAGTGGAGCTGAAACACCCTTCCCTACACGCCCCTTTTCCTCTTCTCTCTCTGTCCCTGCTGGCGTGAATGTAGTCCTAACACAACGTTCTTTTTTTTTCTTGCTCTTTTCCGGTTTTCTTTTTTGCGTCAATTGAAAGTCCTCGACCTCTCAACTCCCGACGAAATTCTGGGAAGTCTCATAGTGCCGTGAATACCTTACTACGACACCATTGTTTCTTGTACGAATCAGTTCCGACTCTTATATAAAGAACTGAAACCTCATAACTATGTGTCAGCCCACATCTATTCTTCTTTAGGAGTGCGATATTGTGATCGCGGACTGCAGGTCTGATTTATCATATCTGCTTTGTTCATAACAAAATTTCCACCTCTCAGCTCCTCCTGCTTGCTGTTTGTTTGGATTAACAATTAACCTCCATTAAATGCGTTAAGTGCATCTATCTATCTATCTATCTATCTATCTATCTATCTATCTATCTATCTATCTATCTATCTATCTATCTATCTATCTATCTATCTATCTATCTATCTATCTATCTATCTATCTATCTATCTATCTATCTATCTATCTATCTATCTATCTATCTATCTATCTATCTATCTATCTATCTATCTATCTATCTATCTATCTATCTATCTATCTATCTATCTATCTATCTACTTCTTTCCTTCCTTCCTGCCTCCTTTCTTTTTTCCCCCCCATCTTTCGTTTATCGCGTTGACAACAGGCGACCGTCTAGAAGTCCCAAGAGGTGAAGGACAAAAGGAATTCGTGTTCGCCGTTGACAACAAGCCACGAGTGCACGGATCACTTCGCAAGGAGGGCTGGCTCGTCTGTTCACACCACGTGGTGTGTCGCAGGACACCCCGCGTGCGACCGTCAGCGCGCAGCAAAAACAAAGGCTCTCCTTTGACAGTTCTCTTTCACTCCGCGACTCAACTTGATCTTGGCTGCGAGGGAAGAGCTTCGCTGGCGAAATATGCGTCGCGTTTTATTTGGGACCAGTTTATTTTGGCACCTGATTCAGAGAGGGAGAGAGAGTCGCCTTCGCTCGACACACGAGACCTTACTGTCAGCAACGTGAAAATAGACCGGCAGCAGAGGAGCTCCGGCCCTGTTTTCACGGTCGATAACTACCGCGCGTAAACACCGAGGGCGATGCCTCGTTTGGCGGCGAAATTCAAGACACTCACGTGTACTGACATGTGTACTTACATTCGATGGACTTATATTTGCAGTTATTTAACTTAAATTTAACATTTAACGCCCTCAGATATAACTTGGACGTGTGTTTACATTTAATTTACAATGTAAGGTGGTCCGACGCGATGGAGCAGTGGTTATGGTGCTCGTCTGCTGAGCCGAAGATCGCGGGTTCGATCCCGGCCGCGGCGATCGCATCTTCGACGTAGCCGCAATGCTAGATAGAGGCCCGTGTGCACCGTGCCACGTCAGTGCACGTTAAAGAACACCAGATGCTCGGAATTTCCGAAGCCCTCCACTGTAGGGCGTGGCTCATAATCATATCGTGGTATTGGCACATGAAATGCCAGATATTATTTGATGAACCAGCGCACAAAAGGACGCAATCACGCACACATAAAATGATGCAAACACAAGCGCTGGACTGTGTCTGTTGCATTTATTATTATTTTCTCGCAATCACACTGCGGTTTTTGGCGCGTAGAAACGCAAGAAATTGAATTCAATTTCCGTGCATAAGCAACAGAGGAGGCGTCACACCTGCAAGCGGTTCCTGCCGCTCACTGTCACGGGAGAGGCATACGCGAGAGCGGAGTCGTAAAAATAATAAAGAAAGACGCCTGGGCCAGGTGTTGGGAGGCACACACACGTCACGCAGAGTTCCTGTGACATCATCGAGCTGCTCTGTCGCCTTAACGACAGAGTCAGGTGCCTCCGACGACTGCTCTATCGTACAGCGCTCTCGGATGTTTTCGTCCACTTTCAGTTTTTCTCTCTGTCTATGTTCCTACTGCTAAAACAACGCGTACTTGTTTTTTTTTAATTCTTTTCTTGTACAGATGCCATGCGTGTGTCTCCCCTTGTTTTTCATCGCCGCACCTGTCGAAGCTTGTAGAGCTGTAAGCAGAGAAAGTTAAAATAGCATCTCGTGTCATGGGACCGCTGCCGCACTTTCTTTCTGATTTTTTTTTTTTGCTCTTATTTCTTTTTAGTAAAGGTGTACTAAAGGCTGTGTCGCATCCCTCTGACTCACTGTAGACGCTCAGTGAGCGAGCCGTGCGGACGACAGTCTGGCAATGGCCCCCGAAAGTTTTACATTTTGTATCGATATGTACACGCACACATAAAAACTGACAGGGTCCCCTTATGCATACTCCAAGGCGAAAGCCATCTTCTACTTCACCGTCAATGTACTGATGCTGCCCCGCCACCCTTCGAAAGCTTTCTGCACCTATCGTGGTGTTGCACTGCCTCCAGGATCGGAGGCATTTCACCGGATTTTACATTGCCTCCGTGATCGGACCACCTGTGACCAAGCCACGACGTCACGTGAAGCCGTTACGTCACGTTACGTCACGATGACGTCAATCGTTACGTCATCCCGTGATGATTTTTTTTTTTTGCATCACTCGTCCACGACGCGGGACGCCGACGGTCAAATTTCGCGTTTGACGAGGCCTTTAAGGCTTTCGCCTGAAAACACGCACTACCTTAAAGACAGGTTAGACTCGCACAAGCGCGCGCGCGCAAGCGCATTCAACAACTTTCAAGGTACGGGTGGCGCACTTCAGAAGCAAGGATTTGTCTGGTATAGTACAGCACACCCATGGAATCCGAAGTACGGGTGTTACTTGTCCGTACAGCTAGCGTCCCTCATAACGATATCATGGTTTTGGGACTTGAAACCCCAACAATTATTACGTCCGTACTGCTGCGTTCCAGTGATGCAGGGAAGTAAATACTACAATATATGGAAGTCCAGGCTGGGACGCTCCCTCTGCTATACTGCAAGTCATCCTTCGGTACAGTGCCACGACCAGCTGTGATCATTAGGCGCGTGACTACAAATTCCTCTATTATCAGCTTGAAGGCCTGAAGGCGTTACTCAAGTTGGCGAGACTAGGGGACAATAGACCAAATATCACAGAACACTGGCTTCGATTCATACAGGACTTGCAGCGCAAATATAGGACACAAAGACAAAGCAGGCTTTATCTCTAGTACGGCTAGTACGTATCACAATGAATAAAGAAGTACGCTGGATGGGGAGGCTCACGTAGGATCTACGCAATCGTGAACCACCACTGAGAGGTGAAAATTAGCACTGTCCGCCACATGCGAAGCTTTAACGAAAGCGGTATGGCAAAGTGTTACCTAAGGAGCATAAACCTGGAGGCTTACAGAGAGGGCTCAACTTAAATTGAGAACGACAACTCTGCTAGCAATGGAAAGGAAAATGATAGCCGTAACCTTACGGTACAGGAAGAGAGCAGAGTGGGCCAGGGAACAAACTGATGTTAAGGACATCTTAGTCGAAATCAAGAAGAAATGGGCACGGGCAGGGCACGGAGCGCGTAGCCAAGATAACCGCTGGTCTTCAAGAATAACAGAGTGGATTCCAAGAGAAGGCAAAGGCACGAAGGGCAGACAGAAATTTTGGTGGGCAGATGAGATTAGGAAGTTTGCAGGTACAACGTGGCAGCAGCAAGCACAGGACCGGGTTGATTGGCGGAACATGGGAGAGGCCTTTGCCCTGCAGTGGGCGTAGTCACGCTGGTGGTGACGAGGATGATATGGCTAGGTTTAGCGAAAGTAGTGCTGAAGACGAACGCTTCAATTATGGGGATGTTTGTAGCAGTCGCAGTTCGCTAGTTTATGGGAAGAGACCGGAGGAAAAGCGTCGATGTTCGTCAGCGTCAAAGAAAAAAAATTAGCATGGCGGCTAGAGTCCGCTGTAACTCCGACGATGCGCTATGCAGCTATCTGCTTTGCTGAATCAAGTTTTATTGATACGATTTGTAGAAGAGGTAGGCACTTGTATCGGCTCCGGCTACTCCACTTCTCATGAGAGGATGAACAAACTAACGAAAAAAAGCGCGAAAATGATGAAAACACTAAGAACGTGTAGGAGGTAGTCGTATGTTACGAGCATGAATAGAGGGGCCCGTTTCTTTGCTATGAACAATTCGATGAAACTGACATATAATGAAGCCCTCAAACACTTTACGGGGTGTTATTTGTTGCTTCTAATTGAACTGAGCCAGTTTACTCAGGGAGTAAAGTAATGCACCGGAGTGAGTAGACGACACTGAGAGTCGAACGTAAAAGGTAACGGTGGCTGCGACAAGACTCCGAAGCAACGGAAGCCCTATGCGAACGACGAAGTGCCCGTATATCTATTGGGAGGTGCCAACGTTCGGTTTCAGCGTGAGTTTCTGTCTCTGGAGCTTTGGCGTCCGTGTCGTCTCTGTGACTGCCTGTGGTTTAACTCGAACCTCTCTGCGCTGAGAAGCAACCTAGAAACAACCTAACATCACCTAGCTAAAACCTAGCACCAACTTGGAAGCAACCTAGAAACAACCTAGCTAAAGTTTAGCTACAACCTAGAAGCAACCTAGAAACAACCTAGCTAAGACCTAGCACCAACTTAGAAGCAACATAGAAACAACCTAGCTAAAGTTTAGCTACAACCTACAAGCAACCTAGAAACAACCTAGCTAAAGTTTAGCTACAACCTAGAAGCAACCTAGAAACAACCTAGCTAAGACCTAGCAACAACTTAGAAGCAACCTAGAAACAACCTAGCTAAAGCCTAGCAACAACCTAGAAGCAATCAGATTAGACTTCAGAATCGCTCAGCTTCGCTGTTTCAAGCCTTGCGCGACTCAGTGCAAGCTTCGCCATGTTTTTTTACATGTGACACGCCTCCTGTGATCTTATGTAAATGTCATGCCTAGGGGCAGTCTTTCGAATCAAAACCAAATGTTGTTTATTACACCGTGTA
>JALIZH010028031.1:0-19101 GCA_030522465.1 Rhipicephalus appendiculatus
AATGCCGCCGCCTCAGTAGGAACTTTTCGGGCAAAAATTGTATCTTTCTTTACATTTCTTTGATCCTGCCTCTCTGTGTTAGGCCGTCAGGTCTTTTTCCGGCCGCGAAGTTCCAACTTCAGGGCTCCGTCCTTCCTCCGGCGTGTTCTTCAGATATCGTCGCGGCGTCGTTGTCGGCGTCGGCGGAGGATCTTCGGAAGTTCGTCGAGATAGTGGGTGATGTCTCGTGGCCGTTCGCCTACCTGTGGACGCGGCGCGTTTTCCGGCGAAGCCACCCAGTCCCATCTCGCAATATTGGCAGCGTCGGTACGTGTGGCGGGCTTCTCCGTAGTGGTAGCATAGTGGTCAGGGGCGCGCCAAACGTCGGTCTTCTTCGGAGCATAGAGCTGGCCGGCAGGTGGGCGGGATGGCGTCGGTGGCGGTGGCGGCGGAGTCTAGCGGATGAACTGCGGCGGTGCAGCGTCCTGACGCGGGCGTGGAGGAGCGTTGCGGCGGACTGCAGCGGCGTAGCTCAAGCTTCCGGGTGAGGCTGCGGTGCTTCGGGGATTCGAAGCGATCACTAGCCGTCGCGTAAGTTCCAGAACTAACTGTAATGTTCGCGCTGAGCACGTAATCGCGTCGGAAGGTTGCAAGATTATCAAGATAGTTCCCAGTCATTCGGGTGTGCTCCGCGCTAGGCAGCAGCTAAATTGCAATGGGGTGGTGACATGAAAACGGAAATAGTGGGTGCGGCAATATTGTTCCGTTTTGCCCATGTTTCTATTTTTAATTTTACTGCCTGAATCGCCAACCTGTATAGTACCGATGTAACGGTTAGAGGTCTATACGAACTAATGTTATCCTTTTCTCTCTTGCCTTTATAGATTAGGTTCATTCTATTTTTTTCGCCAAATGTTTGGTATTTGCCACTCCAGTAAGCATTTTAAATGCGAAGGATTCCTTTGCGTACTGTAAGCACTTTTGCGTTTCTATCTATCTATCTATCTATCTATCTAACTATCCATCTATCTATCTATCTATCTATCTATCTATCTATCTATCTATCTATCTATCTATCTATCTATCTATCTATCTATCTATCTATCTATCTATCTATCTATCTATCTATCTATCTATCTATCTATCTATCTATCCAGCCGCCTACGTCTGGGTGCCCTCGTAATCGCCTCCTTAATTTGGTGTCGACTAAAATTTGTATGGGGAGGGTAACAGGCATTGACGAAAATGTCTGACATAAATAACGGGAAACATGACATAAATAACGGGAAAATCCTGTCGCATACATCGTCAAACCCTTTTCTGCAGACATGTGGCACATACCCTTATACCACGGGCCGCGGTATGCGGGTACGCGCGACAGGTGTTTGACAAATTATGTCTGCCAAGAAACCGCGAGGACAGACAGTAGTAATTTAAATGCGAGAGCGTTAAGAAAAACTGACGTCAGCAGCGTTGACCCGACAAATGCAAATAAGAAATATCAGGGTCCCAGCAGGAATCGAATCCAAGCAATCTGCGTGGCAATTAAGTATTCTACCACAGAGCCAAGCCTGGTCTCGGAACTGCTTTTCAAAAGGTCCTATGGAGGCGTAATGTTGGTGAAACGTCATTTGTGGTTGCAGTGCGGGCTATCTAATTTTATGAACATTACATGTGTACTCCTATGAGGCAGGCGTCATTTCGGGTTAACGTCAATTGTGTACTTACGCGCCATCCACGGTAGTTGGTCCACGAAGCACTATCCAGGGCTAACATCCTCGCAAGCACAAGTGCTGCATATCAGCCTACCGCTTCTGGTGCTGGTCATACCCATGTTTCTGTTGGCATCGCTACGCAACTGTAAAAAACTGGTTATATGAAACATATGTGACTGTTGAACATATGTATGTGCGTAAAACATTTGTAAATATCTTTAACGTCATTTCGCAAAGTTTCGCTCAATAAAAAAATTACAACCCAGTCACCTTGCCTCCGCATGCTTCGCAAAACATCAATTCCCATGGTACTTGGGATCTTCCAAATTTTTTTCTCCGGCTTACAACAATGCTTCTTTAGCGTTATGCCCTGGTTCGCTAATGAGGCTGACGGGAACCACATCTAAACCCGGGACTGTGCGCTTTGGAATTTTTCCTTCGGCGTTTTTCTAGGTGAATTTCTCAAATACTACCTTTTCCTCGATTGCGCTCTCCGTCATACTTTTACTCACCGGCGAAATACCCTATACCATCTTTTCAAGTGAATCGGCTGTTAGCTTTCGGATGTAGCCTATCGCTTCGTACCCTTCCAATTGATATCCTCATTCGTCAATTTGTTCTTGCATTACTTCCTATCTAGCGTTTTTATGTAGCTCCAAAATATCCTAGGCGCGGCCTTCCTCTTTTTCGTGCATCTCTGTCAGTCACCCAGTATTCACTTTCACATCTAGCTTTTGCCGCTACCAATTTCAGCAAAATGGGTTTTTATTTTTTTTTTCCTCTAAACATATTTCCCATATTATGTTGCCTTCGTCGTGCGGCCGCTACTCCTTCTTTCTTGTCTGTGCTGCCGTGATACTTCAGGTCACTTCTCGATCGCTTCCTAGATTTCCCTGTTCCACCAACTTTTTGGCTTCCTCTTTCCTTTTTAGCATCGGGAAGTTGGAGTGGCACCACCTGGTGGGCGGCCAGAACGACTTCACCGAATGGTTTCTCCGACGCCCGCGGTAGCGCACTCGCTTCGTAGGCTATTCTTGTGTTTGCGCTCGCTTTTTGCTTGTCTCAATAATCAGATGAATGACGCAAACAGCATCGATAATGTTCTTAGCAAAAAAATAATAAACTATACATTTTTTCAGTACCATCGCGAATGGTGCCAGCGCTCCATCGTACACTCTTTGAATGGGGTGATCGCGTATGCTGTTTTGTTGCTCCGCTAATCTCAAGCGTGGGTTCGATTGTGAGCCATGGCGGCCGCATTCTGATGTGGGTGAACAGCAAGAACATGCATATGCTTAGAAACAGCAGCACGTTAAGAAATACCAGTTGGTCAAAAATATTCTACTGTGTGCTTTCTAATCATGTCACGAAAAAATCCGCAAACAGGGGTCGTGTGCTCGAGCCAACGTTTCGACAAGTAGACGTGTCTTCTTCAAGGCTTCCGACAAGTAGACTTGTCTTCTTGAAGGCTAGCCTTGAAGAATACAAGTCTACTTGTCGAAACGTTGGCTTGAGCAAACAACCCCTGTTTACGGATTTTTTCATCGCAAGCTTCCATCTTACCCTTCCTGCCGTTGTTTAGTAATTATGTCGTGGTTTTGAGACGTGACACACCATATATACATTATCAGGTTGCGTTTTCATGGTCGATTCCTTTTAGAGATGAGATGGTTTCGCCTCCGCAAGTATTATTTCCATCGGAGGCATGCACGCATCTCCGCACAGTGTTCTTGCCGGTACGTCAAACCCCGTGCATAGTTACAAAAATGCATGCAGTACCGAGCTTCGCAAGATTTCTGGAAAGAGCTTGCCCGATAATGCCGCGCCAACTGTTGTGTTACTTTTTCTAGTGTACTCGCTTAATCATCACGTTTAGTTTCACCTTTTTCTCGCAATAATTTCGGGGCTTCATTTCACTACAGAAACAAGTTGAGGTTAAATGCGGAAACCTCTTATTGCTGTCAGACGTGTCTTCATGAAGCATCGTACAACAGCACTGTTACACTCGCAAGTGTTTAGATAACCAACTCGTCAATTAATTTTCCTTGCATTTGATTGCCCCTGAGCATCATGAACTATTACGTGGACGTGACGTGCGAGACCAGTAACTGACTCACTGTGGAGAAGGACGTTTAATCATTACCTAGGCCACATTGCGTTGAGTACGTGTGCCATCAAAAAAGAGTTCAGAAGACTCATTTCGACTTTCTGGCGTTTGTATTGCAAACGACTGCTTCAACGCTGCTGTGATGTGAATTGAACATTACCATTTGTGACGCGGCGCTCGATCGGACTAGCAGTTCATGCAAATCAAGGTATACGACCACATAATCCCCGATGAGTCTTAAGCAGAAATCTTTACATAACTGAAGTGCACCAACATTTCAGCATTTCCGACACTGTTATGTATGTAGCAGAATTTGTAGTTCTGCTTAATTGTTCTGATATGTTAAGGGCCCAGGGTAGTCCCTATAGCTACCATGTATATTAAGGTGTTTTAAATGCCCATTTTTTCTAAAACTACTACATGTAAGGCGTTCTGATTTGTTTCATTTGATTCTTCGCTGTCACTTCTTGCAATGGACCTTGAACTACAATTGCATGTTAAGTGCTGACATTTTTTTGCAAATTTTTTTACCAAAGCAACTATTTCTGTCAATATGTTTTTAAAAAACTCCCAGGAAATGATAACTATTCGGCATACGTACGCAATTCCAGTTCAGTAGCTTTCTATTAATGTTTGATTTGTTCTGGTAGGATAAACAGCATTCTGTTTTTTCAGTTGTTTTGATAATGGGTCAAATGTAACAAAAAGTTGGTTTCCAGATATTGAGAGTTGAAGTGGGAAGAGAAGTTTATTTCACGTTTTGTTCAAAAAAGAAGATGTACTCAACAATTTAGTCAATAGCCACTTTATATATACTCATCACACGAATCAGCTGTTCGTTTCTTTCTTGTTTTGTTGATTGCCTAGCTTCAAGTCAAGTCAAGTGCTTTATTTACATTTCTTCTTACAGTAATGCTTATACAGATATCTGGACCGATAGCCAGGGAAGGCTAGTATCCGGTCCAGTGTTGATAATAAAACATACAGGTCAGTGCAGTATTTTACAGCTAGGTATACAATTACATATCTTAACAGACAAACAAACAAACAATGGTTTTCACGAAGTGCACCCGAATAGTTATTGCAGATACGTTAAAGGTCCTGGTTCGCAAGAAAAAAGAATTTACTACACTGCTTAAAGTTACGCGCGGTTTTAACCTCTAAGGGTAGAATATTTCAGATTTTTGTTCCACTGAATTCAATCACTCTTTCACCGTATACATTATAACATTTTGGTGAATTCAGATTGTGTTTTAGGGCATGTCTTGTACTGCTCTAAAAGCTTGTTTTGCCATATTTTCTGTTTCTCTAATGGCCGAATACTCTCAATGGCGGTCGCTCTCACCCAACCAAATAACAATTTTACACCTCAATGAATATGCCAAATGGCCTTGAGAACGTTTAATCGTGCGCTAGAAGTGTCTCGGGTGAAGGCTCGAAGTTCTTGGATTCGGGCGGCCTCTTCGGCTTGCCGAACGGCCCAAGGCTGGCGGTCAGCTCGTCGTTGGTGAGGGCCACCTCGAAGCGGCGACGACGCCGATTGAGGCGATGCGCAGCAACGACCACAGCCGAGGCGGCGGTCGGCCACGAGCTTAGCACGGTGGCAGCGGCGACGATTGAACTCTGAGTTTTTGCCTGCCTAACTTGAGTGGCAAAGTGAGAGGCGGCAGCGATATTAACTTTTCCAGCACATTCCCAATTTTCCAAAGCATATGCCACAGCTTAGCTCTGGTACCAAACGCTTTACACGCGCACGGCGGGTATAGGCTCAGATAACAAACGAGCATGATCGCCGGGCTTGGGTACGTGTGTGTTTGCAGTAATATCCAAGTTACAGCCTTTCTATGAAACATCGCTTCTTGTTTCGGGCCTGACAACCAGCGCCACTTCAGAGCAGGGGCTCAAACACGCGGGCCGCGTGCCATCTGGAAGCGGCCCGCGCCCACACATTTATTTATTTATTTATTTATTTTGAATACCTCAAAGGCCCCAGCTGGGGTATTGCATGAGGGATTGGTATCAATTACAGAAGAAAAGTAATTCGAGGGCAGTCTTAAATTGAAGTGGGTCGGAGTGGTGCATGGTGGTTGCAGGTAGACCGTTCCAGTCCCGTGCGGTTGCCACAAAGAATGAGCGAAGATGGGCGGTGGTTTGTGCTGGCGGAGGGTATACTGCTCTTGAATGGTTTGTGCGGCTTGATGAGCGATGGACCGGCAGGATGGCTGAAACTTCGATGGGAGCATGATAAAACTTGTGAAAAAGGCGCAGTAGAGATATGTGACGTCGTAATTCTAGTTGAGAAAGATGAGCACGAGTTTTAAGCTTGGGAACACTGGAACTGTAGGAATATTCGGAGTAGATAAAACGTGCAGCACGGTTTTGTATCGATTCTACAGGTTTTCCCGCTCAAATTAATCCGAGCGCCAGGTATTTTAATCCCGGAGCCAGTGAATTTAATCCAGGTGCCACACATTTAATCCAAGCGTCAATGAAATTAATCAAAGCGCCACGTAATTTAATCCTCACGCTAGTCAATTTAATCCAAGGTAAAGCCGCACTTGAGAAGGGGTCCTAGGACTCTCAAAATGGTATGATTTCACGTCATGACAGAAGAGCTTTTATTATTTAATAACTTTGCCATGTGACACCAAAAGAGGGCCTTCACTGTGAAGTGAACCACCAAGCAAACTGCGTCATGTGACTATGTGCAACTTTCTCCACCTCGGTGAGTAATTCCCAGCTATGCTGATATGGGTATCAAACGAAAGGAAATCGCGAGTGCTTTGCGATGGCACGTGTGTCGCGAACTTCAGGTCGCACGAGACAGTCACGTGACTTCACTTAACTAACGCCAGTCCACGGGTGATCCCCAACCATATCGACATAGATATCAAACGAACGGGCTTTGAAGCGTCTCTTGGATAGTGCGTGCGTCGCGCAGGTGAGACGTCGACGCAAAGTGAGTCACGTGACTATGTGCGATTTTCTCAACATGAATAAGTAATTCCCAACAATTCTGACATGGGTATGAAACGAAAGGAAATCGCGAGTGCTTTGCGATGGCACGTGTGTCGCGAACTTTAAGTCGCATGAGACAGTCACGTGACTTCACTTAACTTGCGCCAGTCCACGGGTGATCCCCAACCATATCGACATGGATATCAAACGAACGGGCTTTGAAGCGGCTCTTCGATAGTACGTGCATCGCGCACGTGAGACGTCGACGCGAAGTGAGTCACGTGACTATGTGCGATTTTCTCTACATCAATAAATATGTTGACATGGGTATCAAACGAAAGGAGGTCGCGAGTGCTTTGCGATGGCACGTGTGTCACGAACTTTAAGTCGCATGAGACAGACACGTGACTTCGTGCAACTGGCTCCAGTTCATGGGTGATGCCCAACCATATCGACATGGATATCAAACGAACGGGTTTCGAAGAGGCTCTTCGTTCTTACGTCTGTCGCGCACGTCACACCTTCAGAAGCTGGTTGTTTGACACAGTTAATGCAATAATTAGTTGTTTGACAGAACAAATGATAGCAACTGACAATTAATCAAAGAAGGAATAGGGGATATTACTTCCTAAATTGTACTTTAATGGCTTTGTCCCAAATTGAAAGGTATTATGGTGGGCGCATGTTCACCTGCGGCGTTGGCTGGATGCGTATACCCGAAAGTCGAAATTGGTCGATGTTGGTATAACTGCAGTCGTTAGACCTACGGACAAACGGTTCGTCCAACTGGGGAGTAAATGAGTGACAGTGCGTGTCGTGCGCAGACGCCCGGCAGTGAAGGGACCAATGGGGAGGGAACTGCGCGCCGATCGCCTGCTGCCGCGCGGCACTGCTAGGCCCTGGAGGCTATCACGAAAACGAGTTATATCGGTTGCACGCCAGAGTGAAAGCGAAGCACTATTAAACGAATAAAAGTGATTATGAGCGGCAAGCTCAACTCGTGCCGGCACACACAACGAGCGAGCGAGCTCCCCCGCGTTTCTTCCCTATCGAGCTGACGGGCCCAAACAAGTTCGAACAAGTGCGAACCCGGACACCGCGGATAACTCGTTTCAGTGTGTAGAATTAGGAAGAACTACGAAGAACACTGCCAGCGCTAACAAAAGTAAGCTGTTCGTCAGCGATCGTATTCCCGGAGAGTCACTCGCCGCAGCTTCGATGCGATACGAAGTAGGCTTCGTTACGTCGTCGGCGCCAAGCCGGCCGGCGGTCGGTGTGAGTTCACTGCCGGCGTAGGTGAAAGAAACGTCGCATACAATTTGTTTTGCAGAAAACAATCTCTTCTTGATTAAAGTACAGTTCAAACTGTGTCTTTCTCTCCAGGCGAAAATCGTAGTCAAACATCTATAGCGTCAAGACGAACGCCTATACGAATCATCGTGCGGCCGGCGGTGCACAGCGAGCGACTTACGAGCATGGTGAAATAGCCATGCCTGCGAGCCGTCTCGTCGTTGTACATATGCATATATCTACACCACTCTCTAATACGCCGCGGTCAGCGGTCACCCACCTAATTTTCATTTTTGTGTAAAATAACGACGACGAAAATTGCACAGGAGACGCATGCTGGGATCGCCAGTGGCCGTTTAGCGTATAGCCGTGCTCCTCGTAAAGACCAGCGACGTTGTCGGCAAGAGGCCGGCATGGCGGCATCGGCGGAGCGAGCGCCTCACTGCTTAGCCGGCCTTCCTGCATAAGCGCCGCTGCTATGTTTGTGTGTGCGTACTTGCGCACCAGCACTGCTAAGGCTAGTTCGGCCGACACGATCGAGTGCTAGCTGATAATTCGAATTCGCTGACTGAAAGGGCGTTAAAGATTAGGCAGTCGGACCCTTTGGGAAATTCCCCATTATGGCATTCGTTACTGCTATATTTTGGTTTCCGGATGGCCATCCGTATAATGAACAGACCAATTTGTTATTTTTTAAATCTGTCTGGATGGAATGCGCCGTTATAGCGTACGCTCATGGGAGAGAGAGAGAGGTAATTTATTGGAAGGCACAGAGAGGTCGGCCTGAGCTAGGGTGCTCTAGCCTGCTACTCTGCACCGGGGGATAAGGGAGAGGGGAGAAGAAAGAGTGATGAGGGGTGATGATGGGGAGAGAAAAAACTTGTGCGTACATACAAAAACCACGAACATAATGGTTTTGCTGGAACTACTAATGGTCGTATATTGGGACGGCTTTAACAGAAGTGAAACTCCGAGGAATGCAGTGCTGTTTATACAAAAGTGCTCAAATAAGTACACTCGTTTATCTATCAATACTTGTTGCTAGGTTGGAAGCACTGAGTGAGACAAGCTGTTTTATCGAGCTAGGATTGCCTTCACATGTCCCTACAGTTCAGCGCGGCATCTACAAAAGGAAAGGTGTGCTCGTCGTATGACTCGCCGTCCGCGCGTTGCACTTGCTGCATGGAGCTTACAGCAGCCTCCATGAGCATCGTCCGCCGACGCTGTTTCTTCGTCATGCCCGGCGGAGTCGTGAGTAGTTCTTCTCGGCGCTCGCTCAGGAAAGCCTTAACGTGAGACTTGGACATTGAAAACACCTCCCCTTCAATAGCATTGAAGGAGGGGCTGTATGGTGGCAGCTTCCTCAGGGTGTGTGTCACGCTTGCGAGGGTGGCGTTTTCCGCGCGATGGTGTGCTGGTGCGTTATCAAGGATGAATACCACGTGGCTGTTTGGCTCGTTCTCTTGAATTTTCTTCGAGGCCTCAACAAGAATTTCATTGAACACTATCAAGTGAAAATGGATAGAAATATATGCTCAGCCACTGAACTGTTCCTGGAAGCTGTTCGTGGAGGCGAAAGCAGACGACATCTTACGCGTCACTTAGTTGTAGACGACATGTATAACTGCTGAGTATACACAGCTTTTTGTTGTCGTCTGTCTGCACCGTGTTTATTGCCGATGTTTTTTTTTCTGAATTTTTTTGTTGTGGAACAGGCTTCTGCTGATTGAAAATTGTTTTTTTTAAAATACTGCATTGAGGAAAATATCAACACGCGCAGGTTTACTTAACCATTTCGCGGAAAAATTGGTGAGCAGACGACCGCTGCAGCGTACAGAAAGCAGTTTTATTTGCGCACGTTGTGCTTTCTGTTCGAAGTGATCGACTTCCTTTTGATCGGAACTTGCTGGCAAGGCTTTCGCTGTGAGTTCCAGTTCATGAACAACATCGAGAACTCCTGCTCGATCATGATGGATGGAGTGAATAACCGACGGCGTGGCCGACCCCGTAAGGCCCAAGGTGCGGAGAAGGTAAAGTACAAATCTGTGTCTACAGTAGACAGAGAAAGGATCATCGACACGTTCAGACTGGGCGGAGACCTGAAGCAGCTGGCAGCTACGCTTGGAATCAGTGATGTTCCGTGCTGGGAATTTTCCCTTTTTCAGGGAAAATTCCCTGCACGGGCCTCGAAAGGGAATTCTTCTGTCCAGGACGGAACATCACTGCTTGGAATCAACATCAGGACTGTGCGCTCCGTTGCCGCTATAGACCGAGATCACACACGAAAGCGTGGGGGATCTGCCAAAAAGTTTGGGCCAGACGTGGCTACTGCAGTGTACAACATTGTGGACGAAAACCCTGCATTTACGTTGAATCAAATACGCATGACCCTATCAGAAGTGTACCTTGGGCCTTACGGGGTCGGCCACGCCGTCGGTTATTCACTCCATCCATCATGATCGAGCAGGAGTTCTCGATGTTGTTCATGAACTGGGAACTCACAGCGAAAGCCTTGCCAGCAAGTTCCGATCAAAAGGAAGTCGATCACTTCGAACAGAAAGCACAACGTGCCGCAAATAAAACTGCTTTCTGTACGCTGCAGCGGTCGTCTGCTCACCAATTTTTTCCGCGAAATGGTTAAGTAAACCTGCGCGTGTTGATATTTTCCTCAATGCAGTATTTTAAAAAAAACAATTTTCAATCAGCAGAAGCCTGTTCCACAACAAAAAAATTCAGGAAAAAAACATCGGCAATAAACACGGTGCAGACAGACGACAACAAAAAGCTGTGTATACTCAGCAGTTATACATGTCGTCTACAACTAAGTGACGCGTAAGATGTCGTCTGCTTTCGCCTCCACGAACAGCTTCCAGGAACAGTTCAGTGGCTGAGCATATATTTCTATCCATTTTCACTTGATAGTGTTCAATGAAATTCTTGTTGAGGCCTCGAAGAAAATTCAAGAGAACGAGCCAAACAGCCACGTGGTATTCATCCTTGATAACGCACCAGCACACCATCGCGCGGAAAACGCCACCCTCGCAAGCGTGACACACACCCTGAGGAAGCTGCCACCATACAGCCCCTCCTTCAATGCTATTGAAGGGGTGTTTTCAATGTCCAAGTCTCACGTTAAGGCTTTCCTGAGCGAGCGCCGAGAAGAACTACTCACGACTCCGCCGGGCATGACGAAGAAACAGCGTCGGCGGACGATGCTCATGGAGGCTGCTGTAAGCTCCATGCAGCAAGTGCAACGCGCGGACGGCGAGTCATACGACGAGCACACCTTTCCTTTTGTAGATGCCGCGCTGAACTGTAGGGACATGTGAAGGCAATCCTAGCTCGATAAAACAGCTTGTCTCACTCAGTGCTTCCAACCTAGCAACAAGTATTGATAGATAAACGAGTGTACTTATTTGAGCACTTTTGTATAAACAGCACTGCATTCCTCGGAGTTTCACTTCTGTTAAAGCCGTCCCAATATACGACCATTAGTAGTTCCAGCAAAACCATTATGTTCGTGGTTTTTGTATGTACGCACAAGTTTTTTCTCTCCCCATCATCACCCCTCATCACTCTTTCTTCTCCCCTCTCCCTTATCCCCGGTGCAGAGTAGCAGGCTAGAGCACCCTAGCTCAGGCCGACCTCTCTGTGCCTTCCAATAAATTACCTCTCTCTCTCTCTCCCATGAGCGTACGCTATAACGGCGCATTCCATCCAGACAGATTTAAAAAATAACAAATTGGTCTGTTCATTATACGGATGGCCATCCGAAACCAAAATATAGCAGTAACGAATGCCATAATGGGGAATTTCCCAAAGGGTCCGACTGCCTAATCTTTAACGCCCTTTCAGTCAGCGAATTCGAATTATCAGCTAGCACTCGATCGTGTCGGCCGAACTAGCCTTAGCAGTGCTGGTGCGCAAGTACGCACACACAAACATAGCAGCGGCGCTTATGCAGGAAGGCCGGCTAAGCAGTGAGGCGCTCGCTCCGCCGATGCCGCCATGCCGGCCTCTTGCCGACAACGTCGCTAGGGTCTTTACGAGGAGCACGGCTATACGCTAAACGGCCACTGGCGATCCCAGCATGCGTCTCCTGTGCAATTTTCGTCGTCGTTATTTTACACAAAAATGAAAATTAGGTGGGTGACCGCTGACCGCGGCGTATTAGAGAGTGGTGTAGATATATGCATATGTACAACGACGAGACGGCTCGCAGGCATGGCTATTTCACCATGCTCGTAAGTCGCTCGCTGTGCACCGCCGGCCGCACGATGATTCGTATAGGCGTTCGTCTTGACGCTATAGATGTTTGACTACGATTTTCGCCTGGAGAGAAAGACACAGTTTGAACTGTACTTTAATCAAGAAGAGATTGTTTTCTGCAAAACAAATTGTATGCGACGTTTCTTTCACCTACGCCGGCAGTGAACTCACACCGACCGCCGGCCGGCTTGGCGCCGACGACGTAACGAAGCCTACTTCGTATCGCATCGAAGCTGCGGCGAGTGACTCTCCGGGAATACGATCGCTGACGAACAGCTTACTTTTGTTAGCGCTGGCAGTGTTCTTCGTAGTTCTTCCTAATTCTACACACTGAAACGAGTTATCCGCGGTGTCCGGGTTCGCACTTGTTCGAACTTGTTTGGGCCCGTCAGCTCGATAGGGGAAGAAACGCGGGGGAGCTCGCTCGCTCGTTGTGTGTGCCGGCACGAGTTGAGCTTGCCGCTCATAATCACTTTTATTGGTTTAATAGTGCTTCGCTTTCACTTTGGCGTGCAACCGATATAACTCGTTTTCGTGATAGCCGCCTGCGCCTAGCAGTGCCGCGCGGCAGCAGGCGATCGGCGCGCAGTTCCCTCCCCATTGGTCCCTTCATTGCCGGGCGTCTGCGCACGACACGCACTGTCACTCATTTACTCCCAGTTGGACGAACCGTTTGTCCGTAGGTCTAACGACTGCAGTTATACCAACATCGACCAATTTCGACTTTCAGGTATACGCATCCAGCCAACGCCGCAGGTGAACGTGCGCCCACCGTAATACCTTTCAATTTGGGACAAAGCCATTAAAGTACAATTTAGGAAGTAATGTCCCCTATTCCTTCTTTGATTAATTGTCAGTTGCTATCATTTGTTCTGTCAAACAACTAACTATTGCATTAACTGAGTCAAACAACCAGCTTCTGAAGGTGTGACGGGCGCGACAGACGTAAGACCGAAGAGCCTCTTCGAAACCCGTTCGTTTGATATCCATGTCGATATGGTTGGGCATCACCCATGAACTGGAGCCAGTTGCACGAAGTCACGTGTCTGTCTCATGCGACTTAAAGTTCGTGACACACGTGCCATCGCAAAGCACTCGCGACCTCCTTTCGTTTGATACCCATATGTCAACATATTTATTGATATAGAGAAAATCGCACATAGTTACGTGACACACTTCGCGTCGACGCCTCACGTGCGCGACGCACGTACAATCGAAGAGCCGCTTCAAAGTCCGTTCGTTTGACATCCATGTCCGATATGGTTGGCGATCACCCGTGAATTTGCGTCATTCAAGTGAAGTCACGTGACTGTCTCATGCGACTTATAGTTCGCGACACACGTGCCATCGCAAAGCACTCGCGATTTCCTTTCGTTTGACACCCATGTCAGCGTAGTTGCGAATTACTTACAGACGTCGAGAAAATCGCACATAGTCACGTGACTCACTTTGCGTCGACGTCTCACCTGCGCGACGCACGTACTATCCAAGAGACGCTTCAAAGCCTGTGCGTTTGATATCCATGTCGATATGGTTGGGGATCACCCGTGAACTTGCGTCCGTTAAGTGAAGTCACGTGACTGTCTCATGCGACTTAAAGTTCGCGACACAGGTGCCATCGCAAAGCACTCGCGATTTCCTTTCGTTTGATACCCATGTCAGCATAGTTGGGAATTACTTAATGATGTCGAGAAAATCGCGCATAGTCACGTGACTCACTTTGCGTCGACGTCTTCCCTGCGCGACGCATGTACTATCGAAGAGCCGCTTCGAAGCCTGTTCGTTTGATATCCATGTCGATACGGTTGGGGATCACCCGTGGACTAGCGTACGTAAAGTGAAGTCACGTGACTGTCTCACACGACTTAAAGTTCGCGACACACGTGCCATCGCAAAGTACTCGCGATCTCCTTTCATTTGATACCCATTTCAGCATAGTTGGGAATTACTCACCGAGGTGGAGAAAGTTGCACATAGCCACATGACACAGTTTGCTTGGCGGTTCACTTCACAGTGAAGGCCCTCTTTTAATGTCACATGACAAAGTTATTAAATAATAAAAGCTATGCTCTGGCAGTGCCCTGCGTTACAGGATTTTAAGAACGAAGATGACTGGACGATGGCCATCACGGACACCCCAGACCAGACGTCCAGCTTCAGGCTGTCCAGAGGGCCCGTGAACGAGCAGAAAGGCACGGCCTCTCTGTTCCGACATGGGGCTAGCCGACGGCTGGGTAGGCCTACCTAGTAGGCCCGCTGCCTAGCCTCTCAGGACCCCAAATAAAGTTGCTTGTCTGTCTGTCTTCTGTCATGCCTGGTTGACGTGAAATCATTCCATTTTGAGAGTCCTAGGACCCCTTCTCAAGTGCGGCTTTACCTTGGATTAAATTGACTAGCGCGAGGATTAAATTACGTGGCGCTTAGATTAATTTCATTGACGCTTGGATTAAATGTGTGGCACCTAGTTTAAATTCACTGGCTCCGGGATTAAAATACCTGGCGCTCGGATTGAATTGAGCGGGAAAACCTGTAGAACGTTGGATAAGGTAGATTGGTGGGGATTTCAGACTGAACATGCATATTCCAATTTCGGACGAACAAACGTTACGTAAGATATCAGTTTAACTGATGGGGGCGCAAGTCTTAACTGCCTACTTAGAAAACCCAGAGTGCGATTCGCGGAGTTGACTATGTTAGTCACGTGGGTGGACCAGGAAATATTGCTTGAGAATGCGACGCCAAGATATTTGTAGGATTGAGCGGATGAGACTGCAGAGCCGGAAATGGTATATTCTGCTGACTGGTGATGCGGCCTGCGATTAAAGGATACCAATGAAGTTTTCTTTATGTTTAACGACATTAACCACTTATCACACCAGGATACAATAAGGTTGAGGTCGTTTTGAAGAGTATTAATATCTGCACTGCTTTACTATGGGACGGTATATGACGCAGTCGTCTGCAAAGAGGCGAATGCTAGAAGTGATGTTTGATGGGAGGTCATTGATATTGTAACGCGGCGCTAAAAGAGCGCGAAAGGAAAAGGAAGAAGAGGGACTGGGCGAGGGATTGCTCACCGGCGGTTTCGGGACCGTCCCTTGTGTTTTCTCTACGCTTACTTCGCATTGTAAATAAACCCATCACATCCGTAACAGCTTTGGTGGAGGTGCTGGGTAATCCGACGCCCTGGACCACCCAGTCGCAGAAGACCTACGAAGAAGCAGACGTCTAGCCGGTCTACCCCCCGAAAACACCAACATGACCGACGCCGAAGCAGGCATGCCGACGGGCAACGTCGCTGCATCAACCAGTGCCACGGCCCTGGATCAATCTGGCCGCAGGCCGAGACAACCTAACTGCTGGGCGCCTGAACCACGCATCTTTTCAGGTAAAACAGATGAAGACGTCGATGATTGGCTTAAGCACTACGAAAGAGTTAGCCGCTATCACGACTGGAGTACGCCGGCGAAACTCGGGAACGTAGCATTCTTTCTCGCCGGGACCGCGCTGCTTTGGTTCGAGAATCACGAACACGTCCTCACCACATGGGAAATCTTTGTTCAGGAATTGAAGGCCTGCTTCGGGGACACACGAGTTCGAAGAAAAAGAAAGCTGAACAAACTTTCACGTAGAGCTCAGTTGCCCGGCGAAACATGCACGACATACATAGAAAAGGCATTGAAGCTTTGCGGGATTGTAAACGCGAATATGTCTGACGAAGACAAAGTTGGACATTTGTTAAAAGGCATCGCTGAAGACGTGTATAATTTCCTGATCACGAAGGAGAACCTGAGAACTCCTTCCGAATTCAGGCAGCAGTGTCGCGCATTCGAGGCTCTCAAGACCCGACGATTTCTTCCGAAGTTCGGGCGCTTGGACAACGTCCCCATCATTGCAAGTATGGACGTCGCCCCTTGCGAAGACATTCCCTTGATAGTCCGTCGGATAGTTCGAGAGGAGCTAACACGGCTCCTTTCCAAGTACTCCGGTCCATTTGTTATTACCGAGCGCTTGAGCGACATCACTTACGTCGTTGCGAAAGTGACCGCTTAGAACCGCCGTTCGCGCAACACGCAAGTTGTGCATATTTCACGACTGAAGCCTTACAACAACCGATCACTTCAACTTGCTCTGTGAGCTTCGTCTTGCCAGGAGGGAAATGTAACGCGGCGCTGAAAGAGCGCGAAAGGAAGAGGAAGAAGAGGGACTGGGCGAGGGATTGCTCACCGGCGGTTTCGGGACCGTCCCTTGTGTTTTCTCTACGCTTACTTCGCATTGTAAATAAACCCATCACATCCGTAACAATATAAATGAGAAAAAGTAATGGTCCGAGCACTGTACCTTGCGGCACACCAGAGATTACAGAGGAACGGCTAGATGAGACGGAGTCAAGGCTGGAACTGATGTCGTGATAAAATAAAGCTAGTTGCGTGTCACATGAAAAACCTGAGCGAAAGCCGTGTTGACTGGAGTGAAAAACGTTATTGCTGACTAAGAACTTGACAATGTTAGAGTAGACCACATGCTCCATTAGCTTGGAGCAGACGCTCGTAAGGGAAATGGGGCGATAACTGCTGCAAAGAGATGAAGGACCTTTTTTGGGGACTGGAACAATCTTGCCCACTCCCCTCCAGTCTTCCGGCACCACTCCTGATGATAGTGACTGCTGAAAAATATGGCAAAGTAATGTACTAACAATTGATTTCGTGTTTTTGAGCATTTTCACGTTGATGCTGTCTATGCCGCATGAAGATGTGAGTTTTAATGAGTCGATTAGTTTCAGCGATGCCGTTTGGACAGAATGTGATGTCAGGCATCACGCTATGGTCGAGATTAAGAAATGAAGGCAAGTTGTCGACAGGTTCAACGGTGAACACGGAAGAGAAAAAGCTGTTGAGTTGTTCAGCGGCCTCATGATCGGGAATTGGATGGTTCTGATCGTTGTACAGTGCTAACGGTTGGGAGTTACTGGGATTAATTGTGTTCCAGAATTTTTTGGGGTTGCTTCTTAATATAGCGGGCAATGTTTGTGAAAAAAAAGAAGCTTTTCTCTGTTGGCAAGTCTTTCGAATTCTTTTTCTGCAGCGTGGTAGTTGCTCCACGCGCATGCGCTATTGGACCGCTTTGCCGACTGTCATTGACTGTCATGACTGTCATTGTACCGTAGCTTTTTATGACCTTGTGATTAAATTTCTGTGACTTTGCGAATTGCACTCCCATTATTTTCTCGAGTATTGCGATTATTAACGCCTTGTTCGGATATTGTACGCACACGTGACTAGCCTCAAGTGCTTTTCTCGGTGTAACAAAAGCTGTATATTACAGAATGGGCTTCCAGATATTAGTCATTCTGCACAAGAGTATCGATATGCTCGAATCTTCTGCTGACGCCAAATCCCGGACAGAAATGGCCCATATATGATATATGAGAAAGGCCTAGACTCTTCCAAATCTTTTCTTCACGTTGAATTCCCTTTCTCCCTCCCACATGCTCCCTCTTTGACATTCTTCGCCGTCTGGGCACCGGTGGGATTAAATTTCTTGACTGCGACCCGCTAGCTGAGCTCAGTTCGAGACTTCTTCTTTAGAGGGACAAAGCGTCGGAAGAGGATACACATAAGCCCTTCCACTACTCCCTAGAAGGCACTAGGGGTGTTTGCACACGAACGAACAAATCCTATAGGCGTATATAGCTTCGCTGTAAAAATCGAACGCGCAGATTGAAGAGTTATACTCTCATAAAAGGTGCGAGTTGGAGGCGGCTGAGACAAGAAACGCCGTCGGTGGTCTTTGTATCGAATAACCATTGCTACCGTTCTATGCTTGCGCCATCGCCTATTCTTCGTTTATTTGAGATGTGAGGTCACGTTGGACAAGATTTCGTGTAATAGTAGCGAATTCTCATCCTTATGCGATGACATTTGTTGATGTAGCTTGAAATCGCAGAACAATTCGGTAATTTAAATATTTCACAGTGATGATGGTTTTTTGTTTATTGAGATGTGTTCAACGAATGTCAACGGTGAATTCTTCAGCGACAATGTTTAGGTTGCTGCATTACTAATGTATTCTTTAAATGTCCTGCGGTGTGTTAAGAAATAGTGCCTTGTGTGCTTACATGTCTGATCTACTAGTTAAAGCTTTTTAAAATCCGCTATGTCTGCTGCGTCCGTGACGTAAAGGCCTCGTCAGAAGGTTTAAGCCCTACTTTTGCCTTACCTCGCGAGTAAGCTATGTATCTATTATGCCTGAATAAAAAACAACAATATGGGTCGGTTCTTGTCCGTGTGGCTACAAAATTCTAGATGTAGGGGGCGCAGGGATGTTCTTAAGTGCTTTTTTTTTCGAAGGGAACTAAATATGGCTATGTCAAGAACGCGTGTTGTTCAGCAGGTGGCACTGAAGTATTTCGCGATAAAGGAATACGAAGTGGTGGTGCTGGCGCAAAAGCGTTACTTGGAGCACTTACAAAGTATCCAACTTTTCTGGTTTACTGTGTGGTCAAGGTTTATCAGTAAAAAGTTCGCTAGTACATTGACCAGATTGTGTGCCCATCCAAATGTTATACAAATGAACACGATCATGTGATCGAGTTGAATAAGTAATCTGCTTCAAGTTGTATAAGCGATGAACTGCTTTCCGTAGCAGAGTTTTTGTTTACACGACAAATCACTCTACCTCACCATCATCAACGTGCCCTATTAAGAGTGACGAAACTTTTGTGCTGGCTTTTGCGAAAAGCTTTATTTCGCTTCTGGCATAGCAACAAAGGTACACGTGAAG
>JALIZH010028032.1:0-111137 GCA_030522465.1 Rhipicephalus appendiculatus
GAAAAACAATTTCCAAATTTCGGCGCTTCTGGTAAACCAGATAAGTATCAGAACTATTTTGAAGCATAACGGTGCATGAAAAATCCACGAATTTATCTTGAGAGCAGACATACAAAAGTTAATATGTACTGAGTTTTATTATCGTCAATTTAACTAGCATGTATGCATAAATTCCGGAAATACAGGTATTTTTTGCTTCCTTTAGTATGTTTGTGTTTGTTTTCCTCAAAATCCGTTCGGCAGCAAGGGAAAATAATTTCTCAGAAGATTGAATGCCATATGTCATTTCCTGGTAAAAAATTAGGCAGATCCCAAGTACCGTGAGAATCGATGTTATGCGAAGCATCCGGAGATAAGGTGACTGGGTTGTAAACTTTTTATTCAGCGAAACGTTACGAAATGACGCTAAAGATATCTACAAATGTTGCACGCGCAGACATGTTCAACAGGCGCATATGTTTCATATAACCAGTTGCTTATAGTTGTGTAACGATGCCAACAGAAACATGGGTAATGCCAACACCAGAAGCTGTAAGCTGAAATGTAGAGTTTGTGCTTGCAAGGATGGTAGACCTGGATAGTGCTACGTAAACCAACTACCGTGGATGGCGCTTAAGTATTCAAATGGCGTTAATCCGACATGACTCCTTCATCATAGGAGTATGTATGTAATGTTTATAAAATTAGATAGCCAGCACTGCAACCACAATATACGTTTCACCAACATTACGCCTGCATAGGGTGTTCTTCCAAAGCAGTTTCGACACCTGACGCGGCTCTGTGGTAGAATGCTTGATTGCCACGCAGAATGCTTGGGTTCGATTCCTGCTGGTACTCTGATTTCTATTCTTTGTATTCCTGGCGTCAACCGATGTCAGTTTCTCTTAACGCTCTCGCATTTAAATTACCAATGCCTTGTCTCGCCGTTCCTGGGTAGACGTAAATTGGCAAAGTGCACTGCCGCATACCCGCATTCCCTGGCCCGTGGTATACCGGTATGAGCCACACGTGTCTGGAGAAATGAGTTTGACGACGTAGGCGACGAGATTTTCACGTTATCATGTCGCGACCAGCCAGACATATTCGTCAATACCTCTTACCCTCCCATACAAATTTTGGTCTACTCCAAGTTAAGGAGACCATCATGAGAGCACCCAGACGTAGGCGGCTAGATAGATAGATAGACAGATACGTAGATAGAAACGCAAGAGTGCTTACAGTACGCACAGAAATGCTTCGCATTTAAAAATTGAATGATTTAGTATATGTGGCAGTGAATGTTTCAGCATTTGGAGACCATAGTTTGTTCGGCATCGAGGAACCTTCCAATAATCGCTCTGTCTAGCAGGTCGAGACGAGGTGCTGCGCTCTAAGCATGCTATGGAGATAGAATTCTTTTTTCCTTTGTTAATTTCAGTTTTTAACCCTTTGATGGTTTTCGCCGTACATGTACGGCAGCACCTAACAGTGCCCAAATGGTTTTCACCGTACATGTACGGCACGGCCTTTATCTTTGAAACACGCGCTTGTTTCGATCATTTCTCTCTCTTGGCGTGTGCTGCCACACTTCAGGAACACGTGGAATTTTTTTCATGCGCCAATGTTTCTCCGATGTTTTTTTGTTTCGCTTCGCAGAGCGGCGCTCCGGCAACCGCTTGCGCACCCGAGCGCGTTCGCGGTCCGGCTGGTTTAAAACGCGCGCCTTTTTCTATCATTTTTTCTCGCTTGGAATGTGCTACCATGCTTCGAAAAACTGTGAAATTTTTTTCATGTGCCGGTGTCGCTCCGTTGTTGCTTTTTTTATGCTTCGCAAAACGGCACCGGCTATCGCTTGCGCATCTGAGCGCGCCCGCAGTGCGGCTGTTTTAAAACGCGCGCCTTTTTTCGATCACTTCTCTTGCTTGACATGTGCTGCCACGCTTCGGAACACGTGGAATTTTTTTCATGCGCCGATGTCTCTCTGTTGCTTTTTTGCTTTCCAAGGCGGCGTGGCGGCTTTCGCTTGCAAACCCGAACGCGTGCATGTGGTGCGGCTGGTTTCGGTTTCGTCCTTCGTTGGTTATCGCTTCTCGCGCCCGCAAATTGACGGCTGTTTGGTTTCTAATCTCTGAAGGGGTGAGCGCTTGTGACTCTCTCGTTTATGGCTCCTCGGGGCGCGATTACATCTGTTTCGGGAGGCGCTAAATTACACAAACGACGCCGCCGTGGTTGAGTTTCCTGTTTCGGGAACTCGGAAAAACTAACTCCGTCTCGTTGGCGATAAAACGAAAGATTATTATAGCTTTTTCACTCGTTTTGTTTTCCGGACGGGCGCACAACCCCACAGTTTTCTTCCGTGCGCTCAGTCACGCTGTTCGCCTAGGCTACGGAAGTGCTCGCCGGTTGTTCTGGTGCTATAGGGAGTCGAGCGGCGATTCTTCCGATGTGGACTATTCCCCAAGTGCCGAATCTGATTCATTGGATGTCATTTCGTCAGGCGAGGATTTATTTACGAGTTCAGGCGCGGACGATGATGAAGGAGCGACATCTTGAAAACGTGCGCGGTGAGACGATCCGGATCAGATCAAAGGTGACTTTTCCCCTAGTGTTTAGTGTTGGAGGAAAAGCATTTTTTACCGGAAAAGTACTCTGGTGCGCTTATTTTTTGTATGTCTGTGAGCTATGTTTATTATAATGCATAATTTTTATTTATAAGAAATCGTAAAAGTGTTTGTGTTTAGGATTTTGCTTGATGTTACTATGAATAAACCATGTGTATTTAACAACACAAAATGATTTTTTGTCAGTTTACGGTCACGAACAAAAATTTTAGACAATTTTTTTCTTAAATAGAATGGTCTGAAGAATTTATTTCAGCAATAAAAAAATTACACATTTTTGGCACGCATTTCGCGAAAAAATTCGACCCTGAAAGGGTTAAAGACGCTAATAAACAATATTTATACATGTTATGAAATCTTAGGACTCTGAATTTATTGAATAAAAACATGGTATGTGCATTGTATTCAGCATTTGCAATGGAACGTAATGCATTTTTTTTCAAGTGTGGGTAAAATCTGCTAAGAGTGCGAGGTGCCAGTGCCCCATACCAAAAGACCATAGCGTAACTGGGTGCAAATTCGCGTGTTGTAGGTCATTAACATCTGAGTGGTCGGTAAAAAATGACTGACATCTCCTAATCATGCCTAGTACCTTACTTAACTTGTTTCGTACCATTTCGCTTTGTGTATCCTATAACATGTGCTCATGAAAAATATTTTCCAATGCTTTAGCTGTTGAAGAAAAAATCAATCACAAAATAATGGGGATGAAGTTTTCAAGTAGCTTCGTACGTTGTTCCTTTGGAACGAAAGAGAACGGCTTAGGTTTTTAAACTCTTGATTTGTAGGGAGTTAGCAGTCGACCATGCATACAAGTCATCTAGTGTCGTGTTTGCTGCTGAAATTCGGTCATTTACATCAACACCTGTGAAAAACAACCAAGTGTCATTCGCATATATGGCATATTTAATTGTGTGATTTATGTTTATAATGTCGTTGAAGTAAGTGATAAAAAGTAACGGCCCCAATATAAAACCATGGGGTACACCTTCTACAGCCTTCTATATACTCCCTTGGGGTGCACTACTATTCGCACTAGCGCATTGTTACTCAGGCTATCTTTTTTATTGCGATAGCAATTATATGGACACTCTCGGCTGGTTTTCGCCGTCGGCGTCGCCGCCTCCGTTGGCCGCCGCCGTCATCCCCCCGTATATGTATATGTATCTATATAACCGGCCCCGCCCGTCGTTCGTGAGCGTGAAAAGGCTCAGGGGGGGGGGGGGGGAGGGGGCGTCCTTCGAGCGACCTTCGATTTTGCGAGCGCGGTCGTCGCGGGCGCGCGCGTTATCTCCCCTTCTCGGCGGCCGACAGCGGGGGGCCGGTGTACTCTTCTACGTGCTGCGCTCTCAACGCGAAGAGAATGTGGTGAGCAGAGTGTCCCTGGAGCGGCCGTATGCTCTTAAACCAGCGTTTTCTAGAGTTGCGTGAGATCGGATCCAAAAGAGTTAGCTGCCAGCCTCACTTCGTATAACATTACAATTTGTTACTATCGCATTCATTGCTTCACCCTTGCGGTGAAACTGTGACTTTTTTTTCCAAAGGAAACTCATTATTTTCTTTAATTCCACAACCTTTTAATTACTTCCTGAAGAAGACTAAAAACTAGGAGCACGCCTGAGCTTCGCCTTCAATAGTAGAACGCGATAGCGTGATCGGGCCCAGTGCGCCTCTCCTTCTCCAGCGCTAGCCTCGCTTCGGTTCTCGATGCCTGCCTCCACCGTACCGTAAGGAAACATACGACAATGCGCGTAACATTGGCCATTTCAAACTATCCTAGAATGCCAAGTTCAACTACGCTTAAGTTCCCACTACGCCATGACTCCTTTAGCGGATCAGCGAAGGGCCCACTACGCGTCCGTAAGGCAACGCGCGAACCTACGCAGCAGCTCACTTTGTTGATACTTTTTCAGCTGAGGATGATTAAATATGTCTGAGCGCTTTGTAATGCATAATTGAACATTTTGGTTAGTGCATCTACGTGCTACGACATCTACGTGCAAGATGGCCGCTTACGCCTTTGGTTCTTCGCATGGTGCCGCCTTGCTGTACTTTCCTGCCCGAATTTCCAACCGCTGACTTGTGGTTGTGAGCGTCAGTTGTCGACAAATCGTAAAAGCTAAATATCGCCGTGCACTGGTTACACTTCACATAATTTTTTCGTGCACCCACGCCAATAATATAACAAAAAATTGCCAGGTACTGCTGCTGACACTCGATATTTTCGTGAAGCATCTCAAAACCAACCGCCAGAACTGAAATCTGGCAAAAACGAGCTGTGCTGCATGATCTCAGAAGATTTCTTTTTGTTTGTATTTGCACTGTGCAACAAAACATAGATGGCATCATATTGCACATTTCATCACTCCCATGCATACTGTGCCAAATATGGCACATACCGATTTCCGACTATATACCGTAGTGGAAAACGGAATTGAGAAGAGCCTTAATGAGCATGAATTTTCAAAGCCACGAGATATGCTAAAATAATTTTTTCTTGCTTCTGCAACGAGAAAATGGTTGCAAGAAAAATATAGCAGTCACTGTTGTTCATGATCCGAGTTTGCACGTGCACCGTGAAATCTATTTCATGCCTAGATTTCATACTGCTCCAGGGATGGCAGCGCTTTTTTTATATTTAGTGCGCGCAACTCAAGGGATTACTCTAACTGTGTCACATTCTCCACTGGTCATCTTGCGCCCGCTATAAAAAATGTTAATCGGTATGTGCCAAATATGGGACGCCATGCAATAGAGGGTTAAAACATCCACTGGCTGTGCAATTCACATGTTTTTACGCGTCGCGCGATTATGCGTTTCTGTGACGCAATATTAGATGCGTTAATCAGACTGCCTCTACTACGTGACATTCATATAGTATTTTAGATGCGAAGCGTCTTATGAACGAGGCCTGTCCTCCCTTCGCACCATTGTCCGCCGCAGCCAGATGACGATGACGCTGCCATCACGGCACAGCACATGCACGGTAACCATTATACGCCATGACTATGACGCTGATGACGATGAAGAATAAGCGCGTTCCAGACCACAAATTCTCTTTCTGCCATCGCGGCACAGCACATGGAATGTACTAACTATGCGTCATAACGATGACGATGATGCTGATGACGATGAAGAATAAGCGCTTTCCAGACCACGCATTCCCTTTCTGCCATGGATGAAAACGATCGTGAACGCGCTCTCGCCCGCGAAAGGCAAAACGGCAACGCCGACAAAAAGCTGCTACCCCGGATTTGAGGACGCGGGAAGCGGCGGCTCAACGGCAAAAATACATTTTATATACTGTAAACACGCGTTGTCAGTTATTTACATGAGCGAATGGGCAATGTCTCGGGTGATTTACGGTAAGAACGATCCCCAGTGCTTCGCCCACTCGTCATGATTCACTTCGTGGAAATGCTAGATTTTTTCCGAAGCATTTGAAGGCAGTAGGGTGGCTTTGTGATAGAACACCTGCTTGCCACGCAGACGACCTGGGTTCGATTCTCACTGGAACCGGATATTTTCATTATTTATTTTATTTCTCGATTTTTCAATCGCTGACAAGATGATAACGATTTTTCGCTGATAACGCCGTCACCGATGCTGCCGCCGACGCCGGAATTCAAGCGCAACGACCTCTTAACGCTGTCGCATTAAAACACCCTCGTGGAGCATCTTGAGGACCCACCTACTGAACTGTTTCCCGAAAGATAATTCTCACGCAGTTTGATTTCGTGCGTTGCTAAGGAAGCCCATCAAGTACGAAAACAGCCCCGTAGCGGACCAAAAGGCACACTGCTATTATGCTGCTCTCAAGCGTGCAATCGGTGAGCAAGGTATCCTGCAGCGCAAGCGTGGCCACGGGCAAGCTGCGGTGTGGTATAATGGTCTTCGGAATCTGGGCTTCCGGCTTTTGTTAAATGACGGCGCAAATTCAAGTGCCCGTGGAACATTGCAGGTGACCTGGTCAACCGATTTCATACTTGAGTGCCGCACGTAAACATTGCGCAAGCGCTTCGTCGCGTAGCTTTTCTGTCTTTTTTTTTTCACGGGCTTCCTTCGCAACGCAGAAAAAGCACTACGTGAGATGTAACCTACAGGAAACTGTTCACTCGGTGGTTTCTCAAGGTACTCGACAACTATGCGATCATTATTTGGGTATCCAGCTAATAATTTAAAATTGGGCTGATTAAACATAGATAATGAGTTAGCTGAGCCGAAATGAAAATTACGTGAGTAACTATAGGCCAGTGCGAATAGCATGCGCATAGTTCAATCCGCTTCCGTCGTCGATTTTAATATTAAAGTCTCGGCTCAAGTCACGTGGTACAACCTGCAAATACATAGTAATTTAGTTGCACAAAGCGAAAGTAAATATAGCAAGCACGCACTTTAAAGAGAGTACTCCTTAATCTTAATTTCACTCAAGCATTCACATTTGTCGCGCAAAAATTAACTTAAAATTCCTTGGCAAGAGCCTGGTAAGCATCTGCAAGCACTGAAGTGATGTCAGTCTAGCGTCAGACTGCTGTATTGTGTGTGAAACGGTTCATTCAAATCTATCATTTTCCGTTTATGAAAGGCTCTCTAGAATTTTATGGGCTTTATGAAATGCGTAGAATACCGAAGGAGAACACATCCTCTGAGATATTTAACAGCCAGTTTTATTTCTTGCAGGTTAACTTGACGGGAAACAATGGCCGACCAAGAAGACATCGTTTTATCCGGCTTCTCCGCTTATTTTCCACAAGCCGATCACTTGGAAGAGTTCAAGGAGAAGTTGTACTCGGGTGTGGATATGGTCACCGAGGATGACCTGCGTTGGCCCCCCTGGTTAGTTTTACAGCATGTCTCATACATGTAGCGTTCTAGGCGTCTCATTATGGTTATATTTACACTGTTTTCTCCTTTCTAGAATAACGTGCACTTGTCTTTCAGAGCTCGCACGAAGTATCACACAGGTTGTTTGGTTGCATGTTTAAGGACAACTGTCGTAGACGACAAAGTCAAAGTCGCCCGTGCTCTGTGACAGTTCGCAGTTTCGTGACCTTCCGGGCATGCGCCGCACACGCTGCTATGCGTGCAAGCGTATTACTTGTTTTCTTTTCCTTCTTCCCTTCTCTATTCTTTTCTTCCGTCTTCCCCCTTCCCAAATGTAGGGTAGACAACCGGGTGCAACCTGGTAACCTGCCTGCCTTTCCTTTGCTTTTCTCTCTCTTAAGGACAACGTATGAGTGGAATAAAATAGTTCATTAAACAAAGTGATTGTTTACCCTCTATTGCATGAATTATGACAAAATCAATTGAAAAAAATATTTCATCGTTTTTTATCATTAACTACATGAAGAATAACATGTACAAAAATTTTCAGATTTATTGTGACTGTATTAATGAAGATAGAGGTTTGTGCCAAATATGGCACACTATGCAAGTGGGCGAGCAAAATTGCTGCCATGGCTGAAAAACAAAATCTCACTCATTGCGGTATTTTTAGCTGATTTGTGGAATAAAGCAAATCAACTGCTTCCTGTGTTCAGGCATAATTGAACATTTTGGTTAGTGCATCTGACTGCCAACATCTACGTGCAAGATGGCCGCTTACACGTTTGGCTCTTCGCATGGTGCCGCCTTGCTATACTTTCCTGCCCGAATTTCCAACTGCTGACTTGTGGTTGTGAGCGTCATTTGCCGACAAATCGTAAAAGCTAAATATCGCCGTGCACTGGTTAGACTTCACATAATTTTTTCGTGCACCCACGCCAATAATGTAACAAAAAATTGCTAGGTACTGCTGCTGACGCTCGATATTTTCGTGAAGCATCTCAAAACCTACCACCACAACTGAAATCTGGCAAAAACGAGCTGTGGTGGATGATTTCTTTTTGTTTGTATTTGCACTGTGCAACCAAACATAAATGGCATCATATTGCACATTGCATCACTCACATGCATACTGTGCCAAATATGGCACATACCGATTTCCGACTATATAACGCAGTTGAAAACGGAATTGAGAAGAGCCTTAATGAGCATGAATTTTTAAAAGCCACGAAACATGCCAAAATAATTTTTTCTTGCTTCTTGAACGAGAAGTTGGTCGCAAGAAAAATATAGCAGTCACTGTTGTTCATGATCCGAGCTTGCACGTGCACCGTGAAATCTATTTCATGTCTAGATTTCATACTGCTCTAGGAATGGCAGCGCTTTTTTATATTTAGTGCACGAAACTATAAGCATTACTCTAACTGTGTCACATTCTCCACTGCTCCTCTTGCGCCCGCTATAAAAAATGTTAACCGGTATGTGCCAAATATGGGACGCCATGCAATAGAGGGTTAAAAATGACATGTTCGAAAAAAACTCGTCCACAAGCTTCCATTACTGCACACGTGTGTTGTAATGCTGGAACACAAAGCATTGTGGTGGTATAATTCAAATTTTTGGTTAGCCAAACTTATTCGATGGTCAACGGGAGCGTTTTCGCAAACCTACAAATATCTCTGAAGAGCCCAATCAAGGAGAACCCAGTGTTGTTTTAAAGCAAAGATCATTTGCCGCCATGAGGCGATTTTATTGTCACGCGCTGACGAGAGATAAGAAGCATACAGAAGAGGATAATGTTTTACTTGCGCTCGGATGGCGGAAAAACAACAGATCATCGGAAGTGTAGGGTTGCACCAGAGTTACTTATTATAGAGCGTCCGTTCGCAGACTCAAGCAAGACCCGTGGGCTGGGTCGTGCCGTATCGAGACGGCTTGGCACAGGGTGTTAAATTGAACCCTTAAGACAATTCTGACTACTGCCTTCGAATTAGGGACGAATGGCACAATAATGCAAGTGCTAAATTGCAAATTAATTTTTAAATTGCAAGTGAGAGGAGTAGCTGTCACATGAACAACAGTGTCTGCTCGTATTGTAGCAAACCAGCCATTTAGATGTGTTGGTAACGATTCATTTTAAATGCAAAAAAGTTGGGCGCAGTACGGAACGGGCACTAGAGAAGAGAACGACGACACAAGTGCTCACTTGCAACAGGATTTTTAAAAAAAATCCAGTTCCGAGTTCCAGTGTATGTGTCGTCGTTCTCTTCTCTAGTCCCTGTTGTGCACTTTTCCCGATTTTTTGCATTTAAAATGTCTGCTCCCGGAATATAGCCAGCTGCTATCCTGGCCACAATAAATAAATACGATTCTGGTACTTATGTTGACCACTTATGTTGTACATTGCATGATTTTGCAGTACGTTCGTTCATCTACAGCAAATTTGCTTCTTTATGTCTCGTCTGTGAGTTTTTGTTTAAAGCCAGTAGTGGCATTTGTATTCGAAATTATTCGAAAATATTCCATTTGGTTAGAACCGGGATTTTATTACGTGTTAGAATGACAGACAACCGAGCTTGTTGGTAAGGATTCGATAAAAGAAGGTACGTCAGGAAAACGCGGACACAAGAAAAGATAAATGGAAAACACAACCAACACTGTCTTTCAACTGATAGTTAAACTTTCTGTTTTCACGTTTTCACTTCGCCTCCTGGGTACGATATGTGAAAAGGTGCTTCGCATGTGCTCATCTGGCGCTGCAGGAAGCCTGTAGGGAATATGCTTACTGCAGCGGAACAGTATTAAAGCCGTACTCATAGACCACCTGAATTCAGCTATTTAAGGTACCCTGTCTTTTTGCACCAGGGAGTGATAAGTATGAGTTGCATTTCACAATCACGTTCTATTTGGCACAAAGGCATAATATTGGGAGGTGGCTATGTGATCATAAGGAACGAGTACGCGAATAATGCTATCAACTTTTCTTATGATAATATCTAGGGTTTTAACGTCCCAAAACCACGATATGATTATGAGAGACGCCGTAGTGGAGGACTCCGGAAATTTGGACCATCTGGTGATCTTTAACGTGCACTGACATCGCACACTACTCGGGCCTCTACCATTTCGCCTCCATCGAAAGGCGACAGCCGCGGCCGGGATCGATCCCGCGACTATCAACTTTTCTTGCCTTTGATCTTTGGTTTGCTTATACAAATAGAGCTTCTTGCCATTGAATGAGGTAAATGGTAACAATGTTATTTCCGCGTTAAGGACTTTAAATAGGATCAAGATTTTAAACTCGGAAGAGCGCAATCCACCTCGCATCATCAGATGGGTCCTCGCAAGTATTTAGCGATAATAAGTCATAATTGATGTAGGTAATGACAAACTTTCCAAACTTACGTTTCACTATTCAACAACAAAGCGCATAATGATAATATCATACGCACAGTCATCACAACATGCTCTCAAGCAGACACGTGGAGAGTAAACTACAGTGCATGAGAAGGCACCATGGTTAAACACGGCTGGAGCCCTTTTGGAGAGCCGTAGTTGCCGCGGCCACTCGCCGCACCTAGTCTAGGGTCACTAGTTGGCTCCCCAGGGCTAGCTCGGAAAGCCATTCTTCACAAGACCATGTTGTTAGTGCTTGTCGGGAATGCGCAAGCTATGGGCAGGTCACTCTGTACATCGGTAAGTAATGTGTGTAAGTGGGGCTGTGTGTTCGCTGCAGCAGGGATATATCTGTGTTGTATGTACTTGAGCAAAATGCGCGTGTAGTCTTGATGCGTGCGGGTATGTGTTTGTATAGAGGGGGGAGGGGGGGGCAATACTTGGCTTGTTGGCCGCTTAAAGTGGGATGGTGAGGGGCTTACTTTCGTCTTGTAAGGCGTTGGTCTTCCAATATCTGCCTCCTTGTGACGTTTCGTTCATCATGATGGCATGTGGGGCGCCCCGAGCAGGGACCTTCGGCTTTGCCAACAATCGTCGAGCAACACAGTTTGCCTCCTGGTTCTCTCGCAGGCCCGCATGCCCTGAGCACTAGGCAACGTCATGTAGCTTTGTCGACGTGGGCCCCTAAATATGAGTGACGCCTCCGGGAACTATGCCTCTCAGATATAAGTGACAGGCATCTTGTGAGCATGTCAGGTTACACGCACTAAGTGCAATAAAAAATGAGGAGAAGTGTTCGCATATGGTCGCGCACATTCCTGCATGTGGGTGTGAACCGATCTTTTGTGGCACCACGATACCCGGCAAAACCAAGTACATTTCTTCTCGGCTCACTTTGGAGGCATTCTTCATTACAATGAACGTCGGTTAATGTATGAGTGAGTCTTCGATATCATGGCATGCTTCCGAATTTCCATTTCTGCAAAGCTCCTTTTGACATGCGAAGGTGTATCTTGCAGCTTGTTATTCGGCAGGTGGTATCGCATATTCGTTTCCTGTATTATATTTGATTTTGCGCTGTTTCCAATGCGATGTTGCGCTTGCGCAACACCATGAATATATGTACTTAAACTCGGTGGGTGTGACGAAAATAAGCAGTTGTCAGCAGTGCCTGTCCTGTGTGACTGTGTCTGCTGTTTTTTCTGTGCGCGTCAGGTTTTAGCGTTTATTCTTTCAGTGTTTCAGGTATCGTAAGTTTTGTGAAGCAGTTCCCGTGCTCGTGCTTGACGGCGCTCTTGATTGTGAAGGGGGTGCAGGTGCTTTCCAAGTTATCGCACGATGACGTGATCCCGTGTTTGCGTCGGTACAACAGTCATTTGTTTGCCACAATATTCAGGCGAGAGAGGGTATCCCAGTTTTGTACCAGTTTTCTACTCTAATGTGTGATAGTGAACCACCTTCTTCTTTTCTTGTTGCGATTAGCGTGCCGGCTACCGGTTATTCATGTGTGTGATGTATGCCAATTAACATGGGTTTTTCTGGCCTCATCCTGTTCGTAAGTAACAGTGCAGCGCAGTTTTCTACGCGATTCATATGAGCTTGTCAATCTGGTCTATTTCGGCCTTACGTGTTACTAGAAAGGGAAGGGCGAAGGTGATTCAACTTAGGACGAAGATCTGTACAAGACGTACCAAGAACAAGACACATTGTGTCTTCCGGTACTATAGGACATTATTTGCCTTTGTCTTGCAGGGCACATGGGCTTGCCACGACGCCACGGGAAGATCCGAGATCTGTCCCGCTTTGACGCGCAGTTCTTCAAGACGCACGCGAAGCAGGCGCGCGTTATGGATCCACAGCTGCGAATGCTGTTGGAGACATCGTACGAGGCCATCGTGGACGCCGGCTACGAACCCGATACCCTTCGCAAACGCAACATAGGTGTCTTCATTGGAAATTCAAGTGCAGAGTCGTCCGACGCTTACCGAAAGGACGAGAAGATGGATGGCTACTTCCTGCTCGGTTGCTCCAGAGCCATGTTCTCTAACAGAATCTCTTACTCGCTCGACGTGCAAGGTATGTACTCTATGGAGGTCATCCTGCATATCATTATCTTGCACAAATACAAGTTATTCTACCGCAGCGACGATTTTTAGAAGTATCGAGAGCGTCAACACTGTTCTTAGACAAACATGTCAACCTTAGGCAGCAATATTTTTACAACGGCAATCACAGATGGTTTCAGAAATCAGCTTTAATGCACACTGCCGTTCAAACCTACTTGACCCGTTTTCTAGTGATAATCTGATGACATTTAAACTTTCTTCATTGGAGCTGGTTGGTGCATCTTCATACGTATAACAAACATAATTACATAGCAGAAAGACGGGACCACAGGACCGTGGCTGGACTGGAGAGGCACGCGGGCGATTACTGGATATGGTATCACGTAGCGCTGAATGACGACCACGGGTGCTATTCGGGATGGCCTGAACTTTACACGAACACGAGTTTGCTCCGAGCTCGCACTACGGCGGTCATAGAAGGAAGACAGTACGCAGCGCGTGAAGGAAGCGTTTGAGTAAAACAGCTACAAAACCGAGCCTGGCGTCGCAAACGCATGTGCAGGGTTTCTAGCCTTTTATTTTAAAAAAATGTCGTCGAAAGACGATAGTCTTGTGCCGGCCGTACTACTATGTTTTGCCTTGCCTGAGACAGCCTAAAAAACACTAGGGTCTTTAGAATTGCGTACCTATGTATTTTCTAATAAAGAACACACGTCCTGACGCTTACATATTAATGTTGTGCCTCAGGAATGCGTAGTATTTGCTTTTTGATCGAATATGTTCACAAATATGTACGCGAACACCAGTTCAAGATGGCTGGGCGTTCAGAAAGAAGTTAAGCTTTGGCCGAGAAGCTGAATCGGGTTACCGACAGACAAACAGACAGGGCAGACATACAGACCAAAATTTTTGCGTTTAAGTATCCCAAGAAAGACTATCGTCTTTAAAAATATGGCGTACAAACGTGTCACCGCCGTCACTGAGCCTACATATGAACACCGCAGCAACGCGAGCGCGAATGTCGCTCTATGTCTCTGGCAACTCAACATCGTGCCTCCGACGGGCGTGTTGGCGGGCGTATCTTCTCTTTCGGGCGACTTCTTTCGTTCCTTCGGTTGCAAGGATTTTTCCACATCCCAAGGCAACATATCGGCACGCACGCGCACGTCGCCGTAAAGCTCACTTTGTCTCAGTCGTTATTTACACCATACATCTGAATTTTTTTTTCTATTAACAAATCGACAGAAGCAATTTTTCACAAACAAGCAAAATAGTAACGTTTCTCGCCGCAAAGCTTGTAATTGGGCCAGTTTCATGGCGCCTACGCGGCTGGGAGTGGCGATTTTTAACCATATATGAACTGGAATCACAGGCATTACTGCCACGTGACAAAAAAATTCTTTAGTTATTCTCGCCTGCGTGCATCGTAATTAAGAGCGTTTGAGGTGTCATGTAGTGCGCTGGTGAACCGGATCCCAGTAATCTGTGAGTTTGCAGAAGCGCAGAAAGTGACTGTGTGCGGGTCGATGGGCTGCGCAAAAGGAGACGCGAGGGAGGCATTGCTGCGGAGTCATGGGGAACGAAACTTTGCTGGGGTATGCATATTTTCGTGTCAAGGGTGCAAACAATGGGGTGCTATCCCAGTGGTGCATTCTAAGTGGCGCTCTCACCATTTCATACATGATTCTTCGGACAGTGTGGCGCTGTGCATTGGGACACTGCACGAGGCATACTCGCTGCGGGCCGAAATCAGGCTTTGGAATTGTTTTAAAAAATTTTCGTCATTTCCAGATGTTAATTACGACTAACCAACGGGCGCTGCGATTTAAAGAAAAAAGAAAACGAAAAAAAGAAACGAGCTGTTGGGATTCGAACCACGCACTCCAACGCAATTTGCATCTGGATTCGGACACGTTACGCTACACCGCACTCAAAGAACCCCCTCACAGCGAAAGCTTTTTTTTTGGCGACTTTTTCACAGTCGTTTGTATAGCTTTGGGTCTGGTAATCCTGAAATTGAATCGTAAATGCTCTAATGCATCGTGTAATTAATGCTAGCGTCGTTAATTCAGAACGTCTTTGTGCCAGTTCGAAATGCCTGCCTAAATACCTTAGGAAACTAGAACCCCACAGCGGAGGAGCGCCTGAGACTACGTGCGCTCAAGCTTGGGTGACGCTCAACGCGCCGTTTCCAAATCGGGGGACCCGCGGGCGGTGAAGAATAAAACGATGTGGTGGCTTTGAGCGTGTCCCTCTAAAAAAAAAAAGCATTCCTTTCGTAAGCAGCCAAACCCACCTTGAGAGCAGCCCCAGAACAGAGCGAGAGGGGTGACGAACAATATTCCTTGCCCGGTGCAAGTCGGGTTATTGTGCGCGCCCCGCAAATGTTGTCTGATGTCAACAATACTCGCCTAACTCTGGGAACGGCACGCGGGGCCTCTGTCTACGTCAAACCAGAGATGTCGACTGGTGCTGATAACTCAGATGAGTCCCCACCTTTACTCTAAAACCATATTAAAATATCTTATAGGCAACGCTCGTCACTAATAATCGGTCAGAAGTGCCCCCCGCATGCAGCACTCTCAAACAACACAAGTATCTCGAGTTTCCAAATTTGGTGCCAGGGGTCCTTTAAAGACGAGGGTTAGTCGCTTCTTTCTTCGAGTCATAACGGATTACCTAGATAAGCATTGAATGACGGATAGGCAATGTTTTTAAAATATTCTGTAAATAATACGCTCGACTTCTCACGATCCAATATCAAATTTAAAGTCCACCCAGCGTGCCCTGTTTTCTCCGATCTGCCGCCACTGTTCTCATGCGCGGACAGACACTGTACAGTGTCCTCAGTGCGCCCCTACTGGACTGTAAGACTCTTGGGCACAGTTTTCAGTAGTCCCAGTGTCTGTTAGCGTCATGAGTGGCCCAGGAAACGCTGTATAGTGTGTCCCAGTGGCTCCCAGAGCCCTGTAATACCCTGGGATCCATTGTACAGCTTTTACGGTACTGCCCAGTGCACTGAAAGACACTGGAAACGCGTGTTTATTTGACTGGGTGCGGCAGATAGATGCGCGTACAGCTTTATAGACGCGTAGTGCGCGCATGGCTACTTTCCAAAATGGTGGTTTATCACATAGCGGGTGCTTCGCTGTTATATTTGCAGCAGGTGCCTCAGGAGACTTTCATTCAAATTCATATTCAACTTTATTCAGCATTTTCCTTTAAAACTTGCGAGAAGAAATTTCAAGGAGAAGAGCATAAAGCTGCTGTGTTAGCAGCTTGACGAGGCTCCTACGCTTTTTTATTTATTTATTTATTTTATTTTACAGTACTGCTAGCCCCGAGTAGGGGCCGTAGCAGGGTGGTGTTGACACAAGTACACATCAAAATAAAATTGCAGTAAAGAAAACAAAGCTTGAAAAGGACATGATTCATAAAACAACAATGAAAGTACCAATAAACATCGGAAATCCCCAGAGCACAGATAAGAAAACATCTGGACATTGGTCTCCAAACTTCGAACTTCAGGAAATCAGAAAAAAAAAACATTTCATTACATCAGAGTGTCAGGTTTACATGAAAATGAATAAAGAACAAAAAAATAAAAAAGAAGTAAGACAAAAAAAAACAGCGTGCAGACAATCATGAAACAATGTGCACGTTGCTAAACGGCTAGCAAATACTACAAAAATAATTATAAAAAGTGTATAACATTAAATCTGAAAAACGCAAGTTTGTAAGTGTCATGACAGAAACGCTGACAGGTGAAAGGTAACTTATTTCCCTCCTAAAAAAGTAAAAAAGAAATGAGAAAGAGCAACAACGTTGGATGACAACCTACACACATCAGCACTATAATACGACGTTTTTTTTTAGTCATAGTACTCTAGCCGGATAAGTAGAACAACTAAACTACACGCTGTCATTCTGAATCAGAAGCTTCTTAAGTTCTTTTTTAGACATACTACAAATAGCAATGTTTTCATTTTCAACATTTAGAACAAGCGGTAATACAGTGTTCAAGTCTTATTAAACCATTATTAGTTCTCGAATAAGGTACAAACCACGAAGGTCTTTGCCTAATGTTATAATTAGATTGTGTAGTTTTCCTAAGATTACACAGTTTTATAAAACAAGCGTTGTTTGATAGCAAACTTTACCTGTATTTCATTATGAGATTAAAGCTGTGTATTGTATGAATCGGTAAAATGTTATATTATATGAATAATTCAGTTGATGTGCGTCGTGTCGTACTCTTAAAACGTGACGAATCGCTTTTTTCTGTAATCAAAATATCTTGTTTCTGTTTTCTTCAGATATATCTCCCCACACAAAACTACAATAGTGTGTGTGAGATGAAAGTAATGTATTATAGAGTAAAAGTTTGATTTTCACTGGAAACATTTGTCGAGATTTACAGAGTGTACCGCACGCCCATGCTATATTTCTAGTGACTTTATTAACGTCTTGGTCCCAGTTATGATTTTCAATAAAAATCACTCCTAAAGGCGAAACTTTAAAAACCTCGATTTTTTCGTGACTTAGGTATATATCCAGAGCACAACAGACATCTTTCTGAACCGGTGCGAACAACACAGCTTTGGAATTTGTTGTGTTGATCATTAAAAAATTTCTGTACTTCATATGAAAATTTCAAGAATGTTATTGGCTGTATCTACAAGCTTACCCAAATAATTAACATTGAAAAATCTGCTAGTGTCATCTCAATAAATTATAAAGTCAACAGAGCTGCTGATCCTTGTTATGTCGTTGATACAAATATTAAACAGTAGAGGCCCTAATATGCTGTCCTGAGGCACACCTGGCGTAAGAGTTAGTATGGATGATTGGCTATCATTTATGACTACAGATTGATTTCTTTGTGATAAGTACGATTTCAGAAAGTCGAGGGGCGTTCCGCGAAAGCCGTAATGACGTTATTTTGCATACAGTATTTTATGGTTAATTCTATCTAAAGCCAATGCCACGTGAACAGACGTTCCTTCGTTCACGGCATGCCTGGGGTGTCCACGAGAAGCAAAGTGTGACCAGCGAACGAGAAGGCGATGGGAAAGGTGTCCGGGCACACTGTGGTGCTGTACTCTCAAATACGAAATCTAGGCGCCCCTTAGTTGTTTTCTTTTTTCCATTTTTTTCTTTTTTGTGCATGAGCGTGCTCGTGCCGCGTGCAAAATATATCTAGCATATAGAAACAAAGTTGATGTGAGTGACTCGTAATAGCACACATTCAATGATGCCCAACATTCGCTGACAGGTCCGAGCATGACGATTGACACTGCGTGTACCTCAGCGATGGTGGCTCTCAACGAGGCCATAGTCGCAATCCGCTCGGGACGCTGCGAGGCAGCGATCGTGGGAGCGGCGAATCTCAACATGGATCCTCACATTGCGCTGAACTTCAAAAACCTGGGTGTCCTCTCGGATGACGGGAAGTGCAAGGCATTTGACTCAAGTGGTGAGTTATTCATCAAGCATTGCTTGACTCGACGCTGCTTTTCGACTCTGCAATGCGTTGACGCTCCTCGGCTTAACTGTAGCGACCATCGCAGCACTCCTCGTGGGCTACAATGGTTTCTGCAACAGTCTGTATTCATCAGTATTATCATCGTCGTTATCAGCCTAGTGAAGTTCAGTGCTGCGTGAAGGCACTACGAAATGATCTTAAGTTCAACCTACCTTGCGCAAGTTTATGGAATTTCGCCTCAGCGAACCTCTTTATTTCGTTACTCCTTCTAACTCGCTGCCTTCCTCGGTTGCGTTTCCTATCCTTCTGTAACTATTCTGTCGCTCTAACAGTGAACCTGTTCCCTGTCCTACGCATTACCTGTACTGACGGGGTCCACATCTTTCCCTTAATTTCAACTACATTATCCGCGACACTTCTCTTTAGCAGAGCGATGAATTGGGCTAGTTAGTGGTGGTCCATGATTTCTTGTTGCGCTGCGGATTACGAGAACAGGACGAGAAAGGAACTACAAGACTGGTGGTGCGCAAACTCACAACTGGTTTATTCACATCTTGCGCTATGTCCCGCCTTTCACCCCATCCATCATATCTGATTCTTAACCTATATTTGACACTTCGCAAGGTGCGAATCAACCAATTGAGAGTTGCGCTGGACACTTACAAAGAGGGTTCAACTTCAATTCAGGACGACGCAGCGAGCGATGGAATAGAAAATGATACGTGTAACCTTAAGAGACAGGAAGAGAGCAGAGTGGGTCAGGGAACACACGGGGGTTAAGGATATCATAGTTGAAATCAAGAACATATGGACATGGGCCGGGCACGTAGCACGTTGGCAGGAAAACCGCTGGTCATTAAGGGTAATTGGCTGGATTCCAAGAGAAGGCAAACGCCTGAGGGAGAGACAGAAAATTAGGTGGGCCGATGAGATTAAGAATATTGCAGGTATAACGTGGCAACAGGAAGCACAGGACCGGGTTGATTGGCAGAACATGGAAGAGGCCTTTGTCGTGCAGTGGGCGTAGTCAGGCTGATGATGATGATGATGATGAGTTTGCGCACCACCTTTCCTCTAGTCCCTTTCTCGTACTCATCTTGTCATCCGCAGCGCAAAAAGAAATCATGGACACTTCTCTGTCACTGAGCTCTAAAATGATGCTTTCCATTTCCCGCTCCATGGCACGTTGCTTGGTGTCTAACTTTTAAATGTATAAACTAATGACACGAGAGTTAAATACAGATTCCGCCTTCAGTCCGTGGCATGTCTAAGGCAGCTGTGATATGGAGCTGGGAGCATTTCATAATGGAGCACGGCTCAGTGCCACAACGACGGGAGTAAGGAAACATGCTATAAGAAAAGTAGTCTCAACGATAAAAAACACACAATGATGCAAAGGAAAGTATGGGGGGCCGTTATTAGTAGTAATTGTAATGTAAATGTGGAGAAAGAAAAGTGGACGAAAAAGATAACTTGCCACCGGCAGGGACTGAAGCTGCGACCTTCAAATCTTAGAGATACTTTTGAGTATCTGTATTTCTGTATCGAGATACATTTGGAAAACGTATTGGTATCTCAGTAGTGAAATACTTTTCAGATGTATCGATTATGTCGCGATACTGTACAGGACACAGGTATCTCATTACTTTTTTTGTCGGAAATGAGTGGACCTGTTCATAAGGGGAAGGCCTCTGTGCTACGCCAAGCTAAGGCACGCTGGTCGCCGACAAAGGGGGGCCGCGGCGAAGGGTTCCCCACACGCACAGAATGGCCGACGTGGTAAAGCACCCGACGCTGTGACGGCAGAATCATGGGGGCAGTCATGCCCTGCCGGCGAAAATCGTAGTCTCTCAAGGCAGGTGCCACACCTCTATCTTTTATGGGCAGTATACATTACGCGAGTCTTGTGTTAGGGCAGAACCAGCGTTCTTTAAATGACAGCCTATTTGAGAAGCTGCTGTTGCACAAGAGCAGTTAACGCAACAACCTTCTCAGCAATACAGATCTCGCGTTTGCAATAACTCTGTACTTTTTTTTTATTCACTGGTGTTCGTTAGTGATTCCAGCTATATGCTTGACTCGCAAGTTTCAGTGCGGTGACACCTTCATCCCGATAATATCCTGCACCTCATGAATGTCAGCTTAGCATTGGTACTCCCGAAATCAAACAAGTATTTTTTATTTGTAATCTTGTATCTGTATTCCTGTATCTGTATCCCGTTACGTCAAAGACAAATGTAGCTCATTATCTGTATTTTCGGTTAACAGTGAATGTATTTCGACATCTGTATTCCGGAATACTTTTCTGAGTATCTCTGCCCAGCCCTGCTTGGTATGTAAGCAGTTTACGTTTTTTTTTATGGTTCGGGACTGCCTGCCTATATTTTTTTTAACATGCAAGTGAATTTGAGCTAGGAATACATCCTTCACTACAAGGTCATTTAAGGTGGGCTACAAGGTGATGTTATATACCTTACCGCTGCATCTTACCGGTACTTACCTACGGAGCAGAAACCTGGAGACTTACAAAGAGGGTTCAACTTAAACTGAGGACGACGCAGCGAGCGATGGAAAGGAAAATGATAGGTGTTACCTTAAGAGACAGGAAGAGAGCAGAGTGGGTGAGGGAACAAACGGGGGTTAAGGATATCATAGTTGAAATCAAGCAGAAGAAATGGATATGGGCCGAGCACGTAGCACGTCGGCAGGATAACCGCTGGTCATTAAGGGTAACTGACTGGATTCCAAGAGATGGCAAACGCTTGAGGGGGAGACAGAAAATAGGTGGGTAGATGAGATTAAGAAGTTTGCAGGTATTACGTGGCAGCAGAAATCACAGGACCGGGTTGATTGGCGAAACACGGGAGAGGCCTTTGCCCTGCAGTGGGTGTAGACAGGCTGATGATGATGATGATGATGATGATGATGATGATGCAATTTTACCACCCCTAACAGCACCTCGGTCAAGAATGAGAACTGTGACCTATTAAAAACAATCCCATGTTTCTTTATGTATTGCCTCAGACGAGTTCAAGTAAAGTCGTCCAATACAGTTATTTTACCATCATCATCATCGTCATCATCGAAGCTTGAGAGGCCATGCATGTAGCCGTACACTTTGTTGATGCTGCGGCTGATGATGATGGTGACGAATTACAGCTCGGCCCTTTTCGGTGGTTTGGCAGTTTTCAACCGTCCTCTAAATGCTCGTTTCGCACAGTGTGACGCCTGTTGTGACTCTACGTTTCTGCCAAGGAATATTCCATCTGTTAACGCCCCATCATGCCCAACATGGTGATATAGCCATTATTCAAAAACGTGAAATATGTAGGTTTCATTCCTGATGGAACTGAAGTCTTCATTTGATTTTTATTAAGGTCACGTGGGTTTTAATACCACACGTCGTCTTTTTTCTCCTCAGGACGCACTTAAGTATTTCGCCGTAATATTTATTAATAACGAGTTATGAAAGAAATATATTATTTAGAGTACGCATGACTGCCGTTTATACGGAGCTCGTGTGATTTCTTTTAAGTGATGACCTAAGTTATCAGGACGCCTCGTATATATATATATATATATATATATATATATATATATATATATATATATATATATATATATATATATATATATATATATATCATCGAATTTTCCCATGACCGGCCTTTCTGAACGACTTTAGCCAGAAGGCCCTTCCTGTGTCTGTCGTTTTTTATACTGCGTGTGCGTGCATATGTTTCTTTCCTTTCATTTTTTTTTCTTCCCTCTCTCTCTGCTACCTCTTTTTGCCCCTATTTCCCACCCCAGCACTGGGGTGGGGAAATATGCTAATATCTGCTTAACCTCCCGGCCTTCCTCTTCATCTCTCTCTCTCTCTCTCCCAAAAGAAAATTTAGCTGTTGGTGACATTTGAATATACATATGTAGTGCTTGGTAAATATGGAGGTTATTTCAGAGATAGCTAAACATGTCATGTCTTATGCATCTGTGCAGCCGATGGCTACGTTCGAAGTGAAGCTATTGGCTGCATGTTTCTGCAAAAGGTTTCCGAGGCCCGCCGTGTGTATGCCAAAGTCATCAACGTCAACACCAATACAGATGGTTACAAGCCAGAAGGTGAGGTTCTCACCACTATGTTGTTGGGCTCGGCTTTGCTATAGGCGTAGCGATGAAAATAAGCGTGATTGAGTTTAAGGTGATTATAGTCAAGACAAATATTGGTGAATGAGGAGGAAGGTGGTTCCATTCCTGACAAGACCACCGTTACTGGTGGCAAAGAGGGAAATGAGTGGGACAAACGAATTGTTTCTACGTTCGAGTGTAACAGAAAGTGACTGTCTCGTTCAGGAAAATTTCTGAAGTCGCACTTTTACACTGCCCGGTCCATGTGCACCCATGATGTTGTGCACTGGTATGGCGAATATAGATTGTCATTGCCCTTTCAAAACTCTAACGTTCTCTGACAATTCCTATTCATAGTATGTGAGAAATATTTGGAGACCCTCAGCTACGAAGGTTTCTTTTTCTGGGATCTCGTCCAAATGCCATTTTCGCACAAATCGCCAATAACGGTCCTGGCTCAATAGAAGCATGTAATTGCTGTTGTCTGTTTTTTTAGGAAGGCAATTTTTTTCCCAAAATTAACATTGGTCTCGTTGCGCTGGGTACTCGTGTTGCGAAATACTATATCTTTTTCAGCGAAATTAAAGGCGATCAGTGGACATGCACCGACGTTCTTATCTGAACCCACGGTATCGTTGCACTTATTCCAAAGTATCGGTCTTTGCTCTTAATGCATGTCTTTCTCGTGCGTCACAGGTATACCATTCCCGTCGGCCACTGCGCACGAGGAGCTTCTCCTTGCCACATACGCACAGGCTAACGTGGACCCACGAAGGGTAGAGTACGTTGAGGCCCACGGTACAGGAACGAAGATTGGAGGTCCTCAAGAGTTGGAGGCCATCAGCAAGGCCCTTTGTGCACCGGGACGCGAGAAGCCGCTCAAAATTGGATCAGTGAAGACCAATATGGGGCATGCAGAGTGTGCGTGTGGTAAGAAAACACCACTATAATAATTGAATTATCGATCGCACATATCAAATTTTCTTCCCCCCCCTTGTGTACTCAACCGACAGCCAGCTGGATACTTTTCAGTTTAGGCAACGTGCACCTGTAAATGTTCAAAGGGACGCCAATGGCAAATGACAATTAGTGCTAGAGTGGCAGTTCAACGCTTTTTTATGTCTAAAATGTCAGTATTATTCGCTGCAGAGCTTTAGTAATTGAGAGTTTAAAGCAAATGTACGACATCATTCTCGACACCAGTGGGACATGTTAGTACTAGCCCGGAGACGTAACACGCCCTCACTAAAATAAATTACTGGTACTCAAGCACTAACCATCATAATTAGTAATTGTCATTAGGGTCTTTTAAAATTATTCGAGGCTCGTTGGCCATGTAGGTTTTCTACAACTTGCTAGAGCAATTTTTTTTTCACTATAGTAATGGTTTGAAATTCGTGTTGTTACTAAAACATTGCGTTTATTCTTAGTTGCTCGATCTCTCTTTGTTTTTCACCCGCTCTTTAATGCACTTCGAAAAAAGTCGGAACTATTAAACCAGTTTTGCTGCGTACCACAACACGGGTCACACGAACGGTTTGCTAAGCGTTGATTTATTGGGTGAAATTATGCCAAATAAAAAATAACCTTCCCTAGTTATCTATAACTGCGAGAACGGTCGTCGAACGTAAACGCATGGTGAAGTCCGTCTGCTATTTACGCCTATATGACTCTCTATGACGTGCCTTTCTCTACATCTTCCGTACAACCGAATTTATTCAATGCTATATGCGTCCGGCGCGCACTTCTGTCTCACAACACTTTTGCTTTCGAAACGTCAGATCCCGCTTATTAGCTACCTTTTCAGTTCCATTTCAGTGGAAAACTGTTCGAGCTTGCAGATTAACAAGCTTTTGAAACGTTTTGCCTATGCATGTGCTACAGGCTTACCATATGCGTGATATCGCCATAAGTTCCTCGCGCTGAGCTCACATATTGCGGGCGTGGCCGCCACCCGTGTTCTACGCTGCTGGATTCTGTTTAGTCTTGAAGTCTCTTCATTATTACCACTTACTATAAGTGCAAAATGTGAATTCGGAGAGAAAGGGCCGACCTAATGCTTATTTTTTACATGGTGACACAAGCGGGTGCGTTGCATAACTTTTTGACACTAGGGAGCTTCAATGGATACATATCTAGAAATAATAATCTACCCCAATTGCACTTCGGAAATAACCTTTTTTCGAGGAGGGACGCTCCTTAGGCCCGCACCCCACCGTCGCCGCCGTCGCAGTCGAAGCTCCCTGCGACATAGATGCGGCGCCGGCGCGAAAGACAATCGCCGCCGTCGAAGCTCCCCGCCACAACACCGCTTGCACCCCTCTCCCACCTGTCTCCCTCTCCCTGCACTGCGCGCGCCGCACACTCACTCGCTCAGTCGTTCCCGCCACCGAGCGCAGCAGACGCTTCCCCCCCCCCCCGCTCTCCACCCTACCGCCTTCATGAAAGCCAGTAGGGAGATCAGGCGCATAGTCGTTTGCATGCCATTTCTAAGGAGATTCGCTCATCGGTTGTAAACAAATGCTAGTTTTTTATTTGCAAGCTCAGATTTCATGGCTCAGGGGGTTGCATCCGTGGAGGGGGGGGGTCATCTTGTTTTGGCAACCTTTCTTTCTCTGTCGTCGCATGCCCGGCAATAGTGGGTAACGCCCAAAGTTGGCTGACAATCGTGAAGTCCGTTTAAGACGAACATGCGGAACCTGAGTGTACTAATCCAGCTGTAATCCAGCTGACAACCCTGCGGAAAGTTGATTTCTTATCCACTTTAATTATTTTCTATTTATCACAGAACTACTATACTACCGTAAAACGGACAAATAATGGCCCCTAAACCTTGCTTAGCTTCATGATCTGTTCGTTTCATTAGGTTGTGTCGAACAATGCAACAACCCTCCAACTTGTTTCGCTTAGCCATCAGTGCAGCTTATTGTGGCTACTGCTCGGCAAAATATTACCCGCAAATACAGGGTCTGTGCTACGGCTCCCCCCCCCCCCCCCCCCGCCCTTTGCCCATTTGGGCGCCCATGCTTTGCTATGTCAAACTTTGGCCATTGCTCTCGGAACTGCTACAGAGGAATACCAACTTTTAACATCGCGCCTGTCTGAAACATTGCTGTAAGCTTTGACTTTTCTGCGCCAGAAATTCATATCCTAGCATTTTAGATATACATGGTAACAAATAAATTTTACGCATGTTTCTGCAATATTTTCATCTCACTTAAGAATCCGCCAATGTACGCTTCAGCTTAGGAGTATTATAGCGATGGACGTGGGTTGTCTTCGAAATGTCGACATTAAAAATTCAGTGGTTGATGCTAGTTGCCACCGATGAGTTACGTTCTTTTCTTGTAAAGAAATCAATTCTCTTGTCAGAACCTAGGATGGAGACATTAGCCCAATAGTAGTTATTGCAATCCTTAAGTGACGAGCATGGCGGATTAAGCGTTGTAGACCACTTTTTTCCCAGATGCTCGTGTTTCTGACATTGTTTACTGGTTTGCGTTATCTTGCATTAGGTATTTCGTCGGTCGCAAAAGTAATTCTCGCAATGGAGACCGGCATCATAGCTGCCAACTTACATTTCAAGGAGCCTAGCCCGGACATCCCCTCGTTGCACGACGGCCGTTTAGAGGTGGTTGGCAGGCCAACACCCTTTGATGGTGGTCTGGTAGGCATCAGCTCGCAAGGCATCGGTGGTACTAACGCACATGGAATCTTCGAGCCCTACCAAGGCCCGCACGTCGACAGTCTTCCACGTGAGAAGCCGGACCTTCCAAGGCTTGTTCTCATGGCCGGTAGAAGCAACGAGTCTCTGCTGGTTAGTTTTTTTACTCATTATTGTTATTCACAGTGCTTCATGACGCAATGGTTAAAAGCACGGTCGAAGACAGCCTATAAACGTTACCGTCCCCATGCCCCTTAGAGTAACTGAAAATGCTCTACGTACAGTAGGAAAGGTTTGAGCTTGTTACCTTGCGACCATAATTCCTTGGTTCCAGAGCGGAATCATTTTTTGGCACCCATCATGCATCAGTGAATGTATTTAGCCAACTTAAACCATGCAACAATTAGTGCAGTTTTTCTGGTTTTCTGTAATACCTTCGTGCGCATCGAATATCCGAAGTGGGTGAACTGCTTCACGGATCTTTGGGATAAGACAACGCTGATGTCTCGAACAATGGGCAATATATTTATTTCGACGATAAATTGTCAGAGAGTTATTTTATGTTATTTTATTTATGGAACACTGCAGGTCAATTTAGAGGCCCGGGCCGGAGTGGTTACATAAGCGTCCAACTGAAGCATTATACATAGTATACAGTTTGATCCATACAACAAGAAAACAAAAACGTAAAAATAAAAAAACGCCATGCATTGTAACCACAACAATGAAAAGGTAGAATGTATATACATACATACACAAATCATGATACAAGTCATGAAGGCAATATATAATGTAATACAGTAGGTGAGTTTTCATCAAAGCAAAAAGAAATACTACTACTTCCTATTTATTCAAATATTATGATGTAGTAGACGAACTAGATTGATTACTTTCATGGATGCACAATTCCCAATATAACCACCGTGGTGGTTTCTGCTGACCCGAAGGTCGCGGGATGGAATGCTGGCCATGGCGGCCGCATTTCCATCCAAGCGAAATGCTTCTGGCCCGTGTACTTGGATTTAGACGCAAGTTAAAGAACCCCAGGTGGTCGAAGTTTTCGAAGCCCTCCCCTACGGCTTCTCTTACAGTCATATCGAGGTTTGACGACGTAAAAAAAAACTAACAATTATTACATTGCATTATTATTACAGGTTGCAATAGCGTTCTCGAAGTGGCAGAAAATGTCTTGTCATAATAGCTAAAAGAAGACTTTAACCATCCTTGCTCAAAGCTCCAGACTTGCACGTTTATTTGTCCTCATACAGCACCGTATATTAAATCCGAAACATTTCTGGGGAAAATATTTCAAAATTGTATCGCAGTACGATAATAGATACTCGAAGTACAAATATTTGACATACAGATACAGAGTTATAGCGCAGTTATTGTATTCAATGCGATACTTTCTATTTGTATCTTCAGGTGCTGTAGCACGGTCGACAACTGGGCTAATTCGTAAGGTTCAATTATGATTATTGCAGCGCACCAACACATGCGAAGAAAAAGACAGAACAAGCTCTCTCTCGCAACTCAAATGTTTATTAGAATTTGCATAACAAGACAGTAAACTCAAAAGAAGAGCGCAGTCATCGCAACGTAGGCAACTTGCCAACTCGTAAGAAAAGCGTGGGAAAAAACAAAAAGGTAGACTACACAAAATTAACACCTTGCAATTGTACGGAAGGGTAGCAGATATGAATGAAACATATATTTAAAAAACGCCTTCAAAATTCCACTCGACGACAACTATACCTATGTACCCCGCCCCTCCACACACACCTCCACGAAAATGATTTCGCTTCGCGATAACACCATTCAAAGAGGGCTGGCGAATCTTTCACCAGCATTCTTAATTAAAAGGGCTATATGAACGAGACCATAACTTCACAGAAAACAAATTTTAGCTAGAAACACAAAAACCAGCTTGTGCCATGTCTTTCTGTTGTCGCTTATCAAATACCTGTGATTTATGGACTTGTCTACGCTGGGCAGACGGCACGCTTCCTAAACACCAGCGCTAGCGAACGCAACAAGAATCGAAATGCTAATTACGGTTCGCATTCAGCTTTCCATTGGAAGGACTGTAAGTGCACGCCCATATTTCAAAAGACGACAGTTATAATTAATGACACGGCGCGCGAAACATCACGTTGATATTATTATACACTAACTATGATTAATGACTGTAAAATGCACAAACCAACGCTTTACGACATGCTCTTTTTTGCAATAGAATATCAAAGCCTTGAAATAAAGTTGCCTAAATATGGCCTATTTACTGGCAGTCCATCACAAATTTGCGCCTGAAGGGGATGTTGTTTTTCTTTCTAATACTTTCACAGCGGACTCTGGATCGACTAGTGGCTGAAGGACCGTACCCGGACTCCACCTACGCCCTGGTGAATCGCGTTGGGCAGCCAAGTGGGAAGCAGTTTCCGTATCGAGGCTTCGTCATCGCTTCCGTGGATAATTCAGGAAGGGAGACCGTGAAAACTGTCCAGGAGGTGCCATCGGAAAAACGGCCCTTGTGGTTCGTATTCACTGGCATGGGCTGCCATTGGAACGGGATGGCGAGTCAGATGATGCAATTCGACCTCTTCGCCCGCTCTATCCGCAATTGCCACGCAATGCTGCAAGATAAATTTGGCCTTGACCTGATCGACTTGGTGACCAGCGACGAGCCACGAAGCAAGACTATGGCATCGCCTTTTGTGGCAATTACTGCCATTCAAGTGAGTAGTAGAGCCGCAGTGTTCGGTAAACTTGTGAGTCGTTGGAGGGAACAAATGATTTTGGTAAAAACGTGCACATGGAAGATTCTCAATGTCAACTAATCAGCCAGAATAATTTCCATATTTCGGAAACTCCTACTTAAAACCATTCTGGGACAGCGTACAACTTCGCCGACTTATTGAAGTTTTAATCAGCCAGACATTTATCCCTTTCACACTATTAATTATCACTAGATACAAGAAACGAGGCTTTCTGTTCTTTTTCCACGCCATTTAGCATTCATGGTCACTTCACTCTTAAGCCTACAGTCATCATCATCATCATCATCATCAGCCTGTTTACGCCCACTGCAGGGCAAAGGCCTCTCCCATGATTCGCCAATCAACCCGGTCCTGTGCTTTCTGCTGCCACGTTATACCGGCAAACTTCTTAATCTCATCTACCCACCTAATTTTATGTCTCCCCCCCTCACGCGTTTGCCATCTCTTGGAATCCAGTCAGTTACCCTTAATGACCAGCGGTTATCCTGCCGACGTGCTACGTGCCCGGCCCATATCCATTTCTTCTTCTTGATTTCAACTATGATATCATTAACCCCCGTTTGTTCCCTGACCCACTCTGCTCTCTTCCTGTCTCTTAAGGTTACACCTATCATTTTCCTTTCCATCGCTCGCTGCGTCGTCCTCCAGTTTAAGTTGAACCTTCTTTGTAAGTCTCCAGGTTTCTGCTCCGTCACTACAGTCACTATCCCCTAATCGCGTTTTCTTTTTCTTCCGGCCTTGGGAAGCCAATTGGCAACCCTGTACCAGGGCCGGCGAGCCGCTACAGCCACTGGAGCACTGGACAAAAGGCCCCACTCACTTTAGTTGCTAATAAGGATTGGTAATATATGTTTACTCTCTCTCTCTTCATGCCACGACGGTGATGTTTGCCAGTCACTTCTTATTACAAGGTTTCAAGCTACCACACCAGGAGTAACCCAAAATATAGCCAGGCCACCTTGTCGTCGCGGGACTTTAGCGAGATGGCGCGAAGGGCACGGAGGGCGTAAAGTCCCTGCACTCTTTAAAAATAGTCGCCCCGTGAGTTGCGATGCGCGCGCATTTATCTCGTGATGGCGGCGGTTTGTACATATCGTGCCTTCACTGCAAGTTTGCGTTGAAGTTACAGATAGGTTGAAGATCACGTCACTCGCTGCAGTAGCCACGTTTGCGAAAGGAGCGCACGGCTCACACACAAAGAAGTAACAGTTATGACAGTTGTTAGTTCGCGCTCGTACTGCGTACACTTCCGCGTTCGTTTCATGCGTTCTTCTTTGTGTTTGAGCAGAGCACTTTAATTGTCGAGCTGTGACAGTGGTTAGTTCACGCTCGTCTTGTGTATGTTCTTTCCGTGCGTATTTTCTGCTTGAGAAGAGAGTAAGTTTCGAGCAGCTCGCCGTTCTTCGTGTGGCATTACAATTTGTTGCTATAGTTTTCATTCCTTTGCCCTTGCGGCGAAACAGTGCACAATAAACATTCAACTACCTCACTGATGACAACTTTCATTTTCGTGTTGTACCGATTTCTATGACAGACGGATCAGCCATATTTTTTTAGCAACGTCTCTTTCCTTGATGAACGGCGTTTCATCACCCAAGCAGTGAAGGCCTAAGCACTTGGCGTGTTTTAGATGTGAACCCTCATATGTTCAATCCGGTGGTGGTGGTGTGCGGCGTGACCACCCTTACTGCGCATGCGCAAACCTTCTCCACGCACCTCCTCTCGTACGCTCCCCCCCTCTCTCTCCTCTAGGCATTCCTCCCGCGGCGTCTACACACCCATTGCGCATGCGCGTCCCCTCCCCCTCTCTCCTCTCCTACGCTCCCCCTCTCTCGCCTCGCAATGCCGACGCAGGCAGCGTCTGATAGCGAGTTTCTTGATTTAAAAGACCGACTGCTCGCGCTGCACAACCGTTCACTGGCCACCCCGTGTATATAGGCACTGGATCATGACCTGCAAGGTTGTGCCGGTGGGAGATTTCTCCTGTGCGTTGTCCAACAATACAAATTCGCAGCGTGCGCGTTAACTAAAAGCGGACTGCGGGTCTCTGTGTCCAATCAGAGTCTTCTGTCTCTTATTGCCCATTAGCAGCGATTGGAATGTTCCAGTAGGAAACACCGGTCCATCACTGCGTGATTGCGCCTCCCCAGATTTCTCTCCTGCGCAACGCAGCGATGAGCGCCAGCGTCAACGCCGCCGCCAGTGTAAGCGTTAGCGCCCGCTGCTTCGCATCTACACATGGTTCCCTTTAGCGGGAACTGGTGTAATTTTTTTAAGTGCGCTTCCCAACAAAGCAGACAGCTCGCAGCAATCGCCAGCTACCGTCCAGCAACCACCATCTTCCATCATCCTGCCGTATTTTGCGTACAAAGCTCAACACAGTGCTCTATAACGCTGGAACGGCACGCTCCAGCACTATGACTCTCCGGCATGCTCCGGCACGCTCCAGCGCGTTGCAACACCCTCGAGCGCCGTGTATACCGATAACAAGTTCTTCGAGGTAGTCCACACATGAGCGATCATCGTAGGTGGCCATGAATGCTCCGTTAAACCAGGTCCGTTGGGCTCCGTTGGACTCCGTTGGGCTCCATTAAACCAGGTGCCACCGGCAAGTGTCGCCAATGCAGATCGCAGCGTGCCACTACAGTGTTCAAGAAAGTGTTTTGGCCTCTGCACTATCTCTCGGAGTTCGCTTGGATCTGCTTCAGTAGCGGCGTGCGAGTGCTATTTGTTAAATACGGAAACTTAGTGAAAGGCGCATATTTTTCGTATTCCGTTGGTTTTGTATTTTGGTGGTTTTTCGCACTTCCAGATCGGAATTTCTGATTTTTTCTTTCTTGGTTACACAATGTCACGCTTAAAGAACAAAAAGAATGTTAAAAAGGGCTATCTAAACAAAGGTACAGAATGTGAGAGGGACGTGAGGAAGAGTCCCGACCTGCACCAAACACAGGTACAGTTGCCTTTTTGGTGATGTACTTCTCGTCAGGCAGGATTTCGTACAGGCTTCTCAACAACAGACCATATTCATACTATCAATCAGGTGATAGAGAAATGCGCGGAATGCAACCAACCCCTATACCTAGCCTTCATAGATTACGAGAAGGCATTTGATTCGGTGGAGACATCAGCAGTCATGCAGGCACTACGGAATCAGGGCATCGACGAAGCCTATATAAACATAATGGAAGAAATCTACAGCGGATCCACAGCCACTATAGTCCTCCATAAAGAAAGCGACAGAATCCCAATAAAGAAGGGCGTACGGCAGGGAGACACGATCTCTCCGATGCTATTCACCGCGTGTTTACAGGAGGTTTTCAGGGCCCTAGATTGGGAAGAATTGGGGATAAGAGTTAATGGAGAGTATCTCAGTAACCTGCGATTCGCTGATGACATTGCATTGATGAGTAACGCGGGAGACGAATTACAGCTTATGATTACTGAACTGGATACGGAAAGTAGAAGAGTAGGTCTAAAAATTAATATGCATAAAACTAAAGTAATCTGGAACAATCTTGGCAGAGAACAGCACTTTGCGATAGGTGGCGAGACACTGGAAGTTGTAAAGGAGTACGTCTTCTTAGGACAGGTAGAAACCGCGGAGCCGAACCATGAGAGTGAAATAACTAGAAGAATAAGGATGGGATGGGGCTCATTCGGCAAGCATTATCAAATCATGAATGGTAGTCTACCACTATCCCTCAAGAGGAAGGTATATAACAGCTGCATCTTACCGGTACTTACCTACGGAGCAGAAACCTGGAGACTTACAAAGAGGGTTCAACTTAAACTGAGGACGACGCAGCGAGCGATGGAAAGGAAAATGATAGGTGTAACCTTAAGAGACAGGAAGAGAGCAGAGTGGGCCAGGGAACAAACGGGGGTTAAGGATATCATAATTGAAATCAAGAAGAAGAAATGGATATGGGCCGGGCACGTAGCACGTCGGCAGGATAACCGCTGGTCATTAAGGGTAACTGACTGGATTCCAAGAGATGGCAAACGCGTGAGGGGGAGACAGAAAATTAGGTGGGTAGATGAGATTAAGAAGCTTGCAGGTATAACGTGGCAGCAGAAAGCACAGGACCGGGTTGATTGGCGAAACATCGGAGAGGCCTTTGTCCTGCAGTGGGCGTAGACAGGCTGATGATGATGATGACTTCTCGTCATCATTTTCAGCTTCGTTATGGTCCCATCAATCTTCCTGTGTTACTTTGGAAGGAAGCCACACTCACTCGCTCAGAGCATCTGTATTCCTCCGAATCTCCTGCCGTATATATCACGAGTATATTTGCTACAGTTGGTAAATGAAACAACACGTAACTTAAGACATATGGTTGCAAGCACGTAGACCTAACGATAAGGCGTATCCACACCCTTCACAAGTGTTTACAACCCGCTAAGTGCTGTCGGCTTTTTCCTCCGTAGATTGCCCTGGTGGACGTGCTCCATGCTTTGGGCCTCAAACCAGACGGCATAGTGGGGCACTCTCTGGGCGAAGTTGGCTGCGCGTATGCCGATGGAGGCTTGACGGCCGAGCAGGCAGTACTGTGCGCCTATTGGCGAGGCCGCTGCACAGAACTGAGCAATCCGCCTAAAGGATCTATGGCTGCCGTAGGCAAGTATGAATTACTTCACTTATGAAAGATGAAGTTTTGCTAATTACTTACCAAATTGAGCAATCCGCCTAAATGATCTATACCTTTCCTGCCCGAGAAAAATATAATGGAGAAATTGCTAACTTGCTCAAAAATTATTGACGTTTGCTCTATTGTAATTCGGTTTTCAAAGGTTAAATTGTAAGAATTGGAGTTTTTGCCCCAGAAAACAGACCCGCACATATGTGCGGGCTGGGCTTTATTCATGTGATTCACCGCAGCGAGGAATACACTCATAACGGCTAAGACAAAGCAAAAAATGCGTGGTCAGCGCTGCGAATGCAACATTTTAGAGTATTGCGTGTCCCTTGTGAGACACAGGTATAAGTTGCACTTCATACAACGCGTCTTTGAGCAAGAAGCTACACTTGACAGCCTGCAGTGATGTGGAGATGTCAAACTGTATACTGATCGCCAGTGGTACGTATAGCTGAGTCTAATCGCTTGGCTATGCCGGGCGCCTTTTACACTCCAGTAAAGTTGTCTAAGGATTGATCTTGTCACACATTTTTTTCCCGCTTTCAATTCTTGGGCGCCTGGTGACGACCAAAGTTCCTCAGAGATCGGATGCAGCCCATGATCAGGTCCATACCTAAAGCTGCTTGATCTTTTGCGCAGCCACTTACAAAGTTGTTTCATATCTACAACTAGGGCACACTGCCGTTTTTTCAGCCGTAACTTCAAAGATCGTTGCATTAAATTAGTGTGACAAAGTTGGCAAAGGAGTCTTGAGAACAACAAGAACGTCGGCTGTCTCACCACTTCCAAGCAGGTGATGCTTTGCAGCCGCATGTGTTCTTCCAAAAGACATCAATTTCACTGAAACTGACAGGATAGGGTGAGTGGTCACCTGGCCCAGTTATTACGGAAGCGACTGCTCCAAAACTCGTCTTCCATACTCCAGTTTTCATCACTAAGTTGGCTCGAACGACGAATATGAATCTCTGCCAATTCGTCAACGTGGGCCCTACCCAATTCTGACGCAAGACATCAGGAGGCTCAATATCTCTTCTACGTCTTCTTCATTCTCTGGTTTGAAAATCTCGGCATGTGAAAAAAAAGAAAATTCAGCGCACACAGAAGCTTGTTCCCTAAGTTAGATAATTTTAGCAATTTTAACCCTCATTGTTATTTACTATCCTTAGAATTTCACTGGCGATACTGAAACTCTATATCATAGGCAATGTAAAATGTAATTCTTTGAAATATAATGCCTGTTGTCACAACACATTCGCAAAATAAATATTTTCTGCGTCAATGGTGATCACAATTCACGCACATCACTTCCCGTCGCTAACTTCAGATATAAGAAAACATCAATAAACACCAACCAAAAAAGTGCCAATAAGACGTCAAGAAATCTATTCGCAATAAAAAAACAGAATGCGCAGGCGCAACCGCGCGCGGACGAGCCAACCTGCGCCGCTCTGCCGTGCACTTGACGAGGACTAAAGCCCAGCCCGCACAAACGTGCGGGTCACTTTTTCACGCGTGAGTACACAGCGGGTGTGGTAGGAACGCGTAATATTTTTAGCGCAGCATGTTTTTCGAAGTCTCATTATTCCTCTCCTAAGCATACACTCCCGAAAAAAAAATGTACAACAAGAAGGAGCGTTGATTTACACGTCTGAGGTAGCTGCTGTCGGCGCACGTGCTCAGACGGCATTTTTGGCGGAAGATTACTCGCCCTCTGGTGCCGAAATTATTGAACTACTGAAACAGATATATTCCCGTAAACATTGACTTCGGCGGCACAGAGCTATGAAACCCAAACTGAAACAGGTGCCGTTTCGTGAGCGTCTTTATTGACCCACACATTTGTGCGGGTCAGGCCGTAAAGGGCTATGGCTGCAGTGGGCAAATATGAATTACTTCACTTATGAAAGATGAAGTTTTGCGAATTACTTACCAAATTTGGTATTTTCCATATACGTATATTTTTGCATAGCATAGTCATTGCATTTGGACACCTCACAATCCAGCCAGTACTGTCAGGTTAGCTTGCAATGTAAACGCGAGTGTCACCATCGAATGTTTATGTAGAGATTTATCTACTAATTCTTCGTCCATTCAATTCACTGTAACCTAGGGCTGTAGACACGTTTTCCGCTCGGCTGCCATTTAGAGTAATTCTCTTGAGTATAACATGGCAGCAAACGCATGCTTCGGTGGTTCCTAGGCTTGGCGACTCTTATTTCTCATGTGAAATGGTTCCTTACAAAAGACTTCTCAGTCAACACGAGGACGATTCATCTAAGCATGATGTCAGTGGCAAGCGATTTGTTTATCCTCGGATTATCCTGCCGTAAAATGAATCGCTACAATTTCCATCGTTACGAGTTTAAGAGAGTGTTTTTTGAAACGCAGGAAATTTAGCCTTCATATAGAATTTCATGACAAGCTAATCTGTTTGGGGAAGAGAAGTGGAAAGAGAAAGACAAGAGACAAACACAATTAATGCTCACACAGAAACAAGAGGTGAAAGTGAGGCTCGTGAGCGATGACTTGTGGTGGTAGAGTTCTGGTCATCTAAGTTATTATCTTTCTACTGCTTATGTCCGGCAGCTTCTTCCTCAGGAGTCTGAGCATTCTGGACGAGAGAACTGTCGAACATCCGACAGTTTGTACTTCACCGAGCCCCTCAATGACCTACTTCTCGCAAACAACTGGGTTCTGACGCGCTTTCCGCCAAGCTTTACCCTCGCCCCTCTTGGCGCGATTTTCACTGGTTTGACTTTTCCGCCGAGCCTTAACCCGGCCCCTGTTGGCGCGCCGCCCATAAGCTGGAATCCATATGATGCTCTCAGCATTCAGGTGCCTTGCCTCGGTTTGTTTCATTTATTGTAAGGCTCCAAGGAAAGTGCAAACTGCTTTTTCGGTATTTTGTACCTAAATAGTATTAGGGTTATGCATCTGTCTTAATTTTTCGAAAATATTTACATAAAGTACTCATAGCAAGTGTTCTGTTTTTCAATTGTGTTGCAGTGGTGATTACAATGCATTCATATACTAGCCAAAACCTCATGTTCGAGAAGTGTGGGTGGATAGGTGGATTGCCCAGAGGATATGACATTTGCCTTTGGACCGTGAGGGCCCACCCTGACATTCCGCCTTTCCAAGAAAATGTTGTTAGTTTTCATTATTTATTCGGGTCACGTAACCTGTGTGATGCCTACTACGACGCCGACGTCTACGGCAGCTTAGCTATAAGAAGGTAATCATTGCCTATGTAAAATGCTCTTTAGGGCTTACATGGGAGGAGGTGAAGAGGTGGTGTCCCCCCTGGCGTCTATCCTGCGTGCCACAACGCTGAAGATTCCGTGACAGTGTCCGGTCCCGCCGACGCCGTGGCAGAGATGGTCGCCCAACTCCAAGCCGAGAACTACTTCGCTCGTAATGTGGACAGCTTGGACGTGGCTTTCCACAGCAAGCACGTGGAATACATCGGGCCTAGCCTTCGTGAAGTGCTGAACAAAGTGAGTATATTATGCACTGACTAAATTAGAGAATTCAATTAGATTTTTTTTATTATTACTGTCTTCGTTAATGAAAGTACTTGCAGCGAAGATTAAAATAACTCCTAGTTACCCTAGTAGTATAGAAGAGTGGTGCGCATACCGTGGAATGGCATGGAGCCCGAGCAAATGCGCTTGCTTCCCAGCTACTTGCAAAAATGCGTGTATGTATACTTCCCTCTTGGATTCCTTGTGGTTGCAATTCAATCAGTACAGTTATCTCGGTGTTAGTGTCACCACAAACCTGCCTTCGTACCTGCCTAATGGTTACACACGCTCATCTGCCTTGTGCAAGATTTTTATCAGAAATATACTTACAAGACATTATATCTTGAGTGTATGAAGCCCGATAACATAAGGCCTTATGCCTTATGTTATTGGGCTTCACCCACAAGAGCCGTTACCACCATGTTGCTCAAAAATTTGCTCTCTTACGTCCCCACCACTCAACGCAATCCGCGCCGCAATGTTTCACTGTGTTCGCGATAGCATTAGGCTTTTCTGACGAGACAGCGCGCATGACGCCAATAGTTTGGTTAATTACGCAGCACACACGAGCACCAGCGATCCTTGCTAGCAAGCCACGCCTCCCACTGCCTCGTTCGAAATGTCGTCTCCAAAAGGGGAGAATAAACAACAATAACTTCAAACGTGAACTAATGCCATGCTGAATTGTCGTTCTTTGTTCTACTTGCCAATCGCCCAGGTCATTCCGCACCCTAAACCACGTAGCAAGCGCTGGATCAGCTCATCCGTGCAGGAAAGCCATTGGCATGAACCTTCCTCGCAACTCTGCTCTGCCGAGTACCACACCAACAACTTCATAAATCCTGTTCTCTTACGAGAAGCTCTGATGGATGTACCTAAGGATGCCATCTTGTTGGAAATCGGACCGCATTGCCTCCTGCAGGTGAGAGGAAAACTTACAATGATGGCGTTCTCACTTTCTGCGGCAACCTAAGTGTGTCTTCTTCTTCGACTTACACCGCGGAAAACATTTTGGTGGTCTTGGGCTGCATCCTCTTTTAGTCAAGTGCATTTTTCACACTGACTGTACCTTGCAATTCCTCCTTATTCTATTGGCTACTTCAACACTAACGTCACAATAACTAAAATACAGCTCATAAGTCATCACACACACACCCATTTTGCGAAATGTAACCCTTGATCTGAAGACAGCCTATATTATAGCACCGAATGAAAGGGCTAGTAATTTGACTTTGCTACGTGGAATCATTTTTCCGTAAATTTTCACTATTGAACCGAAAGATGGTGTTTGATGTTATTAATCCGCAAATGTTAAGTATTGCTGATGCACTCCGCACGATGCACATACTCAAGTGCTTTAGTAGGCCAAGGGCTGCTCTTTACAACAATAGCCATACGCGCTAAGTTCCAGAATTCCACCGCATACTTAGTACACAGGGTTCTTCTGTGGTTTTAAAGTCAGTAAGTATTGGCCAGGTAAGTTCATAGCGAAGCGCCAGTGCCAACCTGACGAGCACTCTCCTGGCCCACTAATATGGGAGCTTCCGTAGCCTAAATTAATGTTCAGAGCTGTTGTAACCGTTCCACAGGCGATCTTGCGACGAGCTGTAGGCGTTGAAGCCAGCTGCCTCGGCCTTATGAAGCGCCACATTGACAACCTGGAGTATTTCCTGGGCTCTCTGGGCAAACTTCACACTCTTGGTATCCAGCTGGACTTGTCGTCGCTCTACCCTCCGGTTCCGTGGCCCGTGCCTCGTGGCACTCCCAACATTGCACACTTGGTTAGCTGGGACCACTCGCAGAGCTGGACTGTGGCCGAATGGAAAGATTTCTCTTCCACTACACAGGTGTGAAACCTTTATTATAATGGAACCATATACATAATCCGAATCTTAATGAAAACCAGCAGATAATAAAGCCAAGGAAGGTATAAGAAACGTTAATTGTACTGTTTTAAATGTATTGTAGTAATCATGATATAGATGAGGAGAGTGTAAATTGCAGGAAAAGACAACTTGCCACTGGCAGGAACCAAATGTGCGTCCTTCGGATGTGGAGGTTGTGTCAAAGAAACGATCCCTCGAAAATTCCGTACCTTCATTCGTACATAGTGTGAGGCATTTAAGATCTTCTTTGAAAGAAGATTAGAGAATTATCGATGAATAACTACTCCGATGAGATCCTAAAAACGGCAGGAAGGGGAAGATGGAAGCTTGCGATAAAAATATCCGTAAACAGGGGGTTGTGTGATCGAGCCGACGTTTCGTCAAGTGGACTTGTCTTCTTCAAGGCTAGAACTGATTTCCTTAGCGCTAGCGTGTATGTGCTTCCTACCCTTCCCTCCATCCTAACAAAGGAGGGGGAGAGGGCAACTGTGGAAACACACAATTCGTTACTGCAACCCCCCCCCCTCCCGCACCCCGTATCCTCAGTTGCCCTCTCCCCCTCCTTTGTTAGGATGGAGGAGAGGGTAGGAAGCACATACACGCTAGCGCTAAGGAAATCAGTTCTAGCCTGAAGACAAGTCCACTTGTCGAAACGTCGGCTCGAGCACACAACCCCTGTCTACGGATTTTTACTCCGATGAGAGGAACATACGCACTGACTTCATTCGTAAGGGTAGTTAACATCGTCATCTGCCTAACTACGACTGCTGCAGGCAAAGACCTCTGTCAAGTTTGTACAATGAACCCGGTCTTCTTCTTGCTGCAGCCGCATTTTTCCCGCTAACTTTCTGCCTACCCCTCGTGCGCTCGCCTTTTCTTCCAATGTATTTTATTAGCCTTAATGAAACAGTGATTATCTTGCCGCCTCGCTGCATTACTTGCGCATGCCAATTTCTAATTGATTTAGAGTAAGAACTGCTTACCACCAATCCGTTCTCTGACCCATTCTCTTTGCTCCTTGTGTCTTTAGGTTCAACCTATTTTTCTTTCAATCTTTGTCATCCGCCATTGTATTTGAAGCTTATGCGCATGTCTCCAGGCTTCTGTCCCGTAGGTAAATACCGGTGATATAGAGGTGTGATATACCTCTCTCTTGAAAAATAGTTGTAAACTACGATTCACGATCTGGGAATGCCGGCAAAATGTGTTTTTCCCCTTTCTTAGCCCGGTAGCCCTTTTGAAAATCGCTCCATCATTAATGATTAAAATCCACCATTTGGACGCAGCGTTTGCACTCATAATGGTCTCACAATTCAGATATGTGGTCAATACCTGCCCTTAAGAGACGCATTTTTACCACTTCCAATGCCTCGCTACTCATCGCGAAGCATTGTTTGGTGCCAATACAGCTGAAGCCTACTTACGCCTTCTGCATAATAATCATCCGGCCTACCGTTTCGTGTTCGCTGTCTGATTGACTAATCATGCTCTGCAATTCGTCCCTTAAGTTACTCAGCAAGGCAATGCTGGCAGCGAGTCGCCGGTTACTAAGGTACTCTCAATTAACGCTTATCCATAACTGTTTCATTCTACGGCGCTCAAAACCTTTCGTAAACACGCCGTAGGAGGAGAGAACGTTCTTTATTGCAATTTGAAGGTCTTGCCGGCCGCGCCGGGCACTGGGAAGCCGGTGTGCCGGGTAGGACCGGCGACGGGCTTGGTCCAGCCTTTTCGGAGGCCAACCCATCCCACTTCAGGGACATTCTTTCTACCTTCAACGAGATCACTAGCCACTACCAGATGAGTCGCAGGGCTTTCCCCTTGCCACATCGAAGTCTCGCGAGGCCCCAGGCCGTGACTCTTAGGCTCCTGCAGACGAAGTCCTATCTCACACTCTCCGTCTTCAGCAGGTACACGGAGGTCTCCCCTCTATGTCCCGACTGTGGGGCGGTTAGCGATTTTAGGCACATGCTCTGGGAGTGTCCCTCTTTACAGCACCACACGGACCACGGATTGACGGAGGAAGAATTTCGTTGCTTTCTCAAGAGCCCCAACTGGTTTGACCAACTCCGGGCTGTCCAGAAGGCCCACGATGCGGCGGTGAGGCTTGGCCTTCCTGTCCCAACGTGGGAGCGGCCCGCAGTCTTGCCCCCTATAAAACGGGGTCAAGATTATTCTGGACCCGAATAAATGTTACTATCTATCTATCTGTTATCGGGGATGGCGGTATCCGTGAAGCCGCTGTACACTTACAGTATTTCTATACATAGTTTTTGGACACCCTAATTCGCTAATGTGTGCATGACCCCTGAGATTTGAACCAAATCAATCGGTTTCTCATAATCTAGGAAGGCTACATAACAGGCTATATAATAATTCGTAATATATAAAGACGATATAAAAGAAATGAAGCTATAACTCCCGTATTGCCACCACTTAAGGTGCACAATTGGGATGAAAGCGTGTGTAAATTGCTGAAAACTGCAGATATAGAACTTGAAAACCCATCAGGTTTATACTATATCTTTCATGTAATCGTTAGTGAACGGTATATTTCCGCAAACCTGTTCACAACTGAGGCTAAATTAAGCGCCATGCTTAAACGTTATTAATAATAATAATTCCGTGACAATGTGATCGGGGATGCTCACAGGCCAAAATTAACGTAATGATGTTGAGTGCCAAGAAAAGGTGGCATCTTCTCCCTCCGTAAAAGTTCGGCAAGCGGTCTATGTCAGTGCGATATAATTGCTTATAACGTTTCATTTTTCATCATCGCATCAACTTCCGGCACGTAAGCACTGACAAGTATGTAAAGAGATTTCGCACCTAGTACTGAAGGTACACGTGTAGCGTGCAACAGATATCGTTCCCGTCCAGCTAGCTGTACAGCTGGCGCCATCCCCATTCTCTGTACAATATGGCTATAGAAACTACCTAGATAATTGGGACAATTCTAGGGTTCACTCAATTTCTCTACGTAGATAAAGCGTTGACTGTAGGTCTTCTCTGGAATGCCTGCTGCGCTGATTTCGCATAGTGTATATTGCACTAAAGCATTCGGCGTCTTTACCATGCGGGACTACAATGTCATGATGTGGTTAACGCGCAGGGTTTTGAAGAGATCATCGAGGTGAATTTTGATGCAGACAGCCCTGAGCACTACCTTCTTGGTCACCAGCCCGACGGTCGAGTGATCTTTCCTGCCACTGCCTTCATGGTTATCGTTTGGAAATGCCTCGCGAAACGCCATGGGAAGCCCTTTAACGAAGTCCCGGTGATCTTTGAGCACGTTAGAATGCAGCGCATCACGATTGTCCCACAAAGAGGTAAGCTACGAGCAATGTGCCAACATTTTGAAGCGACTTTTACCTGGAATAATGATATATGTATTGGCGCTTCGTCAGACCTCATCTCCACCAATATCAATTCACAATCTTAGGCATAATTAGAAGTCGCTCGGACAAGAGTTCTCTGTTTAGCGCTTAAACAGTTGGTCGAAACACTACAGCGCATGTGACGACATCTGGGTGGTCACTTATATAGCTTAGCTCAGTTTGCTTTAGAAGGGGGTTCGAACGTAAAAAGGAGGTGAAGGTTAACTTCATTTGTTCACCAGGATGTTTACGCCCCTAGTTGGCCTTCGATCTCAAAATGGCTGATAACCCTCTTAACCAGCTGCAGCTGGTCAAAGGGACTTGGGGTCGTTAGATGTGTCCCCTACTGCGCTTCCTTTGCTGATTGGATGAGCGTTGTCTCCGTATTCAAGCCGCATTCCCGGAACACCTGTTTGAGCGGGTTCGGAAACAGGCAGATCTTGCAGTCTCTCGCGTATTTCGCGGGTAAAACTGCAAGTGTAGAGTGCCATGGTGGCACCTGCCAATTGAAATCGGTGCCCTATGGCGGCTCGCTTAGTGAGCTTGCAATGAGGTGCTGGGCATTTCTGTCTTTTTTTCTTTATAATGCTTTCTACTGTCATGGTAGTTCCCTCAATCATCTTTGCACGTTTCTTGCTATAAGCGTTGCAGAATTAGTCAGTAGGAAACTCGCAAAGCTAGACGCCGTCAGTGTAAAAGCGGATGAATTCGTGGCAGTGATTGAGTAAATTAATTATTACATCTTCTCACTGGAATATGCATTGCACTGTACTTCTAAACTCACTTGGGCTACCTTATTCTGCATGTTCGTGATTACTTCCGGTCACATTTGCGCAGCTGTTCTTAAGTGTTCTAGGCAGGACAGTTTCATGATCTGCTCATTTTACAAGATTGCCATAATTACTGGTGGTATTACCATGCTTATGTTTTTGCACGTACATCTTGTCCCTGTTCATGCCATTTTTAGCGGGATAGGGTTAAAGGGCTTGTTTCGCAGAAAGCATGTTGTGGGCGTAGGTGTCGGCGAAAAACCGGCATTTTCTGAGGGAAAAAATAGCGATGGATGCGAATAATAAAAATCATGAGTCACAACCGCAATCAAAGGTGTTCTGCGTGCCATGCAGGTGCTCCACAACCGAGTCACAACGCCGCTTAAAATTCTTTCGGAGAAAAAAACTTCACCATCTCCCGCTAAAGGGAACCTTGTGTGGATGCGAAGCAGCGGGGGGATGGTTAGCTGCTTAAGCGGGAGAAACATCGCCGCTCTCGTTTCGCGGCAGCGGCCCGGGCGCTCATCGCGGCGCTGCACAGGAGAAAGAATAGGGTCTTTTAGCAAGTTACGGTAATACGGTACGCACATACGGTACAGTATTACCGTAGCGCTCCTCCTTTCCCGGTCATCGAACTTTTGCCGGCGAAGGTGCCCCAACGCAACAAAAGCTTTTTCAAAAATTACCGTGCGGCTGTGAAGCCTCGTTATTACCTGTCAGTCTGCGCATTGTTAACGAGACACCTGTCGTTCGGGGGGACGGGACGGGGAGCGGCAAAAGCACAAAGTGCGGGAAAGGAGGAGCACTACCGTACTTCCTTACCGTATTTGCGTACCGTACTTCCGTAAGTTGCTAAAAGACCCTAATGAGGCGCGCGCGCTCCGTCATTTTCGTACCGCGGAACTACCGTGGTGCCCCCAGCGGAGTGTGCAGCTGTCGCACACTGGGGGGGGGGCGAAGGAGAGGAGAGAGAGGGGACGGGCATGCGCCGTGGGACGCGGGCGCCGCTCCGTAGAGTAGAAGATTCCTGGAGAAGAGAAAGGGTGGGAGCGTAGGAGAGGAGGAAGAGAGGAGGTGGGACACGGGAAGGAGGGACGGACAAAGCCCCCCACAAGCACATGCATGCAAGATCAAGGAATGGAGTCAACGGGACGCGGGCGCCGCTCCGTAGAGTAGAGGATTCCTAGAGGAGAGAAAGGTGGGGAGCGTAGGAGAGGAGAGAGATGGGGTGTGGGACACGGGAAGGAGGGACGGACAAAGCCCCCCACAAGCACATGCAAGCAAGATCAAGGAATGGAATCAATGTGGGCGACAGACACCAGTGGTAGAGCGCGTTATCCTTTGCTTGCACCCATCACCTACCTAACCATTGCTAAGCAGCCACTCTGTGTTCTCTGCCATGATTCCAATGACTGTGATGGTGGTTGACGGCCTTATTGTACTACAGTGTCTGGTTCGCATAGTGGCTGCTTCCCTACTTCATGAAAGTGACCGGACGCGGGGCGGCGGGTGGGGGACGCGGGAGGGACGGACACAGCCCCAAGCATAAGATGATTCGCATCTAAAAAACTTCCCCATCTCCCGCTAAAGGGAACCATGTGTGGATGCGAAGCAGCGGAGAGATGGCTGGCTTGAGCGGGAGAAACGTCGCCGCTCCCGATTCGCGGCCGCGGCCCGGGCACTCATCGCGGCGCTGCACAGGAGAGAGAATGAGGCGCGCGCGCTCCGTCGTTTTCATACCGCGGAACTACCGTGGCGCCCCCCAGCGGAGTATGCAGCTGTCGCACCACCTGTCGTGCGCCCCGTTCCGTAGAGTAGAGGATTCCTAGAGGAGAGGACGGGGGGGGACCGTGGGAGAGGAGAGAGAAGGGGAGGGGCCGCGCATGCGCTGTGGGGGTGTGGGACGCGGGAAGGAGGGACGGACAAAGCCCCCGCAAGCACATGCAAGCATGGTCAAGGAATGAAGTCAGCGGGACGCGGGCGCCGCTTCGTAGAGTAGAGAATTCCTAGAGGAGAGAAAGGGGGAGCGTAGGAGAGGGGAGAGAGGGGGTTTGGGATGCGGGAAGGAGGGATGGACAAAGCCCCTGCAAGCACATGCAAGCAAGATCAAGTAGCGAGTGTCGTGTCCGCCTTCTGTTCTTTGTCCCTGTCGAAAATTGCGCTACTTCACCATACGCTAAAATGATCAATTACCAACTAGCCCAGCTGTCAACCTTATTGATCAAGGAATGGAGTCAACGTGGGCGAAAGACACCACCGGTAGTGCGTGTTATTCTTTGCTTGTACCAACCACCTTCCTAGCCATTGCTAAACAGCGACTCTGTGCACTCGGCCATGACTCTGGTGACTGTGGTGGTGGTTGACGGCCTTATTGCACTACAGTGTTCTGGTTGGCATAGTGGGTGCTTCGCTACTTCATGAAATTGACCGGACGCGGGACGTACGCGGGAGGGAGGGATGGACACAACGCGGAGCATAAGATGATTCGCATCTAAGAACTAATCACCAAACGACGCCTGAAGATAAGTCAGCTCGCTTTTTGACAATGATACTGACGGGTGGCTAATGCACAGATCCTTTTCTTTACCAATATGACAGGCCTCAATCATTTCCCTTACGAATTGATTCTTTCGACGGTGAATGATAGTGCAATCCTGAAACCAGGGTTCACAACCACACGCACCACAGTGCGCTCAGGTATGCGACAGTTTATCAGACCTGCCGGTTAATTCATGCTCTTTTAGGCGCACATTATTGCAGCGCCCCGTCTGCCCTGTATAGCTCTTTCCGCACGACAGCTCAGGTAATTAAAGTTGGGCGCTGTCTGTATGGGGCACCTTCGGATAGGGCAACACACGGCCGGAACCTGCAGAAACGTTGTGAAAGGTCACTAAGCAAAAGCTGCCAAAGTTTACTTTAGTAAAAAAAAAGTTTGACTCGGCTGATTGGTACGTTGTCAAAACGGATAAAAAAAAACGGGAAACACAGCACAGAGACCCGCCACAGTGGTCTGTTGGTAACGATGCTCGAATGCTCCCCTAAGGCCGTGGTTGAATCCCAGCCGCCGAGGCCGCATTTTCGGTGGAGGCAAAATGCTTGAAACCCATGTACTTAGGTTTAGGTGCACGTAAAACTACCCCCCAGGTGGTCTAAATCTCCGGAATTCACAACTAAGGCCTCTCTTATAAACATATCGCTGGTTTGGGACGATAAAAAATGAACATAAGGACTATTAATAAACACAGGACAGAGAAAATAATGCGATGGCACAAGTTTGCACTTACCACTGGACAAAAAGTTACTTGAAAGGTGAACTCATACCTGCCGGCAAGCCTTGCGCATGCGTGAACGAACATGTGTCGCAATATACAAAATCTCAGCTTTTTTCGCCTTTCTTAACATTTGTGCCCCCTTGAGTGAATACATGAACTGATTCGCACAAATCGCAGCTTGGTACAATGGCATTAAGAAAACTCATCTCCTTAACAAACACGTGCAACGATGTGTCGCGGACGTAGTTGTTTCTACGTTTCTTTATGTGGAACAATTCCAAATTTTTCTATGGGTCTCCATCCTGCCACCACTTAAAACACTAATATATTCAAACGCAAGACTGCAACCTCAATGACTGCAATGGCTAGTTATATGATCACCGTCATTCGCGGGAAGACAGGCCTTGTGTTCCCGAGGCTACAATTAAGACACGGCCCGTTTAGCCGATGGGTTTAGCCGACAGATTCGGCCTTCGCCGTGAATAAAGAAACGCACAGTTTCTCTGCGCACAGTTTGGCATTCATAACTTGTTCGTCCAAGGTCTCCATTGTCTCAAATTACTTCCTTGCTCTAGACATAAGTCATCATGTTTTGCGGAAGAGTATTCTTAAACCTGTACTATCACTGAACGGAAATTATCGTTTCAGGAATATCCAACGAAAATATCACATTTAGGAGTTCGACCAATGCACGTAACTTAGCCAAGACCGCATTATTATGCACGCAGGCTCTCTCAGAATGCAGGTCACAATGTTGCCGATGTCTGGAGAGTTTGAAGTGTGCGAGTCCGGAGCTGTGGTGGCTAAAGGGCGCATTCGCATGGCCCAGGAAGGCGAGAAGGTACTCCTCAATGAACCCCCGGACATCGCACAGGAGACCGTTTCTTACGATATGGACTCTGCCGACGTCTACAAAGAACTCAGGCTCCGCGGATACGGCTTCTACGGAGCCTTCCAGGGCGTCCTGAAGGGTCACTCGAAAAGTAAGGCCACCAGTTACTAATAACACCGAATTTCAGGCAAACCTGCATATGTTGGACGAAGGCGAAGAAGTATCGCATACGAACTGTTGTAGTGCCACCTACACGAGCTATCTACGGACAGGTTAGGTTTTGGCGCAAACAATTCTTTTATTATCTAAATACAGTGCACTAGAGAAAAACGAAAATCAATTAGGACTAACGCTGATCTAAAATTTTCTTGGCCTCCCGTAATCACAGAGTTAATAAGCCTTGTCTTTTATTTAACTCACTGTTTTGTTGGCTAGACCCAAAAGCGACTTTCACCGCAATTGTGAAGTAACTCATAGACGTGCAGCCCTACAAGCGTTCAGAATTGTATTGGTACAAGGGGTAACATAAATACAATCCATCAGGGAAGTGCGAACATGTCAGTGCTCAGTCGAACATTTTCAAGGGAAAATTGAAGATTGAAACATTATCCAACATTAAGATAGCTGAGTACTAGTTCGTACGTTTGCAGCAACGCCGAAAGAATGTGCGGAACTGGGCGGCCTTCTTTGTTTCTCTTTATTTTTTCTATTTTCGTCTCCCTCAATCTTTCCATATTTCTTTCTCCTTCTTTCTTGGATTCACTCCCTTTCTTCTTTCAGTCTTCCTGTCTCTTTTTTCCCATCTCTTTTCTACGTCTGTTTCTTTCTCTCTCTTTTTTCTCTATATTTCTTTCTTTATGTTTTTCTGTCTTTTTTCGTTCTTTCTGTCTCTTTGTAGCTTTCTCTCTCTATGCACTCGTTCTCTTGCACATAAGGATCCTTGCATCCCACGCCGGACAAACCGGCGCACATCTTCTGGTAGCAAAGCAGAAGATAAAGAAGAGGACGAAGAGAGCACGAGCTGGTTCATGTTGTTCATAATTTTGTTCGCGACGAATGGAGTGTCCCTGAACTTAAACAGCTCCGCAGTTAACAATTCTCTTTCTTTTTGTACATGTGTATGAACTAAATGTTGGATTTAGCACACTTCACACAAGCTAATCAGTTTCGCTGCTCTGTGAGGTCATGTTCTGGTGTTGACCGTTACGTACATGAGCTATGCTGTCACCTAGAATTTTGTATATTTCCGGAGGGACTGTACATTTGTGAGCATTCGTGTATAGATTGTGAAAGATGACCCAATCATCTCGCGGCATGAAGTAGTTTATTTACCCTTTTCGTAAAAGGTATCTTCCTAATGGTGATGTACAAAGCCTTGATAGTGTACTTGGAAAGCGGCTGGTTTGCAAGTGTAGCCTGTATGCTCATGACTGCTTTCTTTTATATGCGAAGCAACTCATGGCGGAGTTCAATCCGGTAGTGGTGGGCGTCCTGACCACCCTTACTGCGCATGCACATCCACACACCTCTCCTACGCTCCCCCCTCTATCTCCTCTAGGCATCCCTCACCGCGGCGTCCACACCCCCACTGCTCATGCGCGTCCCCTCCCCCCTCTCTCTCCTCTAGGAATCCCTCCCGCGGCGTTTACACCCCCCATCGCGCATTCGCGTCCCCTCCCCCCTCTCTCTCCTCTCCTACGCTCCCCCCCCTCTCTCGCCTCGCAACGCGGCGCAGGCAGCGTCTGTTTGATAAACTCAATCATGAATTCTTTCAGTGCTTTTAAAAACACGGAGTGTTTTTAACATATATGAGAACCTCAGATTGTCCGCACGTTCTAAGTCCTTGTTCAGCTCTCTTTGTTGTGTGCGCTTCATTCTTGTGCTTTTTTTTTTACTCAGAACCCTGTACCAAGCTGAAATGGGAGAACAACTGGGTGACCTTCCTGGATGCACTCATCCACTTCGGTTCCGCCTGGAATCCACAAAGAACATTTGACTTACCTGTCACTATACAGTCGTGTCGCATTGACCCCAAGGTCCAGGTAGAAATGATGGAGGTTGTTGGAGAAAACGGTAATTTCGAGCTTATCGCAGTGTGATTGGCTTAATCAATCTGCATGTGCACGAGAACTGAGGACAACTTACACCTATTTGGTTGTTCTGATAAATTTTCTTTGTAAAATATTCGTGTAAGCTATAACGCTCAGTCTATCCTGGCATGTGTTTCCACCACAGCATAAGCGAAAGTCTGGTGTACTGTAATCTTGTATGTAGAAACTTATATAAGCGATCTCTGAATCCAGGCCACTTTTATTCGATATCTAAATGTAGAGTGCATTACTGCATGACTGACAAAGTATGGTTGGGTGAAGACATGTGCTTATGCCCACTCTGTTGTTATGTGTCCATTGTCCGTTGTCACACTATTCTTTATACGCTTTAGATCATATTTGCATATTTCACTTTAAACTAAATCTTGCCGACAAAATCCCAACCACTTGTTTTCAAGTATGGCTACTGCGGCCGTGCAATGTAATAAATAGGCGTACGTAGCTTAAAACTACGAGGATAAGTAATTTCGTACCGTCAAAAAACTTCACCCATATTTCTCCAGCGTCTGTCAGCAGGAGTTTTTGCAATAGTTGTGTTTTAAAACATCGCCGTAAAATGTACGTTTTTTTATTAAGCACATATTGTTCATAAGTCCCATGTTCTTTCATTTCTATTCAATAATGAATCCAAAAAGTTAACTTATTCGATCTATTCGAGCTCCAAAAAATGCCTGTCTTGTAAGAACGTGTCATACACAGGCAGTCAACTAGGCCCATAAGCAGCAGACATGAAGTAATAAATGTACAACATAAGTGTGCTAGCAATTCGTGGCTGGTTTCCTAAAGCGAACAGGTGAGTAAATTGGGTGGTATCTTGAATTAAACGCCCTGATTTTAACCTGTGCAGGTTTGGACGCCGTATATTGCCCGTATCTCAACATGCGCCGCGCAGGAGGCGTCGAAGTAGAAGGCCTCAAACTTATCAGCGTACCGCGGCGCCCTATCGAGCAGGTTCCAGTATTGGAAGAGTACAGCTTCGTACCTTACCAAGACAACGAAGTCGCAAGATGCGAACGAGAGCACATTGTGCGAGAATACGCTGACGTTTGCTGTGACATCGTGCTGCGTGCCTTCCAACATTGTGGAAAATACAAGAAATTCACCGGAATGGTCAATGGATGCCGTGAGCTACCAGAAAAAATTCTGGACGGGTACGCTAAGAACACTCCATCTAACTATGGCTTGTTTGAGCTGCTCCTCAACATGCGTAACCACGTTCATGGTTCTGCGACACTGGCTGAAACTGTTAAATCATCAATACTGAACTCCAGAAAAACTCTCGAGGAGGACTTACTTAACAGTAGCCTCCTAGCAGGTGATCCCCTGAGATGTCTGCTAGACATAGTGGCCGAAAATACAAGCTTCACAAGACTCCGTGTACTAGAGGTGGCGGTCGACGGAAACGTCACACTCATGACTCCATGGGTGTTCTCTTTGCTATCCTTGTACGACAGGCATCTGAAGACAGCGTACTCCATCATTCATCCAAGTCCAGAAGGCCTTTCTCCGGACCAAGTCCCGAAAGGTGCAGCAGTGGTTGCACAGGACAATTCCCTCTCCGCTGAAAAATTGCCCAAGGCTACCTTGGTGTTAGCTTCCTGCGGCATTATGACCACCTCTGGTGATCTGCTTACATTGCCTAAACGAATTTTCTGTCATTGCGAGGCTGAAGGATTCGTACTTGTTTCCCACCGGACAACATTGACAGCTGCTGAAAGATTATTATCGAAAGTCAGCGGAGTGCCTTTTCAAGTTTATTCTGAAGATGCCACAAGAGCAGCGTTCAGAGCTTGCGGATTTCACCTAGTGGGACTGAAGTCGAACAACCTCTCCGTGCTGCTTTTGTTTAGGAAAGTCACATTACCCATCGAAGTTTCAAGGCAGGTGGTTATCAACGTGCGGAACAGCACTTTCAACTGGGTTGAGACGCTAAAAGAGAAGGTAGCTGAATATATCCACAAGCCAGCCAGAGAAAACATCTGGCTGCTCAGTGAAGATGCCGGAATCAACGGCATCGTGGGTTTAACAAACTGCCTTCTACAGGAGACTGGCGGACGTCTCATAAGGTATGCGTGTGCATATTATATCGCATTCCGTTAGCGTCGCTGGGGCTCTGTTATGAAGAAGAAATGCACTGAATGGCCAAAAAGGCTAATTTCCTTCTCTTAAAACATGGAATGCCATCAGCTAGAAGGCTATTTTGTTAGTTATTCTCAAATGTGGTTGCGCACGTAAGTCAAGGACCACAAAAAATAACGGAAAAACACAAACGCTTCTATGTGCCTATTAAACATTGTCCTTTCTCCGATAGGCTCAAATATCTTCCATCACTATTTCCGCTGTGGCAGTTCAGAAAGCCATGGAGAATTTTCATTCTGAATAGAACAGGACTGAATACAATGCAGACTACTGCACTTGAAGCTCTGTGATACCGCCAATAATAATAATAATAAAAATAATAATAATAATAATAATAATAATAATTTATGGAGTTCAACCGTCCCAAAGCTCGCTATGATTATGAGATACGCCGTAGTGGAGGGCTTCAAAAATTTCGACCCCCTGGGGTTCTTTAACGTGCACCTAAATCTAAGTACGCGGGCCTCGAGCATTTTCGCCTCCATAAAAAATTCAGCCGCCGGGGCAGGGATTCGATCCCGCGACCTGCGGGTCTGCACTCGAGCACCATAACCACTAGACCATCGCGGCGGGTCCTCGGATGCCACTAGTTTTTCGTTTGGAAAGTGACTCCCATGAGTAGAAACGTGTGCAAAGATGCCTGAAAAGAAGCCACAGTTCCACCGCCTGGGCGAAGCAGTGAATGGGATAGCAACGTATTAGAATACGATAGGCAGTAATGCTAGCAGCTAACTTCTTCAGGACCCCATCTCGCGTAACTCCACAAAACGGCTGTTCAAGGGAATACACATGGTGACGTTTTTTGCACCGTTCATGTTGACGCCCATGCCGCCGAGGCCACCACCACTGATGGCCATTTCTCGTGTTTGATGTCGAATCTAAGGCCTTCATTGTCGTCTTGGTTACCTCGCATTTTCAAACAACTAAGAAAAGTAATATAGAGATATCTGCCACTACATCTGTCGCTTCCTACGCGAAGAAAACAGCTTCCGTTCGGGAAAGACGTATAAGCTATAACAAACCCATGCGCTATGCTTGCCTTGTTGCACTTTCGAACTTATGGTGAACTGCGCGAGGACGGCACAGGAAACCGCCGAACACAAACACGTACTGCATAAGCAAGCAGCTTATTGGGGAAAGCGACAATACACTTGACACTCGCACGCATGGCTCATCGATAAAGGCAGCGAGCTGTAGGCAAGGTGGTGCCGGATAAAGAGCTGGCTATACCTTGTTTAACCGGTAATTCTCTGAAGCTGCTTCATCCAATTACCACGTGTGCATATCCATGAATTATTTATTGTCTTTTTGTTTGTGAATTAGTGAAGGGCCCTGCGCTGTGTTCTTGTGTTTGTTATTTTCTTGTTCCACCTTCGCGCATTCAAGAAAGTTTATATGCACCACCTGTTTCATCTGTTTTACATAGGTGTGTATTCGATGCCACCACGAATGGTGGGAACAAAGTGGCCGACTTCAGCCCCAGCAACCCTGCGTACAAGGATATCATCGAAAACGACCTAGTGATGAACGTCACCGCGACGGACAGTGGGGGGTGCTTTCGGCACCGTACCATGGATTGGTGTAAGTTGCCTGCCTACCTGTTTTACATAATGATTTGCATGCCGAGAATGATGAGGGTAAACTTACCTCCTGCCAGTTTGATGCCCTAAGCCATATTGGGAAAACTAGCGCGAACAAGACTCAGATACCAGGTGCGTAGTACACAGTGCGAGCACTCGTACTGTGTCCTTCTCTTCGTGCTGATATTCCGAGCATGCATCATTTCCAACTCGCCCATCATTCTACCCTAACGCATAAAGTCCGAACTTTCCAATATACCACTGTATTGATGTAGTATTGCTTATCACACCGTTTCGTCCAATCAAGTGTTGCGGCCCCTGTAACAGCTACCGGCTCACGTTCCCGTTGCTCTCATTGGAGAAGATGACAGCGCTGTTAACGTGGCTATGGTGACATCACCAGGGGCGATTCCATGATCTGCTGGGATCCTGCTAGAATTGCTGCATTTTCATTCTCCTGGTACTCTGACCGCGCTTGAGCCTAATAGCGCGCGAACTTACAACATAACATTTGCTAGTGTTAGTTTCATTTATGCCGACGTTAGAAAACCTGTACACAAACATATTTCATTTCATATTACGGAGCCACTGCCGTTCTGGTCGAAGACAAGATGTATTGCATCATTTTTAACCCGTCATGCAAATTTAATAAAGAGCAACCTATCGACATTGGGCAACGAAGCACCAATACATAAAATATTTCGCAAAACTTGGTGTTGCCAAGTGTAGTGAGCACTTAATGCGCCGCACAGAGTACGAGTACGACGTTCAGAGACATACAGCAGACCCTAGTGCTCCGTACAGTGTTGTTTTCCTTCATGCCCAGAGCAGTGTTTATCGCGCGGTACTGATCCGCAGTACGGTAGTCTCGTTATTGCAAATTGAGTTGAACGACATATTTTTATTATTATTTAGCAATCCTTGGTGTTTTCTATCGCACATTTAAATAAGTCGCCGTCATTCCTTCGAAAAGATGTTTATCTCGATGTCACTGAACAACGACGTTTCATGTATTCGTCAAGAATAATTTACACCTTTTTCTTGCAAACTAGTAGATCGATTACAATGAACGCAATTTCCGACAATCAGCAGTCCCTGCGTTAACAATAGCTCTCAGCAAGAGATTAAAGTTGTTTTCTAACCATGAAATCCAAGAAATCCCGCGTAATGCCTTTTATAATGAGTAGACAGCTTTAAGCAATTCATACGCAATTCATATGTTTTGACGCCTGGCACGAGTCTACGTTTCGGCCACGCAATGCTACATGAGATAACGTGACTCTTTGCCCGGCATCACACTTACATTACCCAAGCTTGCAACTACATCGTTTTTTCTTCCGAATCAGTTCGAAGTACTGGCTTGGCTATGCGGAAGAATACTTTACTGCCAGACATTATACCTCAGTTCAGTTTTGGATGGAGTTCTTGTTTTTATCCTTCGCATCCATGGTGATTTCTTGCTCACAGTCAACGTTGCCGACGCCCATAACGCATTCTCTGCGACGCCGCCTGTTTAATGCCATTGTACTACAATGAAAAATATTAATATATACGCTGTTTATTAACGCTAGAACCAGTTATAGCCAAAGACCGCGAAAACACAGAAAAAAAGAAATTAAATAAAACTATCCTGGTAGAGAAATGCTCTTAGGTACAAAGAACGGACCAAAAAGGTCCAATTCTCATTAGTTAGCATCATATCCTACAAGTAATAGAAATTTATTAGTCTATAAGTAGAATTGGTAATGTGAAAGCTATTGAAATTGTTACTGGATGAAATAAAAACAATTCGTATCAGTGTATTTTCAATTTAATAACAAAAAGCTGGTTCGTATATGCTAAAAATATCGTTCAGATTATTTGCCCATCTGAAACTCCAAATTTCCTTCAGACTGTTGAAGCTCACTCTTAAGCGAGATTACAAACGTCCATTTCGCAGCTGTATGCGTTAAGTTCGGCCGAAACTAATTTTTTTTATTGAATACAACTACATGGTTTACTCATTATTCCGTGAATGAAATGAGCAGTCAAAAATAAATACCACAGTGAGCGCCTCGACGTGTTGGCTCGAGCAGCAACCATTCCTTGTTATCTGCCCTAGAATGTACTCCTGCATTGGTGTTGTCCAGTAGTGGAGGAAGCTCCTCGCTCAGGGAATTAGTCGGAAAGATGTGGCGTGCCAAACCAGCACATCTTGCTCTGCTAACTTGGGTGTTTCTCTTGCTTCTTCGATTCTTAGCAGGCGGCGAAGCAAAGACGGCCACACAGTTGGCCTATCTTCACTTCAAGACACGCGGAGACTTTTCAAGCCTGCAGTGGTACGAGTCCCCGCTCCGCTACATCTCACCCTCACATAAAACCGCCATCGCGGAACTGATTTGTGACGTATACTACGCCACTGTTGACTTCCGTGACGTCATGATTGCCACTGGTCAAATTAACCACGATGGCTTCCTAGGTAAGTGCCTCTTAACTATCACGCATCTATGAGCCCGCTACAGTATCCGCGTGAGGTCGTGAATGATGTTGTTGGTTACGGTCCTTGTTGGGTTCCTGTTTAAAGTGGGACCGTGCGAAATTAGCAATATTGTAACGTACTGCGCCAGGGGTCACACGAACGCTGGTTTTATTGTGGGCGAACTTGGGCCCAGAAAGGTAGGTGACATAAATGAAAGAGTACGCTAAAGCGTTCCACACAAGTGTCTCTTCCCGAACACACTTCTCTGACGCCTCGTAGGTCAGCCCATCGTCTCGAGCCCCTGCCCGAGGAGCATGCATCGCGGTGCCACAAAAAACTTCCCCATCTCCCGCTAAAGGAGACCATGTGTCGATGCGAAGCAGCCGGGAGATGGTTAGCTTCAGTGGGAGAAATGTCGCCGCTCTCGTTTCGCGACAGCGGCCCGGGCGCTCATCGCGGCGCTGCACAGCAGAGAGAATGAGGCGCGCTCCGTCACTTTCATACCGCGGAACTACCGTTGTGCTCCCAGCGGAGTATGCAGCTGTCGCACCACCTGTCGTGCGCGCCGCTCAGTAGAGAAGCCTAGGGCAGAGAACGGGGGGGGGAACCATAGGAGAGGAGAGAGAGGGGACGTGCATGCGCTGAGGGGGTGTGGGACGCGGGAGCCGCTTCGTAGAGTATGGGGTATTCCTAGAGGAGAGTAAGGGGGGTGAGCGTAGGAGAGAGGGGGGGGAGGACGCACATGCGCTGTGGAGATGCGGGCTCCGCAGAGTAGAGGATTCTTAGAGTAGAGAAAGGGGGTGAGCTTAGGAGAGGAGAGAGAGGGGGAGGGGACGCGCATGCGCTGTGGTGGTGTGGTACGCGGGACGCGGGAAGGAAGGACGGACCCTTTTCTATCTATCTATCTATCTATCTATCTATCTATCTATCTATCTATCTATCTATCTATCTATCTATCTATCTATCTATCTATCTATCTATCTATCTATGCGTCTTGACGCGTACGTCTGGACGCTCTCGTCGTGTTCATAACTCGGTACATACGAAAACTGGCATAGAAAGACTTGAGTGCATGACGACCACGAATGAGAGGTTATGACATGAGTAACGTGACTTGCCTGTCGCGTAAGTCATAAAACCCTTTCCGCCCGTCTCGTGAAACACACACGCACATGTAGCATGCGTGTATGAGCCTTAAGTGAGGCAATGAGATGACATACACTTACCGAACTGAACACTTAAAACGAATAAAATACATTTCGGCTTGGCTTCGGAAGCCTTGTTCACTTTAATGGGGCGAAGGCAAGTTTCATATGCTAATGTAGTCTTCAGCACATTGCGTAATCAAGGCGTGTACGACGAGGAGAGGATTACCTGACCTCGATTGAGCGTTTCACGTGTTTTCTGTTTCGCCATCGACTCCAGGTAAAGCCGCGATTTCAATTTCTTTCTTGGACGATACTTTTTGAGTTTCTCCAGTGAATATTTCTGCCCATTGTCGCCATGTGCTCTGCGGGAGCATGCGAAACTGTTCGTTTGTTATTGACATCGTTCTGATACTGCCCCAGTCTGTGCCCAAAGTTGTCCGATTCACCAATGTATGGGTGGTCGCAATCGGCGCAGGGTGTCTTTTTGACTACTTTAGGAAACGACTCTTTCAGAAGCCTGCCATTACCGCCCGCCAAAGCGTGTCTCAGCTTATACTTAGGCATGTGTGCCGCTCAACAGGGTTACCAACTACAGTGTAACCTCGATGATACGATTACAGCTCTTACAAAATTCGGGGTCATACGAATTTTTCCTCGGTCTCGGCCAAGGCCCATTGGCCTGCAGTGTAATGGAGTATGGTTGTTGTAAACGAATTTTCCCCCCGCGACATTTGATACGAACGTACGCTACCGCCCAGTTAAGAAGTCCTGTCTGCACTGTCGCGGAAGACGCGCCAAGCACGTGCGAGCGCGGGAACGCAAGCGCGGTCATGCGCGCTGCACCGACAAATCGTAAGAATCACTGTGTAAGATAAATACTTTTCTTACGGTCAGAATAAACATTCAGAGACGCGTGAAGGCCTGCGAGATTGTGTGTGCGAATCTTTGAGGCTTCGCGTTTGGGAGATGTGAACGCTTGGTTTCAGCGGGAGTTTCTGTCTCTGGAATTGAACAACCGCGTCTTGTCTGGGACTGTCTGTGCTTTAACTCGCACCTCTCCTTGTTGGGAAACACCTTAGAAACTGCCTAGCATCACCTACCTAAAAGGAAGCAACAATCTAGAAGCAACCAGCTTAGACTTCAGTATCGTCCTGCTTCACTGATTGAAGCCTCGCGCGACTTAATGAAATCTTCGCCATCTTTAACTTCAGCGTTGAGTCTCTATCACTCTCACCCCCTCTAATTGTGCAGGTTATGGAAGCGGGGATGGTACCTTCCTGGGCACGGAGTTCTCGGGTCGTGACCTAAACGGACGGCGTGTCATGGGAATTGTCGGTGGCAAGTCTATTGCAACCGTGCTCGTTGCGGACCCTGTGATGCTGTGGGAAGTTCCAGAGGCGTGGACCCTGGAAGAGGCCGCCACGGTTCCCGTTGCCTACTCGACTGCCTACTACGCTCTTGTGGTACAGGGCGACATACAATCCGGAGAGTCGATCCTTGTGCACTCTGGCAGTGGAGGCGTCGGGCAAGCTGCCATATCCTTGGCCCTGTCTATGGCCTGCACCGTTTATACCACCGTCGGTGAGTCGAGCGTTTAGATGCACATGTTGAGTGCCGGGTAATACACATGCTACACATGCCGGTACTCACTTACATAAATTCGTCGAGGCAATGCTACGTCAATGGTGCTGCTTCCGCGCGTGCAACAGACCAAAAAAAATTTGCTGCGTTTACGGCAAAATAGTATTTTCGTCACTGTGTCTACTACAAGCCAGCTGAAAGCGACTTTTCGATTCGCGATATTGCATCATAACGTAAAGATGAACAACGAATTTCGGGTGCATTTCAAGTACGAGCAGTCTTAGTTAATGCCAGCTGCATCGTGGTCCCAATAGATTGATGTAGTGACTCTGCACGGGCGTCTTCAATCAGACCTGCATGATGTGTCTGATCTCAGGGTAGAATGTTCTCCCACCGTGGCTGCCTAAGTTGGAATCATTAGGCCACAGAGGGTTCATTTTGCTCAAATGCCTCACCTTTGTTTTAATGCACGGAAGAAACCAAAATGAAATTTAGTCATGTGAAATAATGCTAATAAGATGCATGGGTTGTGAAAGTCATTGAATATAGGTACATCGGCTATTTCATATCAAGTGGGCTTTATGGTTTTTCGCCCATATGCAATCATGATGAAAATAATCGTGCTAGTAGATGCGAATGTGACAAGTTGTGAAACAGGTGTTAGTTTTCGGGGGGAAATTTTATTGACGACTAAATGGCGCTTCGAACTTTGCACACGGATGTGAAACTGCACCGTACTAAATGATTTATACAAAATTACGGCAAAGAGCCATTACTGTGATACAATTTATTCCTTGTTCTGAAAGCGCTGGTCTTTAATGGTTATGGTAGTTTACTCTTTTTTTTTCTAATGCCTATTATTTTAGCCATGACAAATCATTGCAGTATACTGCATGTGTAGCGTTTTTTTTTTTTTTTTTTTTTTGCGTTACGGCGCCGTGTGCGCTGGCGCACCCCGGAGTGAGACCACGTTGCACCGTGTTTGCTCGAACACTAGACGACCCTGCACATTTCCGAACTGCCCACTACGCTACAATCCACCATTTTTCAATGTAGCAAAGCACCTTTGAGCGTGTGTAATGTTATATGTCCACCTGCGTTGCTGCACACTGTTGATGCTGTGACTGATTTTGATGATGAATTATTCCTCCGCATTTTTTAACTGACGGTCTACATTAAACCACTTAATCGTTAGGCAACTCACATGGTCTGATACCTGCTGCGATTCTACGAAATCAGCCGCGCAATATTATATCGCTCCTAACGTGCAGAGTTGTGCGTAGCGCGTTGCAGTAATCGTTTTCTTTTAATCAATTACATATTCTTGTACTTGTATGATATAATCGAATACTTTTTCGATACTGTAACGTTCTGAGTAATTTAACTACATTCTCTTGTATTTGGTTTCCGGTAATCAATTAGCCTACTTCTTTTGCCAAAATCAAGTTGTTAATAACTTTCTACGGCAGTTCTCGTCGCGAAAAATGTGCGACCGTTCTGTATGGTCCCCCCTCACTAGTCCTGTGCTCACACGAGGGCGCTACGGAGCCTATTTTTTAACCTTTTTCTTGGCCTTGACTGCGACGCCTCTATGAAGCGTCACCAACAGCGATGCGCGACGCTTCATAAAGGACATGGACACTATACTCGGCAACAACATTTCTTGGCAGTACTGTAGAAGCTACAGAACCGAAATGCATGCCTGCTACCACGCCACAAAATAGTACTTAATTTTACTGATAATTTTCTCATGACGCCTTGCTGAAATATACACTGCTTTATTTATTATGAGACTTAAGTGTTGCCGGAAGTTCTATGTAAAATACAATAGTTGCTCGCTTTGCAAGATTTTCTTCCTTTTCTTTTCATTTCTTAGACAGCACCACCTTTTCAGCACACCCGTTTTCTAAAGTAAACATGGCATCCGTGGTGTGGGTGGGTCAGTGTACGGCCGCAAACGCTCTGTTAAGTTCTCCAAGAAAAATATACTCGTAATATGATATGACACTGAAATATACACTGAACCATCGAAATGTTTGTCCCATTCACGCTTTTCGTGTACGTGTTTTTCTAAACGCGTTAATGATGCAAGCAAGCAAAACCAAAATCAGCCGCAAGCCGCTGTACTTCTTGCGGAGCAACATCAATGTGCGCAAGCCCCGCCTCCGTAACCTTTGATCCACTGTCAAGATAAGTTGTCGCCGAGTATAGCATCCAAGCACTGCGCAACTATGTGCATATGCCGAAGTTGTTCCCACGTTATAACACTATCATTTCCTCCAGCGCATGCATTTAGAGTGTTCAGTGTAGCAGCAGACCTGTTGACGAGGAAACGTGGAACAATCAGCCACGGCAACATTGAAAAGCAACTCCCGTTGAAACTTAACCACGTGTAACTGTATCACATAAGTCTCACTAAGCCCCCCATCCTCTCCTCTTCACGCAAGCCTGCAACCTTCCTCTACCATACAAGCCACAGCAGTTCGTAGTTTGAGTAAACTTGTTTTATTGCGTTACGGCAATAAACCTTTGCACAAAAGTAGCTCGAAACTACTCGACTACAACTCTGCAATTACTTATTACTTTTCTGTCACTATAATTGACCAATGTGCTTAATTACATTTTAAATTACCTAATTCTAACTGTAATCGGTTTCTTATTGCCTGCAACGTGTACAAGTCTGCTAACATCTCTCTTCGCGCGACATGGCTTTTCTATGAGGTCATTTCCTCAAGCTCGTTGAAGCACCGAGGTGTCTCTGTGGTGGAACACTTTACTGCCACACGTAATGTCTATGATCACTTCCGGCTTGTGCCTTCCTTTTAATTCTGTGCGTTTACGCATATTTTTCGTTCGCGTATGACATAGATGGTGCTAGATTTTTGGCACAAGAAATTATGACACCAGCACTGTAACTTGTCAGCAATTTGTACAATGGGATACAACATCCGAATAAAGCAACGGTATTGTCGGATACAATTTCGTAACTTACCATTGCGAGAAATTAAACTTGATTTGCACCTGGCCCATTATTTCGGGCTTTTTTTTTGCCTCCTATCCGCTCTGTCACACAATACACCATACGCATTTCCAGCACAATAACAAGACGTGCCCAATCGTTTCTGGTTGACCAGAATTGCAGCAATGTTTTCTGATGTATTTAATAGATCCTCTGCAGCAGAAAAGTTTTGCCTTCTAATGCGTCCTTATAGAATTGACAGGCGGTGAAACGGTTTGTCCGGGTCTTTTCAGCCTTAACCGTCTGACAGAGATATTGGACTAAATGTGTAAACATTGTTCTTCGCATAACTTTTTCCGAGAAACACCTGCATAGTTTTGACCCGTCAATATAGTCCGGAATATACTGACGTAAGCGACAGCTTCTCAACTGCACCCGTAAAAAAAATTGGCTGCCGCTTAACTCAGTTATGCCTGGGTGTGCATATCGAGATGTACTTAAGGTTAATCTTATTGTTTAGCTTGGTTCTCTGTACGGTTACGCTTCTCGAGGCATGCGACTCGTTCTTCCTCCGTCTCCTCGGCTCGCAGCCTCTTCTTGGTTTCGTTCCGACGACGAAGCCTGGCTTCTTTCGGTCTCTCCGACTCACTTTCCACATCTGCCGACGAATCCCACCGAGCCGTCCCTTCTACATATACGATGCAACACTGGCTCCTCCCCTGTTGTTGCAACGCGGTTTGACCGACTCCTCCTGTGACGCCATGCCAGATAGCGCGGCGAGCGGCGCTGCCAGCTGCGGCGGTTTCTAGGCAACGGCTCAAATCGCGGTGTGGCGAGTTGAGCCGTTGCATCGATTCATTTACATTCACGCATACCGCATCACATCTTTCGAACGAACTACCCCCCAGAACTACAACAGAACCACAGTCATTTACCTCTTAGAAAACTAACCTACATTCTTGTATACTCTCGTCCCTTCGCTGATGAGAATGTCCCATATCCCTAGCGTCATACACTTTTCTCACGCGCTCTCTGTTTGTATAGCAGTATATCACATATGGGCCCCCTTCGCAACTCCTATGCGAGTTACGGGGCCGTGCCTTTATAACATACCCCTTCCCCAGTGCAGGGTAGCCAACCAGATATTTGATTTCCGGTTAACCTCCCTGCCTTTCCGCATCCAATCTCTATCTCTCTACCTGATGCGCCATCTTCATGTGAATAATAATGTTTTTGATTGATTTTTTATGATATAGTAAAGGAGTACATTAGCTCTGAGTGCATAAATTCTAAACTTGATAACAATTAGTATAGGCGCACAAAATCACAGTTATCGGTTACCACGTTTATAGTATACACGCACCACCTACTAACATATTTAAGTATACGCGCACGCACGTTTATAGTATACACGCACGCAAATGCTAACATATTTAATTCCCAGTCTTCTCAACAGACATGCACAGGTCTTAGAAAACGCGCAGAAATCTTTGTCCCTGAAATCTTTCAAAAAAATTTGTCAAAGCTTACCTTCTATCCCGTCCTCAAGATTGATAAGTTGTGTATGTAGTAGTCGTATGTTCCTCTGGTTTCGTTATTTGTAGTGCTATGACTCCTTGTTTATTGCTGTACAAGTTTGAATTTCGTTCACTTTGTATAAAAACTGCGTTTCGCATGTATCAATGATGTATGATACTGTATCTCTCTGTCCATGCTCTGAGTGGCTGCATTAGGGTGCTGGGGTCCCGTCAGGCAGAGCACATCTGCCTTTTTCCCTTATATCCGAGACATACGCTTGTCTGAAATAAAGAGCTGATTGATTGATTGATTGATTGATTGATTGATTGATTGATTGATTGATTGATTGATTGATTGATTGATTGATTGATTGATTGATTGATTGAACTACGGAAGTTGATCGTTATTTTTTACTCCCTATTGTCACGACTAAAAGCCGGCAGTAAGGTCGATGAATGACGAGCACGAGCAGCAACCATCGTTCCTCTGAGAAAGACGACGTTTGTTATCTGTTTTGTATTTTTTACCCACTCCACTCAGCAATTCTTTGAGGGTAAACGAAGGAATGAATGAATAAATTGTTAAAATAGCAAAACCACGCTTTCGTCGCAATTTCACTTGCGTTTACTTCTCATTCGGTCAATAAATTGCAACCCATTTTGAATGCGCACTACTTGCATTTCTGTACGTCTTCCAGGGGCAGGCCAGCTCTTTTGACTGCGGCGTTTGTCTGCAATATTTTGCACGGTTTGCAGGTTCTGAAAAAGAGAGGGATTTTCTGAAGGGCCGCTTTCCACAACTGGAGGACAGGCACTTTGCAAGCTCACGAGACCGGTCATTTGAAGAACACATCAAGATGGACACGCGTGGACAAGGTTAGTACGTATAGAATGGCTGCTGCAGTGCGTATATTAAGGTTATATATATATATATATATATATATATATATATATATATATATATATATTAGGCATGGGTCAAGAGGCTCCTCTTCACACGTGTGCGTTTTCTGAGATATCGGCTTGAGCGCGACACTATGCGCTTTGCGACAGCATTAATGCTACATCATCCCAGGCGTTTAATGGCGCCAACGATCTGGTTTTTCGTTCCCTGCTAGAACTTTTACGGTTTCAAGGCGCTTCCGTTAAAAGAAAATTTTCTTGAGTTCATTTAAGCCTAGAACATGTAATCCTCGTGAGAACAGCACAAAACGCAATTTTTTGTGAAATATTTATGCAAGTGATGCAACTAGAATGAATATACTCAACACAATGAAGGGAGTTTGATATACATGTATAATATATTACTGAGTAGAACGGAAATAATGGTAGGCTTATTAAGGCCAACCCATGTAGCTCGCGTTAGGTCGTACCCGCATGCCTGATGTTTTCCGTGGGTGCTCTGTTGTACAATGTAATCAGTGAGCGAGATAATCATTATAATCTGAAATAATTTATGGCCTATTATGTGCGAAAACCACGGTAAGATTACGATGCACGCCGTACGGGACGTCTGCGGATCATTTCTGCTGCTTGATGTTACTTAATGTGCACTGACATCAGGTGGCACACGGACCTCTGAGTACGAGAAGAATGGATGCTCATTCAGAGCATGTTTGTGTCACCGCAATGTTCTTGAGAAATGTTGAGTTAAAACCTTGGCATCTAGAGATGAACGACGCAGGCATATAGCAACCACGTGAGGGCTTATTAGTGGTGCCATTGCTGGCTGACACTTTTGCTATTTCCCAGAAAACACAGCCAAGCGCCAGTCAAACTAGTTTGACTACCCTGATTATAATAACAAGGTTTACATAAAATCGATACAATGCATTAACCTTAGAGTTTTTCCTGATAGAGTGGACCTAAATTTATGTCATCAATTAAAATGGCAGCTGTGGACTCTTACAAAGGTAGTAAAAAAGGTAGTAACTCCAAAGTTCACTACCCTCTTGGAACGCCTACTCCTTTTCGCTAACTCTCAGAACTTGTAAATATTGTCGTTACTGCTTAGCGTGTCCGGGTTAGTTGAGGTTACTGCGTGCCTACGCGACGGTTTAGACCTCTATCGGCTGCCGTATGTTACGCTATAATTCGAACAGTGAATCGTGCCGCTCTCTGGCCTTACGGCGTGAGCACTACTCCTCCGCAAGAGCAAACGCGGTAGGTGGACCCGATTTTCACCTTGGGCGTCGGTCAATCAAATTGATTGACGTGCGAACTGGGGTACAAACTCGGTGACTCTGAGAAGGCCCGAGTTCATCTCGGTGACTGTCATAGTGCCGTTGTGACTGTCAACGTTTCATGCGGGGGCGCTAAAAAGCAGCTTCTGTGCATTCAAAATAATTCGGTCTGCTTGCACTACTTGTGCAACGCTGGAGCGATCAGAGGAGCTCAATCTCAGTCTGCTGATGTCCTTCGGATGAAGACCGCGACAGTTCGGTCTCCAGTATGATGGCATTAATTGGCTAACTTCTATTTAACATATTGAATAGTTTTATCTTATCTGAGACTGTTTCATTAACACGGCATCAATTAACTTAGGATTAATTAGCAACATCCTAAAGTCACAGTTTCACCGCAAGGGTGAAGCAATGAATGCGATAGCAAGAAATTGTAATGTTATATGTAGTGAGGCTGGCAGCTAATTCTTTTGGATCTGATCTCACGCAGCTCTACAAAACGCTGGTTTAAGAGAATACGGCCGCTCTAGGAACACTCTTGGCACATTCTCTTCGCGTTGAAAGCGCAACACGTCGAAGGGTATACGAGCCGGCCGCCGACAGCTGCCGAGGTAGCGAGATAACACGGGCGCCAGCGACGACCGCGCTCGTAAAATCAAAGGTCGCAGTTGCTTCTCGATGGACAACACCCCCCCCCCCCCCTCGCTTCTTTTCACGCTCGTTCAAGACGGGCGGGGTATTTTCTTTCTGCTTAAGCAGTCGACGGCCGGTCTAACGGGCGGGGGGATCTTATCGCATGCGCCTCGGAGCGACGGAGATGGGCCGGCTCGTTTGATCCCGACTTCAGCCGCGTTCGTCGCTCCCGCTCGCGCGCTATTACCCGCCGGTAGAACGTACGATGCGCTGGGAGATCTTATCAATTTTGAATATATACGCGACATGACGCCGACAGAGACGGGGACGGCAGGCTGTCCATGTAATACCTATCGCGATAATAATTTAGGTGTGGAAACTCTGCTCCATGGCGCGTCCAGATAATGTTCGGCGCTTTCAGTCACACAAAACTCGAACTCGAACTATAAGAACCAGTGCGTGCAACAGCAGCATGAATTCTGTCTCTCACCTTGATCTCAGGTGTGGACTTGGTGCTGAACTCTTTGGCCGGGGAGATGTCGCAGGCCAGCGTGCGCTGCTTGGCTCCGCATGGCCGCTTCCTGGAGATCGGCCATAGCGACCTGTCCGAGGACAGCAATCTGGGCACATCCTCGTCTCTACGGAATGTCAGCTTCCGCGGTGCCACGGTGTACAGCTTGCTGCACGATAACCTTGTAACTCAAGTTCACAAGCGTCGTGTCGCGGAGCTCGTCCGCAAGGGAATCGCGTCTAGTGTGGTGCGTCCGCTGGGCGTTGTCAGCTTCACCCGAGACCAAACTGAGCAGGCCTTCCGTTCAGTTGCGTCCGGAGAACAAATAGGAAAGACTGTGATTCAGGTACGTGCCGGCATATTCAGTAGTGTGTTTATTGCTGTGTTTGCCCTATTATGAGCGTGACTCACGCCTCAGTGTGCCGTAAATAAATCACTCAAAGGGCACATACCATACACTAGCCTAACAAACAATAAAGGTAGACAAATAATTGATCCTTTTAAACGTGGATCACATCAAGTGCTAGGGCTGTCGTCTCATGCCATCCGTTTACTGTCGTCCAATATTAATACACGGCAGCCCGCTTTACAGTGCATTCTTGACATAAATCATCGTGCAATCTGCAAAAAGAAACTGACGTGACCCATGAACATGGTGCGTGAGGACGGGATTTGCCAGTAAACATACAAGTTATTTCGAGCATGCAGTTGATCAGAGAAAGCGAAGTACATTTCCTACAGATATTCTTTGTGCTTATGAACGCAGGTGCGGCAGGAAGAGACCCAGCTCAAGCCTACTAAGGCACCGACCGTCACACTGGAGGCCGTGGCGCGTCCATGTTTCTACGAGCACAAGTCTTATGTCATTGTGGGTGGCCTGGGAGGCTTTGGTCTTGAGCTGGCAGAGTGGATGATCTCTCGTGGCTGCCGCAAGCTTCTTCTTATCTCAATGACAGGTGTTCCGGACTGGTTATCAGCGGCTTTGTCTTCACCGGTGGAGCAGTCTGGGCGCGACAGTGCTCGTCAGCAAAGAGGACGTCTCGACGGAGGAAGGTGCCCGGAAAGTTATCGACAACGCTGTGACCATGGGACCTGTGGGCGGCATTTTTAACTTGGCCGTGGTACGTTAATTATGGAAGCACTAACAACCCGTGTTACTTTAGTTGAAGCCTATGCTCGGGTTTATCCTCACCATTAAATCAAACTTATTGCAGTAGAAGATAGTGTCTTCTAGGCATTCGTCGATACCGTCTGCGCTCCGTTAGACTCATTCCATCGCATGCGTGCGCATTTCTCCATCTCATTGCCCTCTTAGGCCGAAGTTTAGATTCAGAGTTGCCATTAGGTGGATTTGAAAAGGAGCCAGAACGAAAGCCAGAAGTAGCCAAGATAGCCATGCCATTTCATTTTGTCCCGAAATTTGTAGCCAAGCAGAAAGAAAGTGGTATTATGAGTACCAATTTCATTATGATGTCATTCATATCACGCAGATTCAAATCATTTTTAATAAGCAAGACCAGAGAAATAACAGCTATGTCATTAATATACAGGCAGAACAAAAGGGGCCCCAGAATGCTGCCCTGCGGAACACCGGCACTTAACGCCTTAAAATATGAGGTGTGATGATTAATGTATACCTGTTGTTGGCGAGGTTTCAGGTAGGAAGTCAGCAGATCTAGGAACACCTTTTAGCGAAGTGAGCGCAAAGACGTAGGCGAAAGGATAGATAGATAGATAGATAGATAGATAGATAGATAGATAGATAGATAGATAGATAGATAGATAGATAGATAGATAGATAGATAGATAGATAGATAGATAGATAGATAGATAGATAGATAGATAGATAGATAGATAGATAGATAGATAGATAGATAGATAGATTGATTGAAAAACTTTTTACTCCCTAAGCAAGCCTTCATACAAAAAGACTGCAAAACTGATAAACGCCGTGAACACAAATGTTCCCAATTCTCGCCTGGCATATGCCCTATATTTGCCATACCGGCCTGTGTGATACCCAGTGCCTTACAGCGCTATATGTTGATTTTTTCCTCTGCTTTTTCTTTAAGTATGCGACTCTTTGGCTATATATTTCTTGCTTCAACAAGAGAAATGTTCGCACACGAGTGGTATGACGGTCTCACTGGGAATCAGAACTGCAGAATCCGGTTGCAAAACAAGCGCTTGTTCACTTGCGATACTTTCTTACGTACTTATGTCTAAACGTAATATTCGCAGGTGCTTCACGATGCCATTATCGAGAACCAGTCGGCGGAGACATACAAAGAGGTGTACAGGCCTAAAGTTCTCGTTACGCAACGCCTTGACGACATTTCGCGGGAAAGATGCCCCTGCTTGGACCACTTTGTCGTCTTCTCTTCATTCGCTTCTGGCCGCGGCAACGCTGGTCAGACAAATTACGCTTTCGCCAACTCTGTCATGGAGCGTCTGTGTGAGCGTCGCGCCGAGGATGGATTACCCGGTGAGCTAGCATTATTTCAACCACAGCTGCAACTCTCCATCGTATGCCACGACCACATTGCAATGCATGCCTTTCACACTCCTTAATATTGTTTGTCTTCTGATGAAAGTGTTCTTACCTGCCAGCCTAAAAATGTTACAAATGTGGTGGACGCAAGAGGAGCTTTTATATATCAAAGATGCAGCTAGTTAGGGTCAAATCAGCCAATGGATGTGAATTTGGGTATACGGCATCATTTGTAGAAAGAATAGGGAATGATACCTAGCTGACTTTGAGAATGAACTGTAAATTCCAGGCCACGTGCTGCGTTATAATGTTTGGCACGCGTGATTTCAGGAGCCTGGAATACTGATCGGCAGCCTTTTCTGACCATGTTGAAAAAATCACAGCATATCCACGGGGTGAATGATGATGAGTGGGGCGAAGCTCCGGAGGGAATCATCGGTAAACCGTGAAACTCTTCCACGAAATTCACCCAGTACATCATATAAAGAGTGTGAAACACCGTGTATATATTAACACTTTTATTGTACTGTTGGTTTACGTGTTCCCTTCATTATCACCGCTTTGTGATCGGTGAAATGCAGGGAAAGTGGTGATGTCACATATGGCACGGTAGTGGGGCCATATGTGACATCACGACATATGACCTACCTACGGTCGCTACCTAATACTTCTACATACTGCAGAGGAGGGACAGACCCACACCCTATGGAGCTTCGCCCCTGAAAGTGTTGCAGGGCCCCTTTAAGGTATTCCGCGTGCGCTAGCTAACATTATGGCTTTAGTTCCGAGCTTCTTCCTTTAAAACCCTTCTTTATCGGGATTCTGTGGGTTTCTTTATGGAGGACTATGGTGGCTGTGGATTCGCTGTAGATTTCTTCCAGTATGTTTATACAGGCGTCGTCAATGCCCTGATTCCGCAGTGCCTGCATGACTCCTGGAATCAAATGCTTTCTCATAGTCTATGAAGGCTATGCATAGTAGTTGGTTGTATTCCGCGCATTTCTCCATCGTCTGATTGATAGTATGCGATACTGCGATACTCGTAACTCGATACTCGTACTGCGTACTGCGATACTCGTAACTAATTGTTGGTCATTCCTGATGCCTGTAGTTTCACTTCTTCTAGGATTCGTGTTTTGCCAGGGTGGCGATGCCATAGTCGATGACGTGCCTGTTGCGAAGCATTGACGAACGTTCATTTCGTGCCTGCAGGACTGGCCATTCAATGGGGCGCTGTGGGCGACGTTGGTGTATTCCACGAGAAGATGGGTGCCAACGTTACCGTCGCTGGACTCGAGCAACAGCCAATAAGATCCTGCATGGCAGTGATGGACGTGTTCCTCAGTCAAAGCCATCCCGTCGTCACGTCCTTCGTGAGGAGCAGCTCCTCTCCGACGGTAGATGGCAAGCAGAAAAAACGATCTCGTTCAAACTGTGCTGCACATCCTTGGTAAGCAAGCGTCGTCATCTGTGTTTATAAAAGTAATGTGGTCGAACCTCGTTATTGCGAGCAATGATGTGGAAAATTATCGGCTATATCGAACAAAATATAAAATTTCGCTCGTCACGGGTCATTTCACTGACATATATTCTTTTTGTAAGTTTACTGAAAACGCAAGAGTCTCCGATATATTGGCTGTACCGAAAAATAATGGTTTGCGCGTGGTTACAAACTCAAAAGGCAGCCTAAAAACAAAATAAATATTAAATACAATTCTCAACCACGTTCAATAACATTATAAATTAGGTCTGAATTTGATTAAAACAGTTGCGGAGCTTGTGGTCACCAGAAGTGCGGACGATGCCGACATTGCCAGGAGACTGAGATGCAATTTAGAGGAACTCCCGATGACAGAAACCACTAAGTGGAAACTACCCTCTCGTGCATGGACAGAGGGGAAAACTTCATTTTGCGCAGGACACGCATTTTCGTATCTAAGATTTCGCGCTAGCCACAGTGGCAGTTCTTAGAGCTTAATTTTGTTTCAACTGTTGCAACGAATATCGAATATAGCGAACTAACTTATCGTCTCAATGCTACTTCGTTCAACTAAAGATTTCGCACTACCTGCAATATAGAACCTACATGGCTGTGCTTTGCCAAGCTGCCAAGTTGTCCTTGTTTCTAGTAAAATGCTTTGAGTCGAGCGTAGCTGATGTCACGTTTCTGAATTAAGAGTAATAAACGAAGGGGAGAATGCCACCGGTGCACGGTGAGTGCTCAGTGTGAAACACTGAAAAAAATCCGTAAAACAGGTTTTGTGTGCTCGAGAAGACGCTTCGACAAGTGGACTTGTCTTCTTCAAGACTAGAAGTTCTAGTCTTGAAGAAGGGATGTCTACTTGTTGGAACGTCGGCTCCAGCACACAACCCGTTTCACGAATTTCCGTAGCGAGAGCTACATTGGCCGTATTCTCGCCCTTTTCGCTGTGGCCGGCGGCCGCAACGCGAGCTGAGCTGTTGCCTAGCAACCAACGCAGCTGCAAGCGCCGCTCGCCGCGCCATCTGGCAAGACCTCAAGGGAGGAGCCGGTGAAACCGCGTGGCAACAACAGAGGAGGAGCCGGCATTGCATCGTATATATAGAAAGGGCGGCTCGGTGGGATTCGTCGGCAGATATGGAAAGTGAGTCGGAGAGAATGAAAGAAGCCAGGCTTCGTCGTCTAAACGGTACCAGATGGAGGCAGCGAGCCGGGGAGACGGAGGAAAAGCGAGCAGCACGCCTCGAGTAGCGTCGTAAGTACGAAGTGGCCAGGCGAGTACATGAGATGATGGTTCGTCGTTCTCGTGCGAAGGCCGCGGATGAACGACTCAATAAAACCAGGAGGAGGCAACGAGTAGCGGGGACAGAAGAACATGTTCGGCGTATCGAACTGAAACGGCAGAGTGATGCAGCTCGGAGAGCGGCGCGCCTAGCCGTCGATACAGCGCAGTTGGACGACATGAAGGCTTGCCGTGTGACGGACCATGTGATTCGGCTGGCTGAAAGATGAAGCGCGACGCGATGATGTTCCAAACGGACTTTACGGACAATCCGTTTGGATTTGCGTGTGACATTTGCTAAATACTTTGGCATATGCGAGATTTGAGTCAGGTGAGTAGTGCAATGTGTGAAACACTTGGTCTAGCCGTAGTTTAGTGGGATGAGGAACGAGGACCCGTGTTTCACGCATTGCGCTGCTCACCGGACTCAAATCTCGCATACGTCAAAGTCTTTTGTAAACGTCATACGCAAATCCAAACGGATTCTCTGTAAAGTCCGTTTATATGTAACCATAATTAAGGAGAGGTACCAACCAAACCTAAACACTTAGACGTGCGAAGCGAAACGATAAAGATGTAACCGTACAGAGAACCAAGCTAAAATATAACACTAAATTTACCTTTCGCTACGCACACCCAGGCATAATTGAGTTAAGCCACAGGCAATTTTTTTTTTCATTGCACGCTTGGAACTTCCCCTTCCTGCCACTTTTCAGAAAGAAGCAGATAATTCTATCGTAAGACAGTGTTTACACGTTGTTTCGGAGAGCATGAAAATTAAAAAGTCAGTGCTCCAAATTCGCCCAGTTAAATAAGGGAAACGACGCCATCAATACTAAATTTAGGTTGGCTTTCTTTGTAGACCTAAACACGTGACTAATTCTTTGACGCAGCTTGTATTCTGAGTGGCGTTTCTATTTCTTTTTTCTCTCAGAAATGCGCTCTCGACGCACCAGTGTTGAATGCATTTCATGATACACTGCATTCGATCTTTTACAGATAAAAGAAATGAAGGCATTCTCGTAACTTGGGTCTTTCATAGTGATGACGAAAGAGTTGTTTTGCATGCGACGTCGGGTGGTTTCCTTGAGCTAGACTCTTTATCGACGGCTGGGAAAGTGCGTTAGGCTCACCGAGCCAGTGAAGCATTTGTGAGCAGTGACGTCATCACATCTTTCCCAGGTGTCGATGCTAGACACCAAATCTTGTTGAAATTTCACGCCATTTTCACAACCACGGCACGAGAGCACACCCGTTCCCCTCCCTTCATTCTACTTTCAAGAGATAATAATAATATGTAGGGTTTTACGTCCCAAAACCACGATATGATTATGAGAGACGCAGTTGTGGAGGCCTCCGGAAATTTGGACCATCTGGTGTTCTTGAACGTGCACTGACATCGCACAGTACACGGGTCTCTACCATTTCGCCTCCATTGAAATGAGACCACCGCGGCCGGGATCGAACCCGTGACCTTCCGGTCAGCAGCCGAGCACCATAACCACTGCTCCACCGCGGCGGACTACTTTCAAGTGAAGCTTGTCACAACTCACAGATTTCGTTTCCGGCGTCGTCCGTGAAAAACCCGGAGTCGGCGAGCGTACAGGAATGTGGCCCTCGAAGGTGCACCGGGCACAGGCGTTTTGGTAACGTGCGCCATTTTCCAATAATTAGTGCTCTCACGATCGTGGGCTTGTCAGCGATTAGCAGATTCTGACATTGCAATTCGACCTTTTATTTCGGTGACTTGACACTTCAAATTGTCACATTTCATTGTTGCCTAAATAGGAACTCATGACCATCGTTGCTGCCTGTAACAGCTGAAGTTTTCCGTTGCAAAGCGTGGGGTGAAGGTCCTTTTCTCGGCATGGAGGAATGAAACAGTCGGGAGAGAGCAGCACGCATTGCGATAAAAATAATTAAATAAATAAATAATGAAGGAAAGAAAGAGGAAAGTGAAGAAACAAAGAAAAAAAAGAAAGAAAGAAAGAAAGAAAAGAAAAGAAAGATAGAAGGAGAGTAAGATGGAAAGAAAGTCCGCCTCGGTGAAACGGTGGCTACGGTGCTCGGCTGCGGACCCAAAGGTCGCGGGTTCGGTCCCGGCCGCGGCGGTCGCCTTTCTATGGAGGCGAAATGGTGGAGAGCCTTGTAGTCTGCGATGTCAGTGCACGTTAGAGAACACCAGATGGTCAAAGGTTCCGGAGCCCTCCACTACGGCGTCTCTCATAATCATATCCTGGTTGTGGGACGTAAAACCACAGATAATAATATTAAAGAAAGAAGGAAAGAAAGAAAGGAAGAAAGAAAGAAGCAAATAAAGAATGGAAGAAAGAAGGAAAGAGAACAAGGAAAGAAAGGAAAAGAAAGGAAGAAAGAGGGAAAGAGAGAGAGGAAGGAAAGAAAGAAAGGAAGAAGGAAAGAAAGGAGGAAAGACAGAAAGAATAATGCGGGCAGTTTGCACTTGTCCACAGCTCGTCGTGCTGCGACACGAGAATTACAACGCCGGTTGCGATTGTATCCATTATGCTTGGCCGAAGAAACGGCAGCCAAGAGACCGTGACGGGTGGATTCGGAAAACTTGCAAATCTTGCGAGTGTGAATTTTTTGAAATCTCTGTCCCTGAACCATAGTGTAACAAACTGTGGCGGATGCTATGGCGTCGGGTGACCGGCGGCTTTGCTCTTTTTAGCACAGATGGCGCGCAGCTGTGGTGGTTGCTATGACATCGGCTCTGCAGGGGTTTTTCGTTAACGTGTGTCTTGCTGCCAGCTTTGAGTTTCGCTGTTAAAAAACCCAGTCATTCTGTAAATGAAATCCTCTACAGACGTTCCATCGTTTCCACGTGCCTGAATTTTGATTAATGTCTCTATGGTTTTATTTTCAAGCATTTTAGGCTCTCTGCCAGCAGAACATCAACTGAGACATTTTCATATTAAGAACTTGAATGTATTTCTTCCGTCCGACAACCTCATTCACAATAATGTATGTTAATGGATATTTATAACTCCAAAACTGCTGTCAGAAGACACCGTGAATAGTGCTAGCAAATTCGGCTTCGCATACGCAAAAAATACAATTATTCAATTCTGGTTCAACCGGAAGTTTCCCTCATAGCGTCGTCAGGACTCGTTAGATTTTCGCAACCTTTGCGTGTCACTATGCATAGTAAAAAATAACTAAATTGAGTCTAGATTGAATATTTTATACTAGAAAGAGTAGACCAAAAGTTTCAATCTTTATTTTTCGTCATTTTAGCTATATACAAGGACAAGAACTTAAGTTGAAGACTTCATATATTCGGTGAAAAGCTTTACGAGAGAAAGTTTGGTGTTCATTTGATGAGTTTTTGTTGAGAATTTTTTTTCTCGCACAATAAGGGCATCTTTTATTAGATGGTTTCCTGCAGATCATAGAAGGGAAACAACATGTGGTTCCGTTCTCGCGGTTATCAGCGTTCGAACATGGTTATGTTTGACTCCATGTTTTGGCTTTTCAAACGTTCAACATGTAATCACCTACGTAGCATCCAAAGGCAAAAAATCTAAACGGAATCTTCAAAAACAAAGAAATAGAGGATGACCTTAATTTTAGGTCTGGCGGTCCCAAGCCGCCAATTTCCCATAGGGTGGGAACCCTCCCAAGCGACTACCGTAAAATGCCAAGCAAGCGCACCTACCCGAACAAGCTCCCCCCCCTTTCCTTTTCGGGACATTTGAAAAAAATTACACCATCTCCCGCTAAAGGGAACCATGTGTAGATGTGAAGCAGCGGGCGCTAACGCTTACGCTGGCGGCGGCATTGACGCTCGCGCTCATCGCGGCGTTGCGCAGGAGAGAAATCTGGGGAGGCGCAATCACGCAGTGATGGACCGGTGTTTCCTACTGGAACATGCCAATCGCTGCTAATGGGCAATGAGAGACAGAAGACTCCGATTGGACACAGAGACCCGCAGTCCGCTTTTAGTTAACGCGCATGCTGCGAATTTTTATCGTTGGACAACGCACAGGAGAAATCTCCCATCGGCACAACCTTGCAGGTCAAGATCCAGTGCCTATATATACACCTAGCGCCAGGTCGGCGTACTCCTCTCCCCATTATAAAAAACCGGTGGGCTTCCGCTCCGCTCCGGGAACCGAACCTGGTACCTCCCGTATTGGAAGCGGACGCTCAACCAAGTAGCCACCACTGCGGTTATATGGTGAAGCGTCTCTCTTCAATAATTTATTACCATGCCCTCTTCAATAATTTATTATGGGAAAGTATTTTTCATGGTCGATAGATGAAACATCCGCGTTGCCAAGAATCTCGGAGTTAATAAAAAATGATGTTACTTTTTGTCAAGCGTCAGCACTCCGCAGAAACTTTAGAAAACATCTAGCGTGTATGCTCATAAGCTTATATTTGACATTTCGCGTAATAAGAAAGACGCGTATTCTCCCAATGTTAAAAAAAAAATGTTTGCATGCACTTTGATGCCTTCACAACTTGCTGCAGTATGATGTCGTTAAGCGAAAGCGCGGCACTGACGCCAAAATAACAATACAATGAGCTGCAAGTAAGCACTCTGAACTGAAAAATACGGACGTGTTAGTACCGACGCCCCTACGTGCGCTCTGCTTTTTCCATAGGCAACAAAGACTCATCCATGCTGAACCCGAACGTCACCCTCGGCGAGTTGGGTATTGACTCCCTTATGACTGTCGAAGTGAGGCAACTGTTGGAGCGAGATTATGACGTTGTGCTGTCTATGCAAGAGATACGGGAGCTCAGTGTGTGCCAGCTGAAAGGCATTAACGAAGCCTGCAGCGACGGAGAGTCCAAGCCGGAAAGCTCCAATGTGGTCGAAGGAAAACACGGTAAGCATTGTAGTTTTTTTCTTACGATGGCAACCACTGCTGAATCAGTCAGAACATGCATCCGCATGCATAAAAATAGCGCATTTCAACCTAATTTGTTTGCGAACGCCACAGTGTCCTTGCAGGCAATAGCTTCTCGAGTTTGCTGTGAGCAGACATCATTAGCAGTGCCACCATCCGCTGCGGCAGAGGCTTGCCGTTAAGTTGGATCAGCACACTGTTTTACACTAGTTAATGCGGATTTCTGCAAATATTTGGAAGATAACTGGCACTACATCATGTTGCAATGAATGTGCGCGGTACTGGACGTTACCAAGCGGGACAGACGCGAGAGGTAAGGACTAGGCTATCGAAGAACGTGCATCCAGTCGTAGTAGCTGAAAAATAAACATTAAGGTACGAACACACTGTCTGTGCGGCACTTTCCCGCGCACCGCTCACCGCTGGCGAGACGCCGCATTTCTCTGTGTCTCCCGTGGAGCGTCAACGTTTCTCTCCCGCCTAGCCCATCGCTCCTTGACCTATTTTCGCTGCTGATGCTGGCTGCCTCGCAAGCAAACCAGCAATCAGTGCCTGCTTTGTCTCCTTTTTCTCCTCTCACGGCGGTCGTCATAACAACTGGACATCGTTCTCACCCGCGTCACCGCTTTCCTTCTGTCGGGGAAAAGCCGCGAGCGGCTAGCGAACTAGAGGGCGCACGCCGCTCGACACCTCCACTCTAATGACGTCACTCTCGCGCCAGCAATGTGAACAGCGTGCCGTTCCTTGCCGAGTGGAGGCGCCGATTGACGGGACGCTGGCACAGCAAGCTTTCGGCCAGTGTGCACGTACCTTTACATATCCAAGGCAAGATGCCTTTTGTATACCATGGAGTGCGCGCTTCAGTTGTTAGCATAAACGGCAGTCGGCTACCTCACGCTGTGGCACGTAATAGAGGGGGCATAATGAAGAGTCCTCGCTAACAGAACGTAAAGAACAGCCAGCATGGTAAAACGGGTAACGTAAAGTACCCTATGTGAAGTGCCACTTCTGCTTTCGTTTGCACTGCTTTTGGTCAAGTCTTGCATTAGCGTACTCGCAAAACTTGAATATATTTTCCTCATTTACGCTATGCCAGAAAAGTTTATCACTCTCCTTTTTATAGCTTAGCTGGAATCGCTTAATGATGACTTGAAGCAGTCCTGTCCTACTGTACCGAAAATGGATTGCTGAGTCGTACGCATTTTTATTAGTTTATTCCAGTCTGCCTCATGTACATTTCGACTGACTACCGCGTGTGCGGGAACATAATGATGATCGAGTAGTTTCATTGCCTGAACAAGTATGAGAGCACTCAATAACTGCGTAGTATTTGTGTGAGATGACAGTTGGTTTGCTTACAGGCAAGGATCAATTCATCCCAGTAAATCATGCGCACTTTTTAACATACACTATTTCATTATTCATTGATTTATTTTTTCATTTTTCTTTGACAATATATGATTGCCGTGGTGCAGACGACTAAAGGCGACGTTATGAGTCACCTGACTAGGCCTGATACATATCCAAAGTTGAACGAATCGGCATATCTAGTGTAGCTATTTTTTATGTGCTTAGTTCAGAAGTTGTAACATGCATACCTCATGCGCATTTTATATTTTATGCATCCGCAGATCGTTGACTTCATTGTGGATGAAGGAATGACCCCATGAACGCACCATGCTTCTGACCGTTCATTGGAGATGTGCGGCCATCCTGATGCATCAAATGCAGCTCTAATGCTCATTCCCGGAATCTCAGTGGAGTGCTATGTCTAGTAAAAACTCACAGGGTTCCTTATGCATTGGCCCAAGACGACTCGACCTAACATGGTATTGCACTGGCTCCTGGATGAGAAGAATTGCAAGCTTTCTGCACCTTACCTGCACCTAACCTACGCCTCACTTTGTTTTTTTTTTGTTTTTTTTTTGCGGAAAAGAACAACAAGAGTCAAACACGGCGCTCGTTCTTTTTTTTTTTTTTGCAATCATGAAACAACTAGCCCTACCCTCAACCACATAAGAATAAATAAAGACATGCTGTATCTTGTTTAAATTATGTTCCGCCATCACTGAATTGAAGCAATTTGGAGAACTTCGTAATCACCTGAATAATAAAGTTGAAATAGGATGCGCGCCAGTGTTGAGGTCCACAATGTGAGAGCTTCTCGTGGGGATGCATTGTCCACAGACTTCAGCTGCAGACGTGCTGCTAGCGAATGGCATATGTTCGTCACCGTGCTGCAGTAACAATGACGAGTTCTGAGAAGTAACGCAATCTGCAGTACTTTCCAGCAAACATAATTACGCCCTTGCTGCCTGTCCAGGAGGCAGCTACCATGCGAGCGTGCCGCAAAGCAGCCCGCGTCCTCTTCGCAAGCCGCTGGTGGTCGTGGTGAAAAGTGCTTGTTAAATTATTAAAAAGGCGAGCCGCACAGTGCGGCTCTACATGCAGAGTGCTGTCCCAAGTCCGACACCCAAGTGGCCGAAGCCGCCAGCCCGGCTCTCCGCACCAAGGTCTTCCTTCTACCACCCTGTCAGAGCTGCCTCCTAGTCCTCTCGGTTAGGGTTAGGTTTGAGGTTAAGGGGTGGATTACGCTCACAGGTCCAGACTATGTGGTGTGTATCTTCTACCGGCCCACAGTACTGGCACGTGCGAGTACTGTGGCTAGAGAGGGAGAAAAAATAAGAAAGAGAAGCAAGCGAGAAATAGAAAGAGAAAGAAAGTGAACTAATAGGAAGAGAAATAGAAATAACAAGAAAGAGAAAGAAACAGATAGAGTGAGAGAAAGAAATAAATATAACTAGAAAAAAAAAAGACGGAAGAGACCGAAAGAGAGAATAAGGAAAAAGGAGAGGAAGAAAAAAAAGACAAAACTGAAGTAAAGAGAAACAAAGAGGGCCTCCCAGCTCCGCACTTAATTCAGGCTTGGCCACATTAGTGCGAAGCTTCTTTAATTTTCTCGCTTAGAACAAAAAGTAACTGCATAATACGTTCTCAATTAGTAACCAATAAGGGTAACTAGTAAATGCACTTTTTAGCAAAATTTTCTAAGAACACCTGATTGTTCATTTTACGGCCGAACATGTGCAAAAATATTTTGCAACATTGTTATTGCAACCCATTGCAACATTATTGCAACAACGTTGCAACGCATTATTTCGCTCTACATACTTCTCAAGTTATTTCTTGCCTCAAGTTCAACTACCTGTAAATCAGTTAGTACAAACTATCGTACATTTCACTAAATGTTATCTTTATATAAAAAGACCTATGAAAGCGTAAAAGTTCCCGAAATTTATTTCATTTAAAATTCTACCATCGTGCTACAATGAACATTTTGTGCTGACCTAAGTTAGGAAGACCGGATTTTTTCAATAAAGCGTTTTACGAGCCATGGTTTCTAGCTTTTCGAAAAAAAATGATATATGGCTCGCAGTACTGATTTTTTTTTTCGCAAAAAAAATATTTTGGGGGAGGGCTTCTAGCTTTAGATAGATAGTATTCAATTTTTTTTAGATGGTTGATCGACAAGCATGATACAGTTGGCGTGGAATGACCTACCTGAAGGCGATGCATTCACCATGTTTCAGTTTCTCTGCCCCCCTCTTATCGCATTCACAAGTGCACTGAATGTCTAGTTCTACGAGGTTTAGGTGGCTCAGTAAAGTTTACTTGGGATGTCCCGTTATGTCATGTACTTCAGAAATGAACGAAAAATGGGTGTTAACGGGCTCGTATTTTTTTTTCTTTGTTAGACACAACTTTAATGACAACCAACAGACAATCGATCCAAAGAAAGTTCAGGGGACGCTATTTGTAGTAAGTATGATAGTAATCTTAAGAATTTAAAGTGGACGAATAGACAACTTGTCAATGGGAGGGACCGAACCTGCAACCATCGAATAACGCATCCGGTACTCCACCAGCTGACCAACGGTGGCGATGATCCTCCTGCCCAATTTATCGGATATATCTGTGAATATGCTGGTAGCAAGTTGTCTTTCCGTCCACTTTATTACTTGATATTAATATCATAACTACTACAAATAACGTTGCCTTCCTTGGCTGGATTGTGTGTTGGTTTTCGTTATTGTACTTTAGGAATATTTTTGTTTCGTGCGAAAGCTAATGAGGATTCCTGATATTTACTTTCATCTTGGCCACGTTCACAAATGCTGAGGCCCTCTTTGAAGCATCGCCATCAAAAACATAGAGCCATCAGTACATTTCACCCCAAGTCAGAAGTCTTTCTTATGTGCAGTCCACCCAAAAACAATATGGACCATGGAAGTATCTACTGAAAGTGCCATCTGCGCAGTCTAGTGATCAGCCATATGCTCTCGAGAGCATAGCTGTCACGCTTTCTTCAGAACAGCACTCTCCACAGCAGACGACTCACCACTAAACAGCTCAGATGGCAATTCCGGCATGCGCTCTCGCGGCACATATTATTTCGCAGCCGACTGTATGCGAATTACAAGGGGTGTTCAATTAAAAAAACACGAAACGCCGCAACATGGCCGTTAACATTGATGCCTATTACGCTATGGGAGAACGTAGCGAGACATCTGCGGATGTGATTGGAGTCTCCTCCGTGGATTGGAGCATGCGTGGGCGCCCGCATGCGCAGGAGCGGGCAGAGGCTTTTATAAAGAGTGCCGTCCAATTGACGCAGCGGTGCGCCTGAGGACAGGGTGGCGTTCACATTGCAAAATTCGACGATTGAGGAGCAGCGAGGCGTTATCCGATTTCTCACAGGGGAAGGTGTCACACCGGTCATCATTCATAGCCTGCTATTTGCCTGTGTTCGATCCCCTGACAAAAACAAAAAAAAAAAAAAAACAGCAGATCCCACGCCTTGTGGGAATCGATGTGATGCGAAGCAGCCAGCAAGGAGAAAATCGTGCTGTACATAACATGCATGTCGTGATTTACATCTTAGGACCTGCTAACGTGCGTCGTACAGTCACTTATATTCGTCATACAGTCACGTCACGCCATACGAATTTTGGTGTATATGAAGCTAGCGAAACGGCCGCGAGCGCAGCATGAGCGTGGCATGTAATACGCGCCGTAAATGGCATGCATATCATGATTTTCATGCCACCACCTGACATTTATGTTTTTCATGCAGTCACGTCACGCAATACCAATTTTGGTGCATATCAAGCTAGCGAAACGGCCGCGAGGGCACCATGACCCTGGCTTGTAAATCACGTCGTACTACACCTGTGCGGCGGTCCGTTTCCACCTCCTGCGGCGGCATGCTGAAGAGTTGGTGGGGAGAGAAAATTTGTCCCTTGAATTTTGAAAAAAAAAGTTTCTCTGAAAGGGCGAAGCTGTAAATGCCATACCATCATGTCGTAATGTGATAACGTCCTATAGGCTAGCACCCAACTCTTTTTCATTCCACCTAGCGAAACTGCGAAACGCTTGTGTATGGGAACACGGCCGCTCCCGGGAAGGAAGCGGTTTTTGTGCAGTTTGTCGTATCAGTGGTCACAGCGAGAAGTGGTGAGATCATAGCGCTTATAGAACGGTATACGAGCCGTTTGGTGATGCCTATCGAGATAGCGCGCGCGCCAGAGGTCGTGACCCCGCCCTTATAGTCAAAGTCCACAGTTGCGGCTCAAACCACGCAGCCCCTCTACGCCGGCGTTTCTTCATACTCCTTCGCCCACCAAAATAAGGACTTATAATACTTAAAGGGAGATTCGAGTCGAAAAACGCAAGTTTTTCTCAAAACTTACATATTTTCGTTTTTATTTGCTTTCACAAGTTTAGTTTCTCTACTTTCACGACAAAAAACTGAAGATTTTAATTGAACTCGAAGTAGGTAAAAATCGCTTTGAAAGAGCACAAGGTGGCTACTAAACATCCAAGAAGTCCTGATTGTCTAGAGTCCCGTGGAAATTGTCACCTGGATGCTTGCCATTGCATTTCGCATGAGGGGTTCACTAAAGTCACATGCTCAAAATAACAATGATTGCCAAGCTCTCATGATGGAATAAATCATCTTAAATGACAAATCTTTTTCGCATAGATGAGCTTTCACTTATACCTTTAAAATGCGTTTTTCTCAACATACAATTCTGGGCAACTTCATGAGTTTTTACATCATATGTTTGGTACTTCTGATAGCCAGATCGGGATGAAATTTTGCCCACATATTTCTTAGCATGTGCAGAGTGCAAGTATGTACTTTAAAATTTGATATCACCTTATATAATTATTACGAACCTAAAATAAGCAATTAATATGGTCTGAGCATTCTAAGGCTTCTCACATTACAATTTTTGTTGTCCATTAAAATGTCTTATACGCGCTTTCTTGATGTTATTTGAATTCTACAGATAATGTGGAGCAATATGAGCCAATAATGGCTCAGAACGATAAACATTTACTGGCAAAAGAAGAGTCTACAAAAAGAACTATATTTTACACATTGTCGTAGCACAAAACGAAAACTGTACAACTTAATATAAATCTAATTACATATTTGAAATCAGCATAAAATCCTATATATACAGCAAAAATTTCACTGCCTTAGGCTACAGATTAAGGCAACTTTTTTTCCGAATCGCATCTGCGTTCTCACGTCGTGTCGTTTTAACATGAATACTCTCCAAGTAGCTCAGCTATCGGTTATTCTGTTTTTCATTGCCTTTACTTCTCTATTCATTTAACGACTTACTCGCGTAAAAATGAAAGGAAAAATGTGTATTAACCCATCGATATACATTACTTATCTACTTTATTTATCTATGCACAATGTATAGGTCCAAGACTCCACGAATATGTGATCAAGCGAGTTCAATCGTCGCCGTGGTGGGAACTCCTTTTCATTTTTATCAGCGGAAATTCCGTATGTAGCCATACGCCATGGGAGGAATTAAGCCGCGGGAGCAATGCTTCTCTTAGACGACTTCTCTAATGCTTTCAGAGTCTGTACCACCGCCCCTCCTGGCCGTTTCCTCAGCTCTATTCCTCAGAACAAAGTCGGTGAGGGGCACGCATTCTGCATCACCGCGATTACCAGCCAGCTCTTTTTCCCGTCCACGTAGCTTGCTTCTTCATTCTGCAAAATATCAAGAAGACAGCAATAAGTAAACATATCTTGTTTGGAAAATTGCATCGTCACTGGTACGGGGGGAATAAAGCAGCGTGAGGAGACGTAGGGAAGAAAGGATGTAGAGCAAAAAAAAAACAGCTTAGAAGCGAGGAATCGGTAACAGCTGGGAACTAGGAAGTAGGATCACGGTCACTCACAACCTGCGCCGACGCTATAGCGCTCTTTCTGAATGCTGCAAAGAACAACACCAAGGCGCGGTCTATAAAGCGTCTTGTTACAACTATTGAGCCAGTTAAATGAGCGAAATGAAGATATTTTGATGGGAGAACCCCTAACAGCGGAACTATGTAAACAGAATGGAAAAGCAAAGCAGCGCGCTTGCAGAATACTGTAACAAGTGTGACCATAAAATTGATTTTGCGGCTCTTTTGTGATCGTCGCCAAAACTAACCCGGGAAGCAGACTCCCACCTCAGCCGTGGCATGAACCTCAATTGGTTGTTAGGAACAATGCCCTCTGTATGCGTGCACGGTCGTCCAGCCGCGATGAAAAGGGGAACTTGGGGTGCTAGAATACGAAGCAATGCTACCCCATGAGGCAGGAACCGAACCATTCAGGAAACGTGGGGTTCGATTCGAAAACTGTCGCTGGAACCATTTGCACTTGAAGAAATAAAGATACGAGGAATAAACAAATCAACATGCGGCAACGCGAGACTCATTGCAGGGAGAATCACTTGAAACGATACTGCGTTTATAGCAGGGAATACAACGTAGTATCCAGAGCAATATGACAGGGAACATGCGAGCGCGTTGCGAATAGCCTCGTACCCTATTCGGCCGGTACGCGGACGACGCTGTCAAAAATCAAATGTAAACGGTGATGATTTTCCGCGAACTGTTGTCACCCACACCACGCGTCTGTTTTAGATGTGAAGCATCTTATGGCGAAGCTTAATCCGGTGGTGGTGGTGGTGGTGTGCCGCGTGGCCTCACTTACTGCGCATGCGCGAACGCTTTCAAACAAAAAAAAAACCTCCTCTCCCCCTCTTTCTCCTCATCCCTCCCCGCGGCAACCACACCCTCACTGCGCATGCGCCTCCCCTCCTCTCTCTCCTCCTACGCTCCCCCCTCTCTCCTCTAGGCATCCCTGCCCGTGGCGTCCACACTCCAGGCGCTGCGCCGTGCTCCCGACCGGGCTGCAGAAATTAGGCGCCTTTTCCTTCTTCGAACCACAAGCACCACCACACTCCCACTGCGGATGTGCGTCCCCCCCCTCTCTCTCATCTCCTACGCTCCCCCGTCTCTCCTCTAGGCATCCATGCCCGCAGCGTCCACACTCTCACTGCGCATGCGCGTCCCCCCCCTCTCTCGGTTCGCGACGCCAACGCAGGCAGCTTCTGCTAGCGAGTTTCTTGGTTGAAAATACCGACTGCTCGCGCTGCACAACCGTTCACTGGCCACCCCGTATATATGGAAATGGATCTTGACCTGCAAGATGGTGCCGGTGGGAGATTTCTCCTGTGTGCCCTATCGAAAAAAAACAGCGTTTCCAGTGTCTCCCAGTGCCTTTCAGCGCGCTGGGTGACACTGGAAACGCTGTACAGTGTGTCCCAGTGTACTCCAGCGCGCTGGGAGACACTGGGACGCACTGTACAGCGTGACCAGTGTCGCCCAGTGCGCTGAAACGCACTGGGACACACTGTGCAGCGTCGCCCAGTGTCTTACAGCGCGCTGGGAGGCACTGGTCACGCTGTACAGTGTGTGCCCGCACACTGGAAACACCGGCGGCACATTGGAAAAAACTGGACACGCTTGATGGACTTTCTATAAGACTTTATATTGGATCGCGAGATGTCGAGCGTAAAATTTACCGAATATTTTCAAACAAAATGTTCTGTCCTGTGCGCTACACATATATAGCTTTAGTTTCAGGTAGGCGACGGATGTGCTTGTAGGCTAAAGCAATCATCTGTCGAGCGCGCGTGCGCTTTCCTTGAAGTGCGCTCGAGTGTCGTCAATGTAATTTATAAACCACATCGAAAAAACTCATCATTCGCAACACAATATGGCAGTAGTATTAGTCCGATAATCAAAATCAACCTGCTCTAGCAGTCAGTCGTTCCCGCTCGTACCACAGAAAGCCGAACGTCACCGGCAGCAGTTAGCCGCTGCAACGCCCAATCTCGGCGTTTTCAGCTTCTGATTTGTGTAATCGAAGGTGCAAATATGACCTCGCTTGGGTCAGTTATGATCGAAACTACATTTTAGCGGTTATTAGACTCTTCTTAATGGAATATATATCCACAATCTTCACAGCGACCGTGGCTCACGAAGTGCGGCCCTAAGCCTAATGCTCGTTTCGGCTAAAGTGAACTACTGCAGATCTAGTACGCAGAACGTAAACAAGGGGCCAGAAAATATGTTCAAACGGGGGGACGAAAAGTACAGTGTTCAGTGAGCAGTTCAGATGCACGATGTTTGCTACGTAGGTATGACTAACCGCTTAGCGAGACAGTGCGACTGCCGCAACACATCTGCGATTACGCTCGTAAGTTTTGGTGCAAAACGTGCCAGGTAGACGTTCTGATCGAACGCAGCCCATAACAAACAAACAAACAATCTCCTGTCAGGTTGGCGCGAGCACGAAGAGACGAAAATCTGCGTTTCTAAGCGAGAAAACATTGCTATTGGATACCGGAATTAGCTATAAAATGAAGAAAAAATAACCTAAAGCTTGTCTTTCGAGTGTGGTGTAGTGGGTAGCGTGTCAGGCTGAGAATGAGTAGTTCGTCAAGGTAGCAGGTTCGAATCCTGCGCGCTCGTTTGTTTTTTTATAATTTTTTTTCTTTTTTTTTGTCCCAGTGCTCGTGTTTCAGCCTTAATTACGATGTGGGCATAACCAAAATTTTTAAAAACAATTTAAAAGCCCGATTTTCGCCCATAACGCGTGTCCCAGTGTGCAGCGCGCCAGCGTCCAGTGTGCCCCGTGCAGCGTACCAGTGTCCCAGTATCCAGCGCCACACTGGTCCCATAATCAGGTATGGCGCTGGGACAGTGCCACTGGGTTTTCCGATAGGGTGTTGTTGAAGAATAAAAAAATTCGCAGCGAGCGCGTTAACTAAAAGCGGACTGCGGGTCTCTGTGTCCAATCGGAGTCTTCCGTCTCTCATTGCCCATTAGCAGCGATTGGCATGTTCCATTAGGAAACACCGCTCCATCACTGCGTACTTTGCGCCTCCCCAGTTTTCTCTCCTACGCAACGCTGCGATGAGCGCCAGCGCCAATGCCGCCGCCAGTGTAAGCGTTAGCGCCCGCTGCTTCACATCTACACATGGTTCCCTTTAGCGGGAGATGGTGTAATTTTTTTTTTATGATGCGCTAAATATATCGCACAAATAACATAACAGCTCGATGTTGTAGCGCCTATAGAAGCGCTCACGCGCAACAAAGAGCAGTACCGTCCTTTAAAACCATATTCTGTTGTACATTGATATAATGTGGTACAACGACATTCAAAGGCGAATGGGAACGCGGTATTTTGCGCTGAGCTATACACAGCAGACTGTCGTGGTCTGCTTGGCATACACGGCTCATACTTGCGAGCGGCCCAACATAACGCGACTAGCTGCAATCGTGCCTTCATGTAGTATGCGAGCAACAATGGCCAGCTCGTAATAAGGTCACGTGCTACGTGAGGCCACCAGGCAAGAAAATAGTATTCTACACTCGCCGTCATGGCTGCAAGCTGGGCTAGCACTCCCAGGTTTAAATGCACAGATGTACCCGATGAAGTGGAAGAGAGGACGACCGCCACCGTAGCTGGATTGGCAGAGCATCGGACGCGTTATTCGAAAGTTGCAGGTTCAGTCACTGTTGGGGGTAAGTTGGCTTTTCGTCCGCTTTCATTTCTTCGCATTTATATCATAATGGCTACCAAGAACATCCCCTATATTTTCCTTGGCTTGATTGTGGTTTTCGCTAACGTAGTGTCTGACAAAGAAACACGAGCTCTTAAAATTTTCGTTCACGTAATCAGCTGCAGTCTTATATCAGCAATAGCCGGGCGAGCGTGCCGAAATTTAGCGGGACGGTAGCGCCTTTTCCAATTTCTTTCCGACAGCGGCCGCCGATTATCAGCCTGCGTCGGGTTTATGGCTATTTGCAACGCGCTTGCCCGTTCGCTCTCACACTGCTCACGAGAGTACATTACCATACACTTACGATCATTTAGATAACACTGTATAACGTCAGCTAAAAGCGGAACTGGTAGCACCCTTAGTTCGGCAAGCGAAGAACACCATTCGCTGGCCCTTAGTCGATGAGGAGGGGAAGGCGCGCCAACATATTTTCACATTCCAGATCATGCACAGAACCGCTGATGCAACCCACCATCATACCTTGAATTTACAAATTTTTAGTCAAAGGGAAACAGTTCCGAGCATTGCCTATGCGTGCGCCCTGTTTTCAGACCGAACGCCACACGCAATGCCAATGTCACCTGAGGGAGTTGTTATTGTGAAGATGCTCACGCGGTCTTCGAAACGCCAGCATATTATAGCGCCAACACATTGAAGCTGGAACGTTCGCTCCTGCCGCATACCCACATCGTTCGTGTTTGGGGTCTGGTAAAGAGAGGAACAGCGCTAGACCATTGTACACGTACGCGTTAGCATGACAATAACCCAAGCGGCTTAGAGCGCAGCTGTCGGACCCTAGCAGGCGCCCGGAGTGACGAAACTGTGATGGGCAGTTGTGTTATTTTAGAGCGCAACTCTTAAGGCCTGACCACACGTACCCGTTGCAGCGCGTCAGAGCGTGGCTTTTTGACGCGGCGCCGCGCCCTCTCCCTATGGAGAGAGAGAGAGAGAGGGCATGTGGCTACGCGAAGCTGCCCCTTATAAAAATGACTATTGAGTTGTTGTTGACATTCCGGTCACTATTCATTGAATCAACCGATTTTCAACGACCTGGCAAGATTTCTTGACGTTGGTCAATATATACTCAATGGTTTTTTTCTGTTGATACATAAACGAAAAAGTCATTGACAAAAAATGTTGACTTATCGTTGCGCCTTTATTGAGTTGCAGTGTATGTATGAGCGCGCATTGCCAAGCCTGTAAAGTATCGAAACCTTTGTATGGATGAAACCACCCCAAGTAAGCAGCGCATACCCCAACAGAACGCATATTACAAACATCCTGTGCATATGCGGTCTTCTATCGCTTGCGTACTAGCTATATACGTTTGGCAACGTGATTTCTCCAGCCTGTCCGTTTAATTAGTTCTAACCGAACGACTCACCACATGACTATTCAGGCGGCAACGATGCTATAGCTTACTTCTTGCTGCAGTAACGCAAACAACGCAGTAAAAGTGTAACGGCCATGTACACAGCCGTGGGCAGCAACTGCACTGCCGCTGAATGCACAAAGAAAGCTTGATTAATTAACTGCTGGGGTTGTATGCGCGAAAACCACAATATGATTGTCAGGCACTCCGCTGTGGAGGGTTCCGGAAAGTTCAAACACCTGGGGCTTTTTTAGCATGCACCTGAATCGAAGGAAATCAACCTCCAGCATTTCTGCCTAAAAAAAAATGGGGGACCCCCCATACGCGTTATCCCCCCCCCCACGCACGCACGCTCCCACACACACACACACACGCACGCACGCGCACGCACACGCGCGCGCGCACACACACACACACACACACACACACACACACACACACACACACACACACACACACACACACACACACACACACACACACACACACACACACACAAAAGCGCGCACGCGCCATATCGCTTTCACAATCGCTAGCCTGTTCCCGCTTCTCGGTGGAGACTTACTGTGCCGCAAAGCCAAATTGCAAACGACCCACGGCTCTTCTCTTTATTTGCATCTACCTCAAATTTTCGCTCAGGGCCAACGCTGGTCTTTCGCTCAACATTGAAGTCGACGCCGCCATCGACACCGGGATTTCTGCATAACGATCTCTTTAACGAACTCCCGTTCAAATGCTACTGCCGCGGCCGGGATGGAACCCACGATAGATGCTCGACTACGATGGCCCCAAAGGAATAGTGGTTTGAGAATATAACGTTCATATGCAGTTTTTTAAGGTAGGCATCATTCATGTACCGCCGCGGACGCGCACAGCACGTTGAGATGACATAAAGGTATCTCCCAACGGATCGCGGGGGCCTCGGCGCAGGATGCCACGCCTGCCTGCACGCGGTGTCTGATAAGACCGTGTATCTCAAACCTCACCGCAACGACATATCAGATGAACGTGATGTACCGGCGACTGTCTTCCCTTTACATTTTGTTTTATTACTACTACTGCTGTTGGCGAACGAACGCCACCCGCGCCATGCGCTCCTTGCAGAAACCGCGGCAACGCCGCAACATGTTGCAACTTGCTAGCCTGCGCGCCATGTCATATTGCGACGAAGAAAGTAGCGCGCAAGAGGATAAATTTGGGAGGTGTTGGATTGCGTCAGCAGTCATAATCATGAAATGTTCAAAGGTCTTTAACTGCTAAGCTTTACGGAACTAATAACAGCGATAACAGCCTAACTACCTAACGGGCTTCGCAGCGGCGTTGACAACGAGAGCGCGGATGGATATCCGCCCTGCCGTCTGTGTCAGTTGAGCGCATTGAATTCCGACGTGACGGTCGCGTGTGGCGCGCTCGCCTCCTCTCGCTTTATTTCGTGCAATGCAAATACCGTGATTCATGGAAGGTATGAACGCACTTGTGAAGAAGCTACTTCGTGGCATGTTCAGCAGTTGTGGACCTGCATGCAAGTACGTTTGTCTGCGAGTGGCGGCTGCGCGGACTGTGAGGCTTAGTTCCGTAATCGTTCCGACGGAGAAATGGACGTCTCAGCTTGCGTGCGCGACTCTCGCAGTTTCATTTCTGTTTAGCTGCAGGAATGGACGCGATCACCTTGATGTGCTTTTACCACTCCTGGAATATGCGGATTAAGAAACTACGGGCTCCATCGTTGAAGGTGAGTTCGTTTTCTTTACCTGTACACCCTTTTATTCGAAAACCATGAAGAATAAAAACGCGTGTTTTCTTGCTACATCAGCTGCATGCGCGACATGTTTCAGAAGTACTTGACTGCGTTAGTGTTGTGCCATCATGATTGAACTGTCCTAATATAAATGTAGCGTTTCATTTCTGTTCAGTTTCGAACATGCTGACTTATTGGCGCGCTTATTTGAGCTTGTTTCAAGGTATGCATTAACGCTTACATTCCAGCGCATGCACTACTTTTTTGCGTCTTCAGAACTGTTTGTGCCTCGTAATTAGGCACACGCTATTACGACAGGTGTCGTGTTCTTTGTTTTGTCTCCAGCAAGTTTGCGGGTACGAAAATGTTTGTACCAGCACAGTTGTGTCTTTCTGCACGGTGCTATTTCCGATAGCTGGATGCGCTAGTCTAGTAATGTTTCGAATATGTGAGGGCGAGTGTTGAATCGTGTTCCGGGGCGAGGAGTTATGCGTCTTTTTTATGTGCTATGATGTTACTTTGCCTAGTGTGTGTCGACGCGCGCCTTCAAAGCTGTGGCTTAGCGTTTCCCTTCTATGATAATATCTGCGCTCTGTAAAGCTTGCATCTCTCGAGAGGGGCAGTAAAAAAACGTGTACTCGCGTGTCGCTTCAGCCTGGTCATTTGTAGCATGTTCGCCCTTCTACAGCCGTATGATGTGATGGAGTTTTCGCCATTTCACACCGACTTCTTTGTAGTAATTTGTCACAATTTCCTTTTTTTTTCATATTTTTTGCAGGAGGGACTCACCCTTTACATGTTGAAACAAACGCTACACCAATTGAGTTATGGTTTTCTTCTCTGATGATCTGGTTTTTGCAGTTTTTCGCTTTAATAAAGGTACATGTCCGCACATTTGCGTTTTTCTTTTGTTGGGCCTCTTGTAAGAAAACGAAAGGTCACAGAACTTATGAAAAAGTTGACTTCTCCGAGTGACTGTGCATGAGTAATTCAATATGCTTTTGTGCCCGTGTTCATATTTTAGTTTTCGCTAAGTTTACTGTGTTTCCAGGTTTTCACGTGTTCTGGCAGAATTGAAGCGTTATAGCTGGCGATAAAGTATCTGCTATAACACGCGAACTGTGCAGGCCTACTGTAGCTCTTTATGCAAGCATACGTTGTACACTGTCGTCCTTTATGAAAGGGAACACGCGAGCGCGTGGCCGGCGCGCTGCGGCGGCTGCCAACAGCACCATCAACCGACAGCTAAATAAAACGCGTCCGCTTTTGGCGGCACCGCCTGTTGCAATATCGGAGCGGGAGCGTAATCTAGCAGCGCTTGTCCAACAGCCATGACTCGTTATTTTGTTTGTCAATAGATGACGCCGAAAGCGGACGTGTTTTCTTTAGATATCGGTTGATGGTGCTGTAGGCAGCCGCCGCAGCGCGCCGGCCACGCGCTCGCGTGTTCCCTTTCATAAAGGACGACAGTGTACATCACAGTGCGCATGTACAGACAGCTATGCGCTCATATAAAACCCACGTAAGCGCACCCAGCAGCTCTTATTCAAGTTATGTGAAAGACCTTTTGGCAATGCCTACTGAGGTCTGTGCCTCAGTGCATGTGCCTCAGTACGCATTGTTCGTATTGCGGTAGCATATCGCACTTGTATATGTACAAAAATTCAGCAACTATTAAAACGTACAGTATGTGTACTTTCAATAAATACATAATCGAATTTCAATGCTGCTTCAATTGTGAGTCAATAATTATTCATTAGAGCTGTCAATGAATGAAATCAATGCTCCATGTACTTTCAGTAACAAGTCCACAACCATTCAACTAATTTTATGTCAATAAAATTTTGGTAAAAGATCGGTGGCCAATATTCTACACGTGTCAACAATAAGCTCAATGACTTTTCAATGGACCGACAACGACTATTCAGTACAATATGTCAACATTGAGCAATGGCGTTTCAATTATTTTTCAATAAGATTTTTTGTAAGGGGCGCGCCCTCTTTCTCCATAGGGAGAAGGCGCGGCGCCGCGTCAAAAAGACGGGCGCTGACACGCTGCAACGGGTATGTGTGGTCAGGCCTTTAGGCGCCGCTCCTGCGTTGAGCGGCGTCGGCGTAACAGATGGAGCAGTGGTTCTCAAATGCGAATTCACGGACCCCAGGAGGTTCGCGAAGCCATTTTGGGGGGTTCGACATGCACAAAGTGAGGCACGCCTAGCCAAACCGCTCATCAGATTCTCATGGGAGGCTTCAGCCTTTCATGCATCGGCCCACAGGTTTTCGCCTTCCAGGCCTCTTAGCGATAATATAACATTGCATCGGAATGTTTATCCTTAACGACATTTTTAAAATTTTCACACCAGTACTGTCACCCAAGCAAGAGACGTACATTTGCAAACAATTTACTGTATTTCAGGTGCTTTGCATTAAGAAGTTTGAAACCATGCGATATGTATTGTTATAGCCGCAAAACACGGGAGTCTACTGGGGTTGGTGTCTTCGAGTGATGAAGCATACATTACAGGTGCAGTTTACAATTCTGTATGGTGCGCATTTTCAATTTATTGGCCTTATTTCGTCCTATATGCTTTAGGTACTTCAATGTGATTCGCGGAACCCTAAATACACCAATGAGTTAGATCTACACGTGGCAGTATGTAGGTCGACAGAAAAGCGCTCGCCGTAACCTTTGGCGTTATCCGTGAGTAGTATTCTCAGGTAATTATCGGGCGGCATTGAGCCTCACCTGTAGAATGCGTCGAAAAAACCCGAAGTGCCTCCAAATCCTTAAAATGCAGACGCTGGTCAAATGTAAGTTGTTCTTCATATTCCGTGCCCCACCTGCAACCATCAAAGTATTAATTGAAGTAGAGTGGGCGTCAATGAGTGAATCTTCAGTGAATTCTGCAGCGTTTCACGGCCTTTTCAGGACTTGTGAGCGTAAAGGGCACTTCAGACTTCAACAGTTGATAGAAGCGCAGACGTGTGTCTTCAACGCTGCTATCTAGTCTGAGATCCGGCGTTAAAACGCAATTTTGATACACTACAAGCAATCTACGAAGCTCCCACTGTGGACGTATCCACTAGAACATCTTGAGAGACGGTAGCGTAGGTTCTTGGGCTATTTACTTCATTATGTATGACTGAAAGGCATGGACGAATCACCGCAAGCGCTCAGAGAACAGCACCGCGTGCGCTTGTGCCATAATGTTCTTCGTACTCGTGTTTATTCGCTTGCACTTTCCACCTGCATATTGTACTAGACATTTTAAAATTAATAATTAACTGCCTATAGATCCCGCATTATCAAGGACACTTATTCACCAGTCCCACATTACCACTTACCTGTCAGAAGGCTGAACGCCGTTCCAAGAATTATTGTGAGCAGTTCTCCGGACAAGGCCATCCAGTAGAATGACAACCGGTAAAGCGGGAAGACGTAAGGAAGGCTGCCCGAGAAAACACGAATATGCATTGAGATCTCAATTCTACACACCGTGGTTTGTATAAAATGTCTTTGCACTGCGCCTACATTACATACCAGGTAGCACTCTGTGAATATCAAGTAGCCTGTGAGCTGAACTCCGTTGTACCAAGGGAGAGCCAGAACGTCAACACTAGTGAGTATTAAACTAAAAGACTGCATATTTTGTTGTCGCGGTTACTCTCTAGGATGAGTGGGCAGTGTTGAGAAATGACTGGTTCCCAAGACGTAAAACAGAGGCGGCTGTTTATCACCAGTAATGGACACGCACTGCAGAGGCGCCCACGTGTGCATGCCTGGGTGTTCTTGATCTCGCCTTCCCTTCCCTTTTGTTGAGATAGCCTGGCACGCTCCAGGTTGTTCCTTTGCGGATATATTTTGACGTCAATGTAATCTGCGACCACACGTTCGACTCTTCCGAGGGGGAAATGCAACAGAAAGCCGTTTATCGTCAGCAGATTCAACGCAACCAACGCTGTCCGAACTGCCGCAACGTTACTGAACATTTGAACCACCAAACTCCGAACTTAGTACAAACAATGTAGTTTACGTAGGTTTCAAGCGCGTACAATGTAGATGTTTCGATGCAGCGTCTTCACCTTGGCGTGGTCGGGACTTTGTTCAATATAGAAGAATACGAAGTCACCGCCTTGCGCGCGCATATTGTGATCATAAGGCTTTGAGTTCTGCAATAAAACTGACTGGTTCTCTTATGCCCTCACTTAAGACGATAGTAGGCGCTAGCCACCTTCGTTTTTTACTCAGTGGGTGTATTGTTCCTACCCCACCACCCTCCGAAAGGTTTCTGCACCTAACGTGGTTTGTCCACTGCCTTGAGGATCGGAGGCATCTCAACATGTTTTATTAGACTTTTAGAAGTAGCGAGCACCAGTATTTAGAGCCGTTCTCTTTGTGAATATTGTTGGGAAATTAGCTTTATGTAGGCAAATTGTCGAAATGTTAGGCATTAGGTCCGCTCGCTTGCTGAGTCTGTTTATGAGTTACTAAAACAAAGCTAAAAAATTAAACATTTCCCAACATATACTACTTCAATTTGCAAGGGTGTCTTATTTCTAGGATCATAATATGTAGCCACTACAACAACCGCAGCAGCACTAGAGCATTAATCGACATTAGAGCCGATGACATTGAAGCGCTACCTAGTTCATATCATAGATCCATGGAAAATTACATTGTATTTAATCTCCCAACGTACGAGCACGCTGTCTACGAAAATGGAATAGGGTAGAAAATCCGAGCGATTGGCTTTTTTTCTTTAAGTACTTGAGACATCACAGACGAAATTTTTATGGTGTTTATCCCTCGGAACCAGAAAATCGCTGTCACTGTCCCAGACAAATATTTAGGGCAAATAAGTTCTACTGAATCTCGCAAGGGGGGACGAAAGGCTATGAGAGTGAGAATTGGCGTTCCTTCGTCGGAAGTACAAAGCGTCAAGGAAATCCACACGGATTGCTCGGAAAGTATAGCACCCTGGTTGACGAAAAATGCACGTTGGTCCGGAGATCGATTGAAAGGCTGACACAAGTCCGGGTTGGTCGCTCTACTAAATGAGCTGATCAGAATGTCAGTAATTGTTAGGGCGACGGCCAATGAACCGACAGCTACAGCACATGGACGCGGAATATGGCAAATGAGTTCTGAGGATTCCCGTTGCTACTCGCTCGCCTCTTGGCCAGCTCAGTTGATATAGCTGACCGAGCCATACTGGCGTTACCTCGTGTTCGATCTCCGAACTCTGACGACGGCCTATTTAACTAGGGGCCCTAAATTTATCTGAATTGAAATCCTTATAGATTTCCTTGTAGTTTCGCGCTACAGACGGTGGTGTATATCAATTTTATCTCTAAGACAGCTATGCAAACACGCCTGTTATAGTCGCTATGACTGCGCCGTAGCCGCAGTGATGTTAGTTACTTTTCCACTGTGGCTTTCCCAACCAAATCAGGGGTATCCGTGGTGTTGGTCATGAGCGGGCACCGCTCCGTTGTTCCCGGAATCACAGGCAGTGGAGGGATGGCCGCCAATCCTCTGCCAACGCCGTGCCACAGCTGCAGCGCACAGACCAGCAGGCATGCCCACGTAACACCCTGAATGGAATTGTTACATTATTATATGCATACACGCACCATGTTACGCTCCATTTCGCGAGAAGTACAAAGTTTTATGACATACATGGAAGGCACTATAAGTACGTGAGCATGCTAATAAATTGAATGAAAGTCGAAATTTGGCTGTCTTTTCGTGAGCCATGCGCAGAGTTACCGTGTAAGACAACATTGCTTAACTCGCCTTGAGCAAAGGTGATATTGCACGAGTACAAATCAATAAACTGATGTGGCCTTATCAAAAATTGACATCAGGACAGCCGCAAAACTGCCAAGAACAGGATGCCAAAACAAAGCTGGTCATCCGGCATGCTAAGCTAGCCCTGGAATAGTAACGCAGTTATCTCAGGCTACGATTGAACTTCTTAAGTTGACTCTCGATCACAGGCGCAGTAAATATAAGATGTTGCAATCGCATACTTGATCAATTTTGTAGTAACAACCCATTACCGCCGCGCCCTTCAGTCCTCCCACTTGCTGCCACCAAAATTAGGAGCAGACAAAGAAGTGTCCACTCCTGGTGATCCCCTACCAGTACAACCATCTTTCCAGCACATCTTTCCGGCACCATCTTTCTGGCAAAGAGGACGATTTCCAATGCCTGAATCTGTCTATTTTAACCACAACGATCACACACATTCGAGACTGGTTATCTCAATAGCGATTTCTTCTACTTTTCAACACGAAAGTGTTTTATGGCGGGGGGCCACCACAGCTCCGCTGACATATTTCCGTCACGGATATGACGGTGCAAAATATACACTAACAGGTGGCAAACAAAAATTACAAAAAAATAATAAGTTCCGTAGCCAGCATTCGAACCTCTGACCTATTGCTCCGCGGCGCGCGGCGCGAAACGACTCGGCCACAAACCGTACGTTCTTCGGAGTTCTAACGGCGAGCTATTTATATACACCATTTACTGTCGGCGGTTCTCCGAGATCTGTTACTTCATCGTGTTCTCGTTATGACTAGCGAGATGGCGCGACGGGCGCGAGGGTGCTCTTTAAAGTTCGTTGCTCCGCGCGTGGCGATGCGCGCGCGCTTATCTCGTGACCGCGGCTGTTTGTACGTCTTGTGCTGGCGATGAAGTTCCAGAGAGCACGAAGGTCACTTCGCTGGCTGCAGCGGCCGCGTTTGCGTAAGAAGCATGGTGGTCAGTCAGACACAAAGAAGTAGCTGTGGCAGTTGTTAGTTCGCGCTCGCCGGTGTACTTAGATTTAGGTGCAGGTTAAAGATCCCCAGGTGGTTGAATTTTCCGGTGCCCTCCACTACGGCGTCTCATAATCATATCGTGGTTTTGGGACGTTAAACCTCAGTTATTATTGTCAGTTCGCGCTCGTCCAGGGCATACCTGTGTGCTTGTTTCGTGCTTCCTTCTTTGTGTTTGAGCAGCACGCTTTAAGTGTCGAGCTGTGAAAGTTGTTAAATCGTGCTCGTCCTGTGTATGTTCTTTTCGTACGGCCTTTCTGCTTGAGGAGTGAGCTGCAAGTTTCAAGCTGCTTGCCGTTCTTCGCTTGACATTACAATTTGTTGCTATAGCATTCATTCCTTTGCTCTTGTGGTGAAACAATGCACAATAGGCACTCACCAACCACTGTGTAGACACGTTTCACCTTCCTGTTTTACCGATTCCTATGACAGAGGGCGAGCCATGTTTTTTTTCTGAATGCGCTAACTGCGGTTTATTTACTTTTACTTTTTATTAACTCGTAGAACTCGACGAAGCCGACATTAAAGTGCAACTTGTCAGTCATTCCAAACAGCTCTAATTTTCCTATATTTATCTCTCCCACTATTTCTTTCAGGCGTCACCCTGGCACGCTGCCACTAAGCCACTTCAAAGATAACAACGCATATACACAAAGAAATACCGTACTGTTTCTCACCTCTTTTTCATGCTTTATCAGGACATATTGGGGATGAATACAAATTGCTCCCAAAATAGAGCTAAGGTTTACCTTTGAAGGCTGGTTTGAAATAAGCCCATTATATATACACCATTTCGTCCGCTAAAGGCAAATCGGTTTCAGATTTTTTAAACTGGCGTTCTTTGTTAAACAAGCAATTAGAGCTTGACTATCCTGTAGAACGTGCCCTGTAAAAAGTTCACCATGCTTTAGAATTGATGAGACAATGACTAAACACGTCATACCTCTGGTTAAGAATTGACTTTAAAAGACAAGAACAGGTTGCGTTCGTGATTAGTTCAGTTATCTGAAACCTGCGCTTAACGAAATAGCGCAATAACAGCTGGCGATAGAGAAGCGGATTTGTAGATTTATGAATCTCAACATACAGTTTCGAGGGAAAAAATTGTTTAGGTGAACGGCTTGTATTCTGTCGCCAATGCACGTGGTTCAATACACGTCATCCTGTCCTCTACACCTATGTGGTTTGTTTTCGTGAATAAATCATTTTGAACGATTGAGGGAGAACACATTTTTATCTCGGTGTCGCGGTAGACATTATGTCACATACATCGATTACACCCTCCCTGACACGCTGGTGAGCCAAGAAAATTCTGCAAAACCGCTGTCGTTTGCCATATAAGCAGGCAGAACGTGTTGTGCTGGAATTCATTAAAGCCGTGTCGTTATACTGACGTGTTAAAACGCGTTTCGGGCATAACGGTGCTGTATACGTCATACCTTAGCGTTGACCCACGGAGACGAAATGGCCAGAAGTACGAGACCAGCAAAGGGACCCGCCGCGGAGGTGTACATAGAAATGAAGAGCTGCAAGGAGGGAGAAAAGCATGTTCAAGAAAGTGGAAAAAAAAGGGGAAGCTTCGGACTAGAGGTGCGAAGTCTGAGGAAATAGCAAAGCTAGTGGCCATTCCCTCCTCCCAAGCCTCACATCGCTCTTCCCTACACTCCCTTCGCTTTCCTACCATTTGCTATACTATACTATGCTAGGCTATACTAGGCTTTACTCTATCCCCTCCCCCTTTTTCTCCTCCTTAGACTCGCATCACACTTTGCTTTCCCACCCCCCCTTGCTATACTATACTATATATACATGGCTAGAGTTCTTCAATCATATCAGTTGCGAAACTGCGTTCCGAAACCCGGACACGTCCATGGCCGATTCTCCAGGGGCCCGCATATTGTCACGCCCTCTGGGAGCAGTAATAGAAAACTCCAAGTAGCTGCGGCGCCACCTTGCGCGCGTTTCGCGCAAGCTGCTCAACTGCGCACGCAGTGCTGGCGTCGTCACAGGCGTTTGTTAGTTTGTTTCTTCGTCAACAGATGACACGCAATCAGAAAACCCCCAGATTTCTGCCAATGGCGAGTTCGGATTTTGATACATGGGGCATATGGGGAGTTTCGCAGCTGATATGATTCAAGAACTCTGACACTCCAAATAATCAAACTGACGCTGTTTACTGGCATCTAATACTTAGTTGCAGTGCCGCTTTCTATAAGTATAATCTATGCGCTTTAATTTATGAAAAATACAAGCAACATCAGTGGAATAAAAGAGAGTTGAGCTAGTTGGTAAGCCTGTGTTTGCATGCCCTGTATTTTGTAGCTTTCGTGATCATAAATCACATTTCTACGTTCAGAATTTTATGGAATTATTTCGCACCGTTAAATTGCAATAATCAATATTGCCTATTGATGTTGTCAACGCTTTTGGTGCTTATTGGCACAGAAAAACGATTGCCAAAGGCACATTTATTCCCAATGGCACACTGAATTCATACTCTCGACAAGCAAGTTAGCAACAATTTCTACGTACCCTCGTAGCTGTGCCGAGATATGGGACAACAATTGCAAAAAGCGTCATTATGATGCCACTTGCCAGAGCTGAAAAAACAAAGCACATTTATAAGGGTGCAGCCCACCAGCAATATTCGTGTCTTACGTAATTTCTTGCAGTACTATGTTCACTGAGAAGTACATGGTTTAGCAGCACTACCACAGAGCAAGTGTTTGAGCCCTAAGTTATCCTGCAATACATTTGCGACAGCCCACTTTGAAAATATTGACCAAGGACATGAAGACAGTGGTCAGCCAATTGCTTTAAGTTCTTACAAACAAAAATATTTGTGTATGGGCCTCCTTGTTTTTCTACATTTGGACTTAGTCCGTATGGGTGTCTGTTTTTAAAGTCTTCGTCAGACATGAGTGAATCTTCGTCGGAAAATTATTTCCACCCAGAAGAAAGCTAATGGTGAAAACAATTTTGAAGTGTAAGTAGATTAAGAATTACAACATAAGTGATGCAAAGTTGTGGCTGTCATGGTAGAGCCCAATATACGGTCATATATAGCTTCACATTCATGCAATTTACCTGGTAAACTAGAGGGGTATCATCTGTGAGTTCACTGTTTCTTTCTATGAGTCCCTTTTCTTACCAGAAGCGCTCATGACATTAACTTACGTTTCATACAGCGTGTTGCATGTTATTGAGCACATTGGACTTAATTTGAGATAATTTGCTGTAATCAATATGAATGCCTATAGGGGCGGAATATTAATGCATTTAACCAGTAGCTGCTTCCTGGGGGCAATGCAGAAGTGCCGCTAACCACACGAGATTTATGTTGCTGTGTTCTAATATTTAATTAATTACTGACATAACTGACTGCACCGAAGAGCAGTAAAACCCCCTGACGCACGAGGGCTGTTAGCAAAATGCAACTGTTCCTCTACGAATGCCGTAGACTTTTCAACACGGAAGCATCACGTCAACCAGACGGACTTTTTAGAGCGCATCGCAAGTCCAGACCTTGCGCAACAACTTCGGGCGGTCCAGGGAGCCTGTGAAGCGATCGGGAACCTTTGGTTCCCGACCCCGTCGCGGGTGATGCCCTCGGTGTGTTCTTAAACCTTCTTCCCAGGACGCAAATAAAGTTCATCTGTCTGTCTGTCTGTCTGTCTGTCTGTCTGTCTGTCTGTCTGGCTGGCTGTCTGTCTGTCTGTGACTCTAAGTTTACGGCATTTGAGAATTTTCCTCTCTCGAACTCTTGGAACGCTTGTTCGTTCGCCTCGCACACGACACAGAAGATACAACAAGGCTGAGGACTAGCAAACACGTCGGAGAGAAGAAGTGTGTTTTTTTACCTAGAATGCGCATCACGTGTACAGCTGTACTCTCGCTCATATCGATGTACGGTGAGACGATGTCGAGGTAGAACGTGGCTGCATGAGAATTGACGATTGACGACACCGTGCTGCGGGGTGTGAAAGTCAAGGCTGTTATTCATTTTGCGATAACTGCTACGTAAACATGTGCATTTTTTCCTTCAGGGTAGGTCCCGTAAACCGTTGATACGGCCTTGAATATAGTACAGTGTGAGACCGCGTGATTCCGATAAAGAAGCAGACACACAGCCTTTGAATCCGCCGCAATTCACGAGTAATATTCATGCCTTAATACCGCAGAATTTCCAAAGCGGGTACTTCTGCGAGACCACTCTTTATAAGGCAACATGCCTTTAGGCATGTTGTTTGTAGCCTCCTCAAGGCAGTAATATTTCTCGCAATGTTCCGCTATTGACGTACTTTCTTGTACCATAGACTGCCTGCGCACGTGTCTTTAGGCTTCATTTTGTCGATTGCAGCATTTTCCTCCATATATCGTTTACGCAATGTCCAGCTACAGCATCCGACCCATTTCAAGCCATGTCAGACACAAACTTTGTAGTTCAAATTTCCGTTGTCACTCATGAATGTTGGCCTGGTGGTCTAAAGCCATACTTCGCCGTTGCACCACGAGACACCATGTTGGTCATGACACAGGGAACTTAACAGAACATTGCATCTATGTTTCTACCTCGAAAGTGTGAGCTCATAATTTATTCCGCGAATCATAGTGTTTACCAATTTACTTTTGACTGAGACGCACAAATAGGGAATCCTAAATACTTCTGAAAATTCAATCACAACCGGATGGATATATATGTAGAAGGCGTAGAGCCACTGATATCCAATAACAGACCGTCTCGAACAAAGCTGTTCTGGGTTCCACACCCTGTTCCATAATGGCTTGATAAACTTTGTCACTCTTGCATAAACCACAGCGTCGAACTTATATAATGACGGAAGGAAATAAACATGAATTGTCCAATTGTTCCAAAACATTACTTCTTCGTCCTTGTCGTTCTTCTCATCATCTAGGTTATGATCTCATAATGTCACAGTCTCACCTTGTAGAAGCGCTTAGAAGACCAGCCAGAAATAAGCCCCGCAGCATTGTGACATCAGAGAGGCGCTCTCTCACGAAGTACGGAACAACCTGACAGATATTATAAAATACGTCAGAGCACTGCAGAGACATTATGAAATATTTGGTTGAGAATATGCGCGCAAAATGTTGCCGAAGTGCCGACACGAACACTTTCATTAAGAACAAAAATTGGGGGGCCCTTAAGCTTCCCCTTTAAGAGTTGAACGCGATAGCGATATCCTGTCCAGAGTGCGTACTTCAACCACTTAGTGCATACTTGCTATGCACCCACTACGTGGTTTTAACGGAATACGCGCGGTAGGGTGTGGGCCTTTTGTAATGGGTGGCCAGCTTTAAACTACGAAATTGTTATGATAGTCACATGTTCTGACCCCCGATGGCAATGTACGCTTGTACCACGCAATATTACTGGGATATTACATGTTATATTGCAACGCCTATATAAGGGACGCTTGCGTTTGCGAAGCATGAAAGTTATTTTCACTGCATTTCCAAGCAGAGGAAGTTATTTTCACTGTATTTCCAAGCAGAGGCGTGGCTGAGTGGTAGAACACCTGCTTGCCACGCAGACGGCCTGGCTTCGATCCTCACTCGGACCGGGAATTTGTTATTATTTATTTTATTTGCATCTTTCTCGATTTTTCGGTTACGGACAAGATGATGATTTTTCGCTCACAACCAACGACGCCGACACCGATACCGACACCGACGCCGGAATTTCTGCGAAACGAGCACTTTAACGCTATCGCGTTAAAATGAAAAAAAAAATGTACGGAGGGAACTTGGTAGGAGTGAAGCAAGTAGGTAACGGTATTTCAGCTCCACTAGGGTGATCGTAGGGACGGGCGAAGCATGCAGTGTTTTGACAGAGATTTCTTCGATATGGAACTAGTGGTGTCAAGCCTGAAACCGGGCATGTATGGAAGGGTGTTTCCGCTCGACTAACGTGATCGGAAAACTGCGTCGGAATGCACCTCCATTTTTCTTGTTCTTCTTCTTCCCTATCTGCCCGGATTCGGATCCCCATGGCATGTAGGGAAGGGTGCTTCAGCTCCACTAATGTCGTCGGCTATTTGTTGGGCCAACTGCTGCCTGCTTCATTTTAGTGCACCGGTGGCGAGTAGTAGTATTTACCCTATTTTAGTGCCGCATACCTCTTTTATGATGGACCGTGACTACATGGAGCACTGTGACGGCATTGGACGCCGACAATCCGAGCCCCTAACGTGCCTCGCACCTAATAGTGTGATCAAGCAGTGGTCGAATATCCTTAAGTCCAACTACAGACTGTCATAAATGCATAACAACTCCAAAAAACGCCTTTATCCTACCGCAGTACTTCTCGACACTACATCGCTCATGGCGAAGTGTTTATCTCCGTGAAAACTGCTCGGCTTCCCACCTATAGGACATTTTCTATTTTCTATTGCGCTTGCGATAGGACCATCAGAAATGGACCTATTGCAATAGGACCATCGCCCGCTGAGTCTTTCTGAACCCGGTGGAATGTGTGTATGTCGGAATGGGGGCTGGGCGAAAGAGGCGGCGTAAGAAGGAAAGGGTAGTAGCAGTGAACTTGTCGTTTATTACATAGTAATTAAAAGCGATTAAAAGAAATCCCAGGCTACCTTAATGTCCTCTTGAAGATACTTTAAGGGCGCTGGCCCCTAGCGTTTGGTGAAATTCTCGTTTACTCGAATCAACTTTAGAGTGACCGAAGTGTAGTCAGTATGAACCACAAGAACACAGTCGGCTCCTTGAGTGAACTCATTCCATTGTTTTAAAGGATGCTGAACTGCTTCTCCCAAATTTAGCGCGTGATGAACTCGGTGCTTTTTCGGACAATCGAAACATTTTCTTAACCATTATTTTTACTTTTGCCCAGTTCAAGTCCTACTGGTTCACTGTATTATTTTTTTCTTTGACCTTAGTCTTCGGTGATGTTCTCGTGTCCTTCTTTTTCACTTCCCTTGTTATGAGCTTCTACATCTACTCCCTCTAGCCCTATGTGTAGGCAGGCGTTCTACCACTCTCGGCTGCAGTTGTTCCTCTATTTCAACCATATTTTATTTTTAAGAAATCGGTACGTCTATTTGCTATGGACAATTCGCAGGACGCTTGAGCTTCACCTTCAATAGTGGAATGCGATAGCGAGGTCGGGCCTCCTTAGCATCGCTTTCTGATTTGCTTGCGACGCTTCGCATCTCCATGTACACCTCAAGTGCGCCGAAAAAAAAAATAAAGAAAGAAAACAAAGAAAAGAGACCCTTCGCGTATATTGACCGTCTTAGACTCTGCTAGAATGCCATATACTCCAAGTAACGTTACGGTGCCTACTACACCATAATTCAGGATTTTGTGAATTCATTTTGTGAATTGGTGAAGTAGCCAATACGGGTCCGTAAGGCCATACATGCAGTAACAAAGTACGCAGCTGCGTAAGCTGCGTAGTTTGTTGCTGCTGCGGCTGATGGTGATGATCAATTGTGTCTGAGTGTTTTGTAACCACACACGCGTTGCGTAATTCGCATGCTGCGATGCCTGATGCCTTTTTGCGATACATCTGCCGAGGCTCAACGCACCACATGATAGGTTTGTTTCTTTTCGAACCATTTTGAAGCACTGGAATGGCTCCGAGGTATGACACTTCAGTTCCACGCGGAACGCGTGCGTTATATTCTGACTCGCACCGCTGTATTTCTATTATTAGCATGTATAGCGACTTGTTACTCAAGAACAACGTCTATTTTCGCTCGCGAACAACACCACCGAAACCGACATCAGAATTTCGGGAGCACGAGCTCTTCAACGCTCTCGCGTTAGGGCTATGTCGCCCATGAACAGCTGGACTCCCAATGCTGCTATACGAGACGATAGATAGGTACGTCACCTCGTCATAGCTGCTGATGGCCCCGGTGAGCGCTAAGTCGCAATCTCTGTACCAGTATATAATTGCCAAGGCACCAAATGCGGACACCACGAAAAAGGTGATGACAAATGCCGCCCCGATTACTGGTATCCTGCAAGAACAGCGACATAAAAAAAACAGTTGTTTTTTCCTTCATCGAGACTGTACGTACAAGCTTACTTCGAGCGTTCATATTCCCATAACCCCATAGCATTGCATATGCTTATAAAATACATCACAGAATACCATGCGGTTAATCATGCTGGGCGTAAAAGACGAGGAGGACGGGCATCGTGCGTTGTTAGAATTGGGATTGCCGAAGATGTTATGAAATAGCCACAACTGCTATTCACGCTTGCTAAACTTGGTTTAAACTGTCAAAGGAAGGCTTTGAAGAGAAAGAGATTAGCAACGCTTTTCTGCGGATATAAACACAGTCACTAATCAGGGAGCAGTAACCAGTGTGGACAAATTTACTTTTGAGTATGAACAGGATTGCATCTGTCTGTAGATGACTTCAAAGCTTCATGGAATTTAAATGCACGTTGCATTTGGACCTTGCGGTTTATTTCCAACGAAGGAAGCATTTGCACTCGGTGAGGGAGTACTTGAACAGCGGTGCCATTTTTAGGGATGACAAGAAGCTTGCACGCACGCTTTTTATCGTAAGCATTCCCATACACTTACCGAATACTCTTCCAGCATTAATTGTGTCAAACATTCATTTTTTTCCTCTAACCAGTATTGACTGGAACTCATTGAAACCTAATATAACCAACGAATTATTCATAAATTTGTTTACAACTGTGACCGAAAATGAATTGTTTGCTTCTCAAAGAGCGCTAACGACATTGCAAAATCAATAAACACGCTAAGCATTGAGTCGGTGTCGTGTTACTAATGAATAGTTTTTCTCTTCTATGTTTATGGTCTTACTATTTTCAGTGGCATGTGCTTCGATGAATTCGCTGTTCTTAAAATTGTTTGAATAATGTGCTATTCTAAGAGGTATGTGTACTTGCTGATCCTACGCCATGTTACAATCAATACCTTATCTTTTTTGCTGTTGTGTTCAGTATTAATCTCCTCTATGACTTTGTTGTTAATAAAATTGCTTTATTATTGTGTTCTTCTAATAGTAATGTATAATGTTCCGCATGTACAATTTTGTGCAAACAAATATTATTTTTCATGTGCCTTCCCTACAATAATCTCTGATGCGATTGGCAGCATTGTTAAATAAAAAGAAATTACACCATCTCCCACTAAAGGGAACCATGAGGGGATGCGAAGCAGCACTGGGGGTGCACACCAAGTTTCCGTTTAAGTTCACTCGGCCATACGATCACGGCTCGCAGGAATTTCGGGCTGATATGAATTTCGCTGCGGTCCCGGCCTAGGCCTATTAGCCTCCGATGTAATGGAGCATGGTTGTTCCGAACCGTTTTTCCCCCACGACGTTTGATAAGAAACTTACGCTACCGAGCATGTTTGAACAGGTACTGCCTGCGCTGCCGCGGAAGACACGTCAATCACGCGTGGCTGCGTAATACCCAAGCGTGGACATTCGCACCGCGCTTCCAGTTTGTCAGGATCGGCCATAGGGAGCACCGGGTATCCTACGGGATTTCTCGCTCGAATCTTCGAAGCCTTAAAGGACCTTCACGTGCCTTCGTATTTCGATTACAGATTCCGTTAGTGTCGCTTTTTTTAACGCCCAACTTGTCGATCTGTGCTGCTGCGCTCGAGGCAGTGATGTTGTACTGTGTTCACACCTGCTTGCAGTGTCATCGCAATCAGACGCCCTACGAGAGGCGGACGAGGACCGAAAAAGGCATGGGATGGTCTCAAAGAAAGAGCTAGGCTTCTTAACGTCAACATGCACGATTGTTGGGAACGCGCACACCTACCAGCTCTCCGATTTGCACGGTAGACTCCAGTTTTCAGCAAACCTCCCGATAGTGCGGGCACGGCTGTAAAGCTCCCTAAAATGTCTCGCGCACCACCGCAAATAAAAACACAGGACAGCGGACCTCAAATTTTCTGGCCTTTCATCTATCGTGACGTAGCGCTCTTTAGGTAACGTTCGCCGCAGTACTTAGTTGTCATGCGGAAACACGTACTATGATTAGGAAGGCGCTACGAACTGTCTCAGGTCTCAACGCATGTGGTTCCGTGCACGCGCCGTATATTTACGAGTACAAGTATGATGGTTGACATCTAGAAATATTACTGGCAATCATTCAGAGCTGTTCATGATGTCGTGCGGCCCTGAGAAACAATAAGTGAAAATGTGCGCCAGCTTTCTTTCTTGCATACTGATTTTCCATGTTTTCTGGTGATATGAATTTCCGATGATACGAATATTTTTCCATAACCCGCGAGATTCTTATTACCGAGGTTTCACTGTAAATAAATAAATAAATAAATAAATAAATAAATAAATAATTAACTTAGTTTACAAAGTCACTGGCAGCGCTAGCGGCCTCAGGTGCGACCACATGGAGAATGGATGGATTTTTTGTATTGCCTCCGAAAACACGGACAGTAATTCTATACCTCTTCGCTTGTCGTAGCGTCCTCGCTGCGATGAACCGTTGCACTGCCATCTGGTCGAATCCCAAGCGCACAAAACTGTAAGGCAGCGTTCCCGCCAGGCAGCTCCAAAAGTTCTCGTCGCTTGTCAGGTCAAGGTTTGTGCTGGGAATAAGCAAATAAGAGCACATCTTCGTTTTCCTCTCTTTTTGTACAAGTGTATATGACTCTGGTAGCCTGATCAGCTATATAAAAAGTCACAGTTTCGCCGCAAGGGCGAATGAATGACTGCGATAGCAACAAATTCGAATGCCCAGCGAAGAACGCTGAGCAGATCGAAACGTGCATTGCACTGCTGAAATACAAAGTAAGCACGAAAATAACACACATAGGACGAGCGCGAACTAACAACGTTCACAGTTCGACACTTAACGCGCTGCTCAAACACAAAGGACGCACGAAACTTAAGCACAGTTATACACAGGACGAGCGCGAAATAACAAGTGGCACAGTTGTTACTTCACTGTGTTTGAACAGCGCGCTTCTTTAGCAAATGGGGCCTCTGCAGCGAGCGAAGTGACCTCCGTGCGCTCTGCAATTTAAACGCAACCCTTCCGGTGAAAGCACACGACGTACAAACCGCCCCCCACAAACCTGACATGCCACTGAGGGTAATAGTGTCAGAAAGGGGCACTTGGCAAAAAGTTGCGGCCCACTTTTTGCAAGAAAACCTAGCCATTTTAAAGGTTGACGATCATATCCTGGTGAAGAACTAGACAAAAGTCATTGCGTTTTTAAAACTAACTTGGACAAATGGCACCTGGCCTGATCTATTGACGTAAAAGACTTATATTATTCGCTACCGCAGGATGCCCTACTTCTTTATATTGAGGAATGTATTGGCCAACATGGTATTGTGGCTTTTCAAAACAGAACCGGGGTGACAGCTAGTGGGTTCTTAGATCTGCTAAGCACATATCTAAAATTAACCCTTCTATCTCTGAAAGATGTTACATACAACCAGAAAAACGGTGTGTGTATAGGCTCATACCTAGCACCATTATTAAGCGACCTGTTTTTAGAACAGTGCGACAGACTGCTCCAAGCACGCAATGACACTTCAAAAGTTTGCAGAATTTTTCGTTATGTGGACGATTCTTTGCTGGTTTTAGACTCTGGTAACGGATCTTTGGGCGAAAATGTTGCGGAGGCTGTGGAATTGTTCAAGGAATGCCTAGGCCATCTTGATGTTACTATAGAAAGCCCACGAGATTACCGCCTAAGATTCCTAGACCTCGAATTTCACTTTATGCCGTTACATGTTTGCTGGTCCTATGCTCCGCGAGGCCATAAGTACATACTACCCTTTAATTCAGCTCACTCTAAACTGATAAAAAAAGCATCGCCGGGTTGTGCCTTAAGAATGCCCTGAAAACATTCTGTGCCCACACTGTTTCGTCCAGTTTCACCAAACAAGCCGAGCGGTTAGAATGCGCAGGCTACCGTCCGGATGTTTTAAGGTCCGTGGCTGAAAAAACTCTGCAATCTATCAAGGAAGAATCGTGCCACTGCAATTCCCGATGAGTCAACACAAGCGCGAGAGCAAAAAGTCGCAGTAATCCCGTACTTGCATCAAATAAGCAACATCTTAAAGCCTGTTGGCAAGCGAGCCGGTGTAAATATTGGTTTGTCAACCCCCAAAAAGCTTAAGAAAATGTGCCGTCAGGTGAATTCTGACGCCAGATCCCGAAAAGTGTACACCACCTAGCATAAAGTTAGGTTCGTCGCATGTGTAGAATGCGTGGTCTATTGTATACCGCTATCTTGTCGCAGTGAATATGTCGGTCAGACCGGAAGGTGCCTTAATGAACGTCTTAAGGAACACATATATCATGTAGATAGAGCTATCAGTCGGCATTTGGGAATGATTTGTAGGGATTGTGGGTGCCGGCCTCTTTTTTAATCGCACACATGTGCTCGCAAGAAACAAAAATAGGACAGCGCGCGAAATCATAGCACAGTAAAACTTGAGACGTGACACAAAGTGCATCAGTGTATCTTCGCTTGCTCTTCAGAGCAAGGAATGTGAATTGTTATCGTAAAACATGTGATATCGATGACGGGTTGCTGTTCCCTTGACTATTTTTGTATAGCTCGTCCCCTCTGTTTTTGTTTCTTTTTTCCTGTGAAAAGCGCATGTATATTGCTATGGCAAGAAAATAAAAGCCAGTTGTAAGTTCAGCGTTCTGTGTGTCTCCTATTTGTTCGTCCTCGTTCCATGCGCTGTGAAACATTGTAATTATGCTGCCCCAACTAGCCCGACGCTCAACCTTACTGAACACCCCGCCATCTTTAACTGGTGTCAGCGTTCATAGTTGTGAACATTGTCGATCAAAAAGGAAATATTACGCATATCTGAGGCGCGTCATCAATACGTAAGATTAGGTGGTCTGTTCCTTCACTAGAAAATACATAGATACGTAATTTTAAGGACCATTGTGTTTCTTAGGTTGCGCTGAAAATGCGACGCTATGCACGAAAAAGCCCTCTGCCGACGATAAGGCGCTGGCCGCTGGCAGTGGCCCTGGGTTCTGCACAAGCTCATGTTTCCCGACACCACTGCCAGATGGCGCCCATATCTCACGCAGCGCCTCCTCTATTTCAACAGTGCGAGCCAGATGCGGCCGATTCAACATAGACGAGGCGCTGTCTGAGGCAAGGCAAAACATAGTAGTACGGCCGGCAGAAGACTATCGACTATCGTCTTTCGACGACATTTGCAGCGAAGGACGCAGATAAGCGGTCAATTTTTTTCTTCTCTGCGAATAACATGATCCCAAAACCTCACACACAATCAGAAGACATCACAGCCAAGCACAAGAAAAACAAAGGAGAACCTCATCTTCTCTGTTTCTGCAGATTTCGCATTGGACGGAGCTACGGTAAGTTTTTTCAAGGCGAACATCTTAGATGCCTCATCAAACGCGAAAATTGACCATCGGCGTCAGCATTCCGCGTCGACGGTTTCAACACGAGTGATGCGCAAAATCACCGCCTGATGTCACCATTATATGATGTCACCGGTCACCAATATTTGTGACATCATCATGGCGTCACAGTGATATTAACAAGACGTCACGTATCGCGACGTAAACCGATGACGTGATCATATGACACCATCGCTTGCTCAACGCGGAGCGACGCAAGATGAGGTGAGCTGCAGGAAGCTTGCAATGTCTTCGATTCTTCAGGCAGGGCAATACTGCGTTAGTTTCTGAAGGCTTACGGAGGGGTGCGGGGAGGATCAGTTCAACGACTGAGAATAAAAAAAGAGGGGATGATGACATTTGCCTTCCAGTCGTCTTATGCAAATGCCTGAGAGACTCCGTGAGTTTTCTTTTTTTTAATTGTGAGCACCCCATAAATCATTTTGCAAACATACGAACTCACTTGAATATGTACTGTGTAACGTTGAAGTCATTTAGTGGTCTCAGTGGCGGACTGGCACTGGGTGAGTCGTGGGCAACTTTCCCGATGATGATCAGAGGTGTCGCAGCCATCACAAATGCTTGAACGCAGTCGGCCCATACAACG
>JALIZH010028033.1:0-21268 GCA_030522465.1 Rhipicephalus appendiculatus
ATGTATACACGCACACATACAAACGCACGCACGAACATTCATAAAGTATGGTTGAACCTAGACCTGTGCGCCGGACCCAAAATTGCCGGCGGCGGCGCGCCGGTGTTTTCTCCTCCGGCGGCGGCGCGTCACCGGCGCGGGGTTCATCAGATCGGCGGCGGCGCGGCGCGCGGAGGGGGGGAGGGGGGGGAGTGGGGGGGAGGAGGATTGATTCAAGATTCAAGAGTTGCTGGACATAGAAAATTGACCCTTTATTTTTCAAAAAACACTGTTTTCCCAAAAGGGTGAAGCAGTGAATGCGATAGCAACGTGTCTTAATGTTATAACCAACTATAAGGCTAGCAACTAACTCTTTTTCATCCGATCTCGCGAAGCTGAAAAACGCTGTTGTATGGGAATACAGCCGCTCCAGGGAAAAAGCCGGCAGATCCCATGCACTGCGGGAATCGATGTAATGCGAAGCAGCCAGGAAGGAGCAAATCATGCTTTACATATTTTGCATGTCATGTTTTATATATAGGACCTGCCGTTTATGTTCGTCATACAGTCACGCCGCGCAATACCAATTTTGGTATATATCAAGCTAGCGAACTGGACGCAAGTGCACCACGAGCGTGGCTCGTAAATGGCGTTGTAGATGACATGCATGCCAAGATTTTCATATTACCACCTGCCACTTATGTTCGTTATACAGTCATGTCACTCAATACCAAATTTGGTGTATATCAAGCTAACGAAACTGCCGCGAGCGCGCCATGAGCGTGGCAGGCAAATCATGTTGTTCATGACATGCACGTCATTAGTCGCATATTACCACCTGTCATTTATGTTCGTCATACAGTCACGTCACTCAATCCCAAATTTTGTGTATATCAAGCTAACGAAACGGCCGCGAGCGCGCCATGAGCGTGGCATGTAAATCATACTTTTCATGACAAGTTAGTCATGATTTTCATGATATGACCAGCTATTTATGTTCGTCATACAGTTATGTTATGCCATACCAAATTTGGTATACATCCCATTAACGATATGGACAGGAGAGCACGAAGTCGTAGGCGGCTAGATAGCTAGCTAGATAGATACGCTCAAAGTCGTCGAAGTTCGCTAAGAAATGCTTCGCATTTAAAAGGTGCGTTAACCCATTAATATATATTACTTATCTTCTTATTTATCTATGTACAATGTAGTAGTAGGCCCAAGACTCCACGAATATGCTATCTAGAGAGTTGGGTCGTCACCCTATAAGGCTGTAGGACGCCGCAGCGTTGAGGTCGGGCAATACTATTGAGACTTCTGGAGGAGAGAAAAATACAACTTCCGGGGAGCTATTCACGATGTGTCTATCTAAAGGAGATGTCCACAGACCATTTCGGCAGAGCGCATTCGCTTACTCAAAAGGTGAGCCGGTATGTTTGCTCTTGACCGCGTCGATGGACCGTACCTGCCAGCACATTCCCAGCGTAAGAAGAAAGTGGACGAAATTTACAGAAACAGGAACTTCTAAAGTCAGAGCTTGAATCTGAGAGTGTCCCAGATGTCTGAAAACGATGCAGAGAATGCGTACCCAGCTTCACAGGTGCACTAGACGGGCGGCCGCATTAACCCTTTCGCGACCATTGACGAATGTAGTCATCATGAGATTTTCTTAGAGTAGGACCGATGACCACACTCTAGGAAATAATCGAGTAAAAAGGGTGTCTTTTTGTCCCACAACAATAATCGTCATCTATCTTGCGTTCTTTTGCTTGCATTATCGTTGCGCGCCCGGCAGTTTCAAGTCAGTAACGACATGCGCGTTATCAGCGTGACATGGCATTCTTGATAGGAAAGTGGCCAGCGCCGAGTTTTCAAGAAAGGAAGCGCAAGCAAGCCAGATGACGATTATTTTTGTGGAACAAAAAGACACCATTTTTACTCGATCATTTTTTAGAGTGCACTATACTCGTCCTCAACAAAAATTGGTTCCATGCGGAACCAATGACGCCTGTATCCGCTGTAGCTGTGCTTGTCGATGCAAGATGGTCCCACTTCTCCATGTTTTTTCAATAGAGTTTATTCTTCCTCCTTCTCCCGTGTCTCACGTTTCATTTCGTTGCCGCATCTGATACCGCGCATGCGGTATTTTTGTACGCTATTAGAAAAATTTAAAAAAAAGCGTTATTTCATTAAAATAATGGTACCAATTGATTCAGAAAAAAAAAAAGCTCTACAAAGTGAGCGAAAAAAATGTTCGGTTGTTTTGGCAAGCTTTTTTTTCTTACGGTCGCGAAGGGTTAAACCTGATTCGATGGCTTTCGCACGTTTATCCCTTCCCCCCACTGCAGGGTAGCAAACCGGACGTGCGTCTGGTTAATCTCCCTGCCTTTCCTTGCATCTCGCTCTCTCTACGCGATCAGAATTTGTGCACGGCCTCCGAGATGTACGCCCAAAAGTGGATGTCTGGGGGGCTGCGTTCGTTGCGTTGAAGCGCATTCCGTTCCTTCATTAGTGACAAAAGTTGTGAAAGCTTCGTAACATCAAATTGACGTTGCGGAAGAAGAATCGGAAACAGGGGGGCGAGATCAGCGCCGAACTCCAGCCAATCAGCTGCGGCCGAAATGGATAGTCCACTATGGGTACACATCGAGAGCTCTCCCGCCACAAATAAAAAAAAAATAATAATAAATAAATAAATAATAAATAATTAAAATAAAATAAAAAATCAGGAGCATGCTGGGAACTATTATCAGAGCATGGAGCACGAGGGGGGAGTGGCGTCAACGAAGGTTTGTTTGTGGACATGAGACGCGCAAGCTCGCGAATTTTCGTTTTTGACCCATCGGTTTAACAAGAAAAAGGAAAACAAGAGCATGATGGGAATTGTGACACAAGCCCGATGAGGAAGCGGATTCAGAGGAGGTTGGCTTACAGATGCTAGGCCGGCTCACTCCTTTTTTTTCCCTCTATGGTTTAAGCGCATTCCGTTACTTTAATTTCAGTCGAGAGTTATGAAAACTTGGTGGCGTCAAAATGGCGTTGAAGACGATAACCGGAAAGAGAGGCCGCGCTGCTGGTCGTGCTCCCACCAATGATGCGCGGCGGCTGAAATGGAGAGTCCATTACATGGACACATCAAAAAGAGCTCCCCCAGTGACGTACTTTATGCCCAGATTCCCCATTCGGGTTAAAATAAAGGACTAACGGCGGCGCGCCGCAAATATTGAGCGGCGGCGGCGGCGGCGTGGTCACTTTCGGAATCTCGGCGGCGGCGCGAGCGGCGTGAGTAAAAACAGGCGGCGGCGGCGGCGCACAGCTCTAGTTGAACCCCTCCCCCCCCCCCCCCCCCCGCCCCGAAAAACATTTTTGGCTACGCCCCTGCCGCACTGCACTAAGTGAGTGAGGGGTTTGAATGATAACCACGTCATGTGTTGAAATTGCTGTGAGAAATTGAGGTGTTCAGCAAAATGTGGGAAGGAAACAAAGTAGCTGGGCGAGCTCCGATAGAGAAGGTAGGGCTATTGAAAGCGTAGGAGCTCTTTTGTGAAGTGATGCTTACAATACCGGCAAAAGATGTACATTCGTAAGTAGGAATAGTCACGGATTTTTAAAATACAGGGCCGAAATTTAGATGAACCTCACAATTCGTCTGTGAAGGGGGAAACGACAGTGAGTGTCCACACATTTATTTAACGCGATCGAGTAACCCTCTGTGCTTTAAAGAGTGTTCCTAAATCAGCGTGTGCGAATAGCAACGATAGAATAAGAAATAAAATTCGTGGGATAGGTTGAACAAAGAGGAGAAAGTGGCTCGGACAGGCTGGCCGACGTTTCGATAGGCCCTGCTATTGAAATGGCGGCCAGCCTGTCATCGGCCAGCCTGTCCGAGCCACTTTTTAGATGCGAAGCAGCTTAGAGCGGAGTTCAATCCGGTGGTGTGCGGCCTGACTACCCTGCGTTAGCGCTGCCTCCGCTTCGTTTCTCCTCTTCCGTTTCGCTCTCTCCGGCGCAGCTGCGCGCTCGTATATAATGCGGCGTGCGCTCGTATATAATGCGACGCGCGCTCGCTCCGTTGCACTCTCCTTCGCAACGGCGCTAGGGATGTCAACGTTGGCGCCAGTTAAATATACGAACAGCGCATAAGGACAAAGACGGAAGAAGGAAACAACACACAGCGCTGACTTTCAACCTGTGTGTTGTTTCCTTCTTCCGTCTTTGTCCTTATGCGCTGTTCGTATATTTAATTATGTCCTACCAACTTGCCCAAGTTTCCACGCTTCATGGCGCCAGTTGTAGCGGCATCGGTAACGTAAGCTGTGACAGCAGCGCAAGCAGCGTAACCAGCACCGGTGATACACAACTCTACACACAAATCAAACATACACGGAAACATACAAATGGAAACAACAAATGGAAACACAAGTGAACACCAGCGCTGCTTCGCATCCGCACATGGTTCCCTTTAGTGGGAGATGGTGTAATTGTTCCTGTTTGTTCAACCGATCCCACTCCATCTTTCCATCTTTCGGCTGCCATCTTGACTTTAGAAGGAACCTTCGGTTTTTTAAGGCAGTACCGTTTGCTGATAGAGAGTCTATTACAGGCGCGATTGAAAATTTCGGGAAATTTTTCAGTTTTATGTTCTCGAACTTGTCTCACTTGCACCTATAACACGCCGTCGTGAATGTTACCTTGTACTTGTTTATTTTTTATTTATTCTTTCGTTTCTTGGTTCATACGAGCACGTGCAAACACTTTTGCGCTACTGTAACCTTTTTCTTTATAAAAAGAACAGCGGCATTTCTCCTTATAACTCCATACGTCAACGCCTCCTCTATCCCCTCATTTTTCCGGCTTCCTTCCTTTCCATAAGAACGTACGCTACAGTCTAGGAATTCCGCTATTAATATCCTGCTCCTACATTCAAAGATGCGAGATTGAATTACGCATACATAAGCACTGCGAATGAAGCAGTTGCCTTGACGACAAGCCGCTCGTGGAAACTTCGGCTCTATCGGCATTTCTTTTTTTTTTTCGATGACTCTTAGTAATTGGCAGTTTTAGTTAAAACTGTTTATTAGTTTTTAAAACCTTCCTTCGTTGGGATCCTTTGGAATCTGTGTGCTCGGGGGGTACTCGTGCGCGTCTGCGTGTTTTCTTTTCTTCTTGATTATCTTTCGTGCTAGGTAATCTGGGGCAAATTTTTCAGCCGATAAAACTGTGCCGACTAAACCAGCGAGCACAACAGCTTCAGGGCGTATCAGTTGCCTTGCTGCCTTCTAAACTTTTAAGGCGTACGTTCTGACGCGCATGGCAACCTTTGCAGGGCCTGGAGGTATAGATTTTACGGACAGAGCGTTACGTCAAGGCAACCCTTCTTTTCATCCGCCGCTCATCCCTTACATTATTCTTTCAGAAGTGAGCCTTCGTGGGAGATATACACCACGGTTGCCTTACTCTCTGGGCCACGCGCCACTGGAGGCAACACCTACATTGAGCGAGTAGACTTAAACGCGCAGCCGTCGCCGATGTCTTGCTTCACAGCTCTCATCTCTGCAGAATTACGCAACGAACACCACTTACACACTCTCACTGTAACATATCTTTCAAAAGCTACTCCTCGTAAAAGGCAACAAGAACTGAAGCGTTTGTTATTCACTGACAGTGAACGTAAACAACATTTTCTGAACAGGTCTTTCTTTCTTATAATTTAGGTGTTTTTCCATATTCATATGCCGCAATTATGCCTCTGTTTTGCCCTAAATAGTCTTTCTCAGTGTGCTGTATTTTTCTGTTCAAAGTGTCTTTCCTAAGGACAACATTAGCTACCCCCGAAGCCCCAACGCATCTTCTTTCGAGCGTCAGCGTTAGGAAAAACTTGGAAATGTACTCAGCCCCCCAGTACTGTTCTCGCTCAGCTTGAGTAAACAAAAATTTTCACCCGTTGGATACTCGAATCCCTGGAGCAATACAGTCGACTGGTCGTGGGAGTATGCCCTCCTCCCTCCCACGAGGGACGAAGTTTGTAGATTCCCAGTAAGCATGATTCAATAAGCGTTTGGGGTCGTAGGTGTAGAATCGATACACAGCTCTGTGCGAAGTTGGCACCCATATAATCGGGTAGTAAGGCAGAGTTCCGGTCAATAGCGCAGTCAGGGAAAAGCGTCGCATTTGGAAATTAGGCATTGCGGGGGGCGAGAGCGCGAATATGACCCCTATAGTTTCCCTGGAATATATAAGGGCCTTCGTAGAACTCAAGTTGGCAGCGGTGGGTAGACCTATTCTTTGGTAACGCGCACAATGGCGCAAAGGGAATTATTGGAAAGAATGTGAGAGCGATTACGCGTAGAAGTCAATGTGCATTCATAGAGTCGTCCAACCACTGCCTTATCTGGAATTAATCGATCAGTCAAAGAAATACAAACCGATAAGAAATCTTGGCAGAAAACATGTAGCTTGCCAGTGGCGGCCTAGTCGTTTTTTTTTCGTTTGTTTTTTTTTTAGTACGGTTCTCGTTCCTGTTTCTTCAACCGAGTCGATTCTGCGAGCACTCTTCTGTAAAATGAAACCAATATAAGGCTCGTATAGAAAAGCTGAAATAACTTGTTTCTTTTACTTTTACTGGGTCACTTGGTGCAGTTTGCCTTTGTCCTTCGTCCTTTTGACTGGTTCATGCTCGTAGAGTGTGTATGCATATTTTTTAGTGGGGATGGCAGCACAGTGATAGTTATCACTTACTGATGCCCGCACTTCCTTAACCCACCGAGGCAGAAGACGGTGATATGCTTTTGAAGAATAGCTCCGTAATTTCACTGAGAGACAGTGACTGCCTCTGCCGACAGGTGGTGCAGACATTCCCTAACCGTATACATTGTAACAAAATGTCGAAATGTTCACTCAAGACCGCTAGAAGGCGTGCATGACTCAGACACTCTGTATGCGAAAGTAGATATAAATATCGCATGGTTTCTTTTTATAGGGGCCCTGCAACGCTTTTAGTCCGCATTCTGCAGGGCTGAAGTACGCGTAGTGGGGAATACTGAGTTGCGCGCAAAAATTACTATCGTAATTGGCGCACAGCAAGGGAAGTTATTAGTCTTCAAACTTCAAAGCCCCAGCAGACGACGAGGAAAAACGTTCCCTTTGGCATTTCCCTCTCCCACTGACGTCAAAGACCGGTCCCAATCACCGCGCGCCTCTTACAGAGACATACCGGACAACTCGCCTCGTGGTGGCTGTTGTGCAGCACTCCTAGCGTTGTTTTGCCATTCTTTTCAAAATTTCATATTTGAAAACATAAATCATTTTGTACATGAAAAAGTATAAAGAGTGCTTTAATCATTTTTAGCACACAATAGTGCGGCCTATCTGAGACCATATGAATATCACATGCGACTTGTCGCGTTAAGAGAATCAAAATGAACGGCGAATGTCGTAACTACACCATTATACAGCGTCACTTTCAGTCACAAAAATAGCTGTTGTGTGTCGCTCTAACAAGAAACCAATGTGGTCCTTTCGTTGAAATAAAATTATAACAGCTTCTTTTCTAGCAGTGCCACTCGCGCAATGATATCGGTGCATTCCACAGTTCGAGAAGAAGCGATGAAAACTGCCCACCTAAATTGTATTGCAGGGCCCCTTAAAGCATGACACGTTTAGGATATCGATACACGAACGGAAGCGAAGAGATCGGCAACACAGGAGTCGTTAAAGACATGGCTAAAACTACATCATGAATTACAGCCTTTAATTAAGAAAAGAAAACGACGAAAACGAACAGATATAGTGCACTGGGGTCAATAGGAAAAATATTAAAAAAAATTACACCATCTCCCACTAAAGGGAACCATGTGGGGATGCGAAGCAGCGCTGGTGTTCACTTGTGTTTCCATTTGTATGTTTCCGCGTATGTTTGATTTGTGTGTGGAGTTGTGTATCAGCGGTGCTGCTTACGCTGCTGTCACAGCTTACGCTTACCGATGCCTCTACAACTGGCGCCAGCGTTGACATCCATAGCACCGTTGCGAAGCGGAGTGCAACGAAGCGAGCGAGCGCCGCATTATATACGAGAGCACAGCTGCGCCGGAGAGAGAGAAACGGGAGAGGAGAAACGAAGCAGAACGTCACCTCCTCCCACCCCCCTCGCGCTCATGCGAGGAGAGGGGGGAGAGTTGGCGCATGCGCAGAGGGGGAGCGGACGGTCGCCAAGAGACGGACACAGCCCCGAGCAAAAGCTGCTCCGCATCTAAAAGTAATAAAAAGTCACAGTTTCACCGCAAGGGTGAAGCAATGAATGCGATAGCAACAAATTGTAATGTTATACGTAGTGAGGCTGGCAGCTAACTCTTTTGGATCCGATCTCACGCAACTCTAGAAAACGCTGGTTTAAGAGCATACGGCCGCTCCAGGGACACTGCTCACCACATTCTCCTCGCGTTGAGAGCGCAGCACGTAGAAGGGTACACCGGCCTCGCCCTGTTGGCCGCCGAGAAGGGGAGATAACGCGCGCGCCCGCGACGACCGCGCTCGTAAAATCGAAGGTCGCTCGAGGGACCCCTCCCCCCCCCCCCCCCTCGCGTCTTTCCACGCTCACGAACGACGGGCGGGGCCGGTTATATAGATACATATACATATACGGGGGATGACGGCGGCGGCCAACGGCGGCGGCGACGCCGACGGCGAAAACCAGCCGAGAGTGTCCATATAATTGCTATCGCAATAATAATAAGCAGCCCTTCCTCAATAAGGTCAAGGTGCGCAAACGAGGCTTCGCGTATAAGTGCCTGGCCTACTATTTCTCTTTCTTTATTTTCTTCCTTCATCCTTTTTCATTATTTATCGCAATGCGCAATGCTCCGTCCTATATTTTTTCTTTCTCCATGCCGGGAATAGGACCTTCACCCGCGTGCTTGCGAGCGTAACACTACTCTTGCGGCAGGCAACAATGACGGTTTTAAATGCGAAGCATTTCTTTGCGTACTGCAGACACGTTGAGCGTTTCTATCTATCTATCTATCTATCTATCTATCTATCTATCTATCTATCTATCTATCTATCTGTCTATCTATCTATCTATCTATCTATCTATCTATCTATCTATCTATCTATCTATCCAGCCGCCTACCTCTGGGTGCTCTCGTGATCACCTCCTTGACTTGGGGTAGACCAAAATTAGTATGGGAGGGTAAGAAGGTTTGACGATTATGGCTGTCTGGTCATGACATGAAAATGTGAAAATCCCGTCGCGTACGACGTCAAACCCATTCCTCCAGACACGTGGGGCGCATACCCGTATACCACGGGCCGCGGTATGCGCGTATGAGCCACCGGTGTTTGACAGTTTATATCTACCGAGGAACGGCGTGAACAGACAGCGGTAATTTAAATGCGAGAGCGTTGAGAAAACCCGATATCGGCAACGTTGACCCGACGAATGCAAAGAATATATGTTATGGTCCTAGGCGGAATCGAACCGAAGAATTCTGCGTGGCAATCAAGTATTCTACCATGGAGCCATGCCAGGTCTCGGAACTCCTTTGGCAAAAGGCCATATGCAAGCGCAGTGTAGGTGAAACGTCAATTGTGGTTGCAATGCTGCCCATCTAATTTTATAAACATTGCATATGTACTCCACTGATACAGGTGTCACGTTGGGTTAGCGTCAATGGTAGTTAAGCGTCATCCACTGAAGTTGGTCAACGTAGCACTATCGAGGGCTACCAGCCTCGCAAGCACAAGAGCTACATTTCAGCTTACCTCTGGTAACATGGTAATAACCATGTTCCGGCATCGTTACGCATCTGTAAACAAGCGGTTATATAAAACATATGTGACTGTTAAACATATATGTATGTGTCTCTAACATTTGTACAGATGTTTACCGTCAATTTGTAACGTTGCACTCAACAAAAAAATTACACCACAGTCACCTTCCCTCCGCATGCTTCGCATGTCATCTGTTACGTCTGTACAGCCGCTTGTGGCTGCCGACGATTTATTTAACTTAAGGAAACATCAACAAGTCAGCAGACGTAGCTCAGGCGTTGGAGTTACGACAAGCCAGCGTTCCACGCAAGATTCGCGCTCGTGCCACGGCGCCAGTGTATTCATGCGCGCACTTCGTTGTTGTCGTCTTCTAGGCGACATGTCAGTTCTTCCTGCCTTAGACGAAGTCTCCATAGCGGTCTGGAGGTGCCTAACCTCTGGCGGTCGCAGTTGCCGGGTGGACACTGCCTGTGACGTCGAGGTCGACGGTTGCGAGGGAGCGTTCTCCGGCATATCGAGCGAGTCAGGTCGTTGAGCAGCGGAACTCGACGGCGTCCCTTCTGGCGTTGTGTCCAAGAGATCGTCTGCTGCGCTCCAATCTGTCGGCGATTGGGTTGTTTGTCCGGTCTGGCTCGTTTTCCTCATGTGGTTGAGGTGACGCCGAACCTTCCCGTGGTGGCTTTTTACAAGCCAGGATCGTGGTCCGACGCGGCGCAGTATTTGGCCTTCAATCCAGTCAGGCTTCTTTAAAAGCTGCCGGATGTACACTTTCTGCCTAACTGCGAAGCGACGTGATTTGGTCAATGTCTCCTGGCTCTCGGGGATTTGTGTGTCTGTCTCCCGCTTGAGGAGGTCGAGAGGACATAGAAGTTCTCGTCGTGTGTTGCCGATACAGAAATCTTGCAAGTCGGCATTGTATGGACTTGTCTACATCCCTCAGCAGTGCTCTTTTCAGCTCTGCCACATAGCGTTCTGCCTGGCCGTTTGTTGCAGGGTGGTACGCTGGTGAGGTTGCAGCCAGTATGCCGTTTGATGCGTAGAACTGCTTTATCTCGTTGGAGATAAAGACTTTTCCGCTGTCGGAGACGACCTTTCGGGGAATACCAAACGGTGCAAAGAGACTTCGGAGCACATCGATGACAGCCGCGGATGCTGCTTGCGTCACGTGTCGGACTGCCACCCACTTTGTGTGTGCGTCCACAACAACCAAATAGGTGCGCCCGAGTAGTGGCCCCGCGAAGTCAACGTGCACCGTGTGCCATGGCGTCTAGGGACGGTCCCATATAGGAATAGGAGCTCTAGGTGGGCTCTTCTGCGTTGAATGGCATTCACGACACTGTCGAACCGTTTCCTCGAAGGGAACAGCGAAATGTGGTAACGTGAAATCACAAGTGACCTCGACAAAAGATCAGCCGTTGCCTAGCAATCTGGCTGCGCCGCTCGCTGCGCCATCTGGCATAATGTCAGAGGAGGAGCCGTCGTTGCATCGTACTCTCACGTGGTTGTGACGTCGACGAAGGCAGCAGGCGACGTGTCCAAGATGAAACTCTATATTTGGCCAAACTTGTGGCCGGGAGACGGAAAGTCAGATTACAGCAAGCAAGGCACGCTGTACAATGATAGCGGCGAACAGAGCGTCGGCCGTCGAAAAACTGATCATCGTTGGGATGCGCCGTGTTTTATAGATCACGCATAGAACTTTCTAGTCTTATCACTGGTGGTCACATAAGCTCTGGAATAAGCTTGACTCTTCGAGTCTTGCGTGCAATCTAAACAAAACGATCTACTGAAATAGTGAAGCTTCTCGAACACCGAGGCGCAGTCTGCGCCGAGCTTTGCTCACAGTCTTTGTGGGCGTAAACCGAATACGGCAAGATTGAAAGAAACGCGCGTGGCACTGCCCCCCTCTGAAAAAGCATCGCCCCGATGCTTAAAGCAGAACATGGTACAGAAATGCATGCAACAATCAATGACAACAATTAAGCAAGTAAAAACTTGAGTCCGAATCTTCCTTAATGCGCGTAGAAAGGTTTAAGGCGCACCACATGCATGACCTCGGGACGTGCCCGGCGTCGCTGAGAGTTCGTGATGCCGTCGGGGACAACCTCGTAGTCGAGTGCGACGAGACGTCGAAGTACCTTATACGGTCCGACATACCGTCGTAGAAGTTTTTTGCTAAGTCCACGTCGGCGTATCGGTGTCTAGACCCACACACCGTCACCGGGCTGGTACTCCATGTGGCGTCGCCGAAGATTATAGTGACGCCTATCGATCCTCTACCGGCTCTTGATACGCAGGCGGGCGAGCTGTCGAGATTCTTCGGCACGCTGAAGGTACATGGTGACGTCGATGTTTTCCTCGTCGGAGACATTGGGCAGCATGGCATCGAGCATCGTTGCCGGGGTCCTTCCGTAGACAAATCCATACGGCGTCATCTGCGTCGTTTCTTGTACGGCCGTGTTGTATGCAAATGTTACATATGAAAGGATGTCATCCCACGTCTTGTGCTCGACATCGACGTGCATGGCCAGCATATCGGCGATGGTCTTATTTAGACGCTCGTTGAGGCCATTGGTCTGTGGGTGGTAGGGCGGTGGTCCGGCGGTGACTTGTCTGGCTGTACCTTAGGATCGCCTGAGTTAGGTCCGCCGTAAAGGCCGTACCTCTGTCGGTAATGAGGACCTCTGGGGCGCCATGGCGCAGTACGACGTTCTCGACGAAGAACTTTGCTACATCAGTGGCACTGCCCTTGGGCGGGGCTCTTTTCTCGGCGTAGCGGGTGAGGTAGTCAGTAGCTATGACGATCCATTTGTTTGCTGAATTCGACGTCGGGAACGGCCTCAGTAAGTCCATGCCGATTTGCTGGAACGGCCGGCGAGGTGGCTGAATGGGCTGCAGAAGCCCGGCTGGCCTAGTCGGTGGCGTCTTCCGTCGCCGAAAATCTCGGCAAGTCTTCACGCAGTGGGTGACGTCGGCAGTAAGGCGAGGCCAATAGTACTTTTCCTGTATCCTCGCCAGCTTACGGGAAAATCCAAGGTGTCCAGCCGTCGGGTTTTCATGTAGAGCATCCAGAACTTCTGGACGTAACGCTGAAGGTACTACGAGGAGGGAGTCGGCCCGAAGAGGCGAGAAGTTTTTGTTTAGGAGAACGCCGTTCCGCAAGAAAAACGACTCCAGTCCTCGTCCGAATACCTTTGGAGCTACGGTGGCCTTGCCTTCGAGGTATTTCACAAGGCCCTTGAGTTCCGGATCGGCGCGCTGTCGTTCGGCGAAGTCGTCAGCGCTTAAGGTTCCCAAGAAGTAGTCCCCGTCCTCGTCGTGCTGCGGTGGTGGGTCAACGGGGGGCAAGGGACAGGCAGTCGGTGTCAGAGTGCTTTCGTCCGGACTTGTAAACGACGGTTATGTCGAATTCTTGAAGTCTCAGACTCCATCGTGCGAGTCGACCTGAAGGGTCCTTCAAGTTATCTAGCCAGCGCAAGGCGTGGTGGCCTCTCACAACTTTGAAGGGCCTTCCATAAAGGTAGAGGCGAAACTTTGACGTAGCCCAGATGATGGCAAGGCACTCTTTTTCTGTTGTGGAATAGTTGCCTTCTGCCTTGGATAGCGACCGGCTGGTATAACTGATGACCCTTTCTTCTCCGTTAGTCCTCTGCACAAGAACGGCGCCGAGTCCTACGCTGCTTGCGTCGGTGTGGATTTCCGTATCGGCGTATTCGTCGAAATGCACAAGTATCGGAGGCGTCTGCAGACGTCGTTTCAGTTCCTGAAATGCTTGAAGTTGCGCCGTTTCCCATCGGAACTCGACGTCGGTCTTTGTCAGCTGCGTTAGTGGCTCTGCGACGCTTGAAAAGTCCTTGACGAAGCGTCTGTAATAGGTGCACAAGCCGAGAAATCGGCGCACGGCCTTCTTGTCGGTGGGTGGCGGGAAGTCGGCGATGGCAGCTGTTTTCTGCGGGTCTGGGCGCACTGCAGTCTTGCTGATCACGTGACCCAAAAACAGAAGCTCCTCGTACGCGAAGTGGCACTTTACCGGCTTCAAGGTAAGTCCGGAGCTCTTGAGTGCTTGAAGTACGGATTCAAGGCGCTCGAGGTGTTCGTCGAAGTTCGAGGAAAACACAACGACGTCGTCCAAGTAAACGAGGCGATTGTACTGGCGGGTTCGCATTTCCAGCGTCTTCTCGATCGCTGTTGCTTCCGACAGGAATTCCTGGACGGTCGTCGGTGGGTTCCGCATCAGCCCAGCGAATAGTTCTTGCTTGACCCCTCGCATGAGCAAACCGACCTTCTTCTCCTCGGGCATGTCGGGCTCAGCGTGCCGGAACAGCCGCGTCATTTCTTCCACGAAGATGGTCACATTTTCGTTCGGGAGTTGCACCCGCGTCTCCAGCAATGTCGCGGCCCTTTCCTTTCGGGCGATGCTCCTGAACGTGTCCAGGAATGTGCCGCGGAAGAGATCCGAGGTTTGAAGTGCGGATTCCCGATTTTCGAACCAGGTCCTTGCCGCGTCTTCCAGGTAGAAGTAGACGCGGCGCAGCTTCTCTTCCGAGTCCCAGTGGTTGAGGGTAGCCACTCGGTCGTAGGTCTCCAGCCAGGTCTCCGGGTCTTCAAACAATGATCCACGGAAATTCGGTGCCTCCCTTGGCTGCTGCATCACGATCGCGGGCTGTGGCGCAGCTGCTGTCATCGTTACCGCGGTCGAGGTCATGGCCTTTGTCTTCCGAGATTTGTCGGGTAGAGGCCCGTACTCCGGTGGTAGACCTTGTTGCCGCTGGGTTCACGGCTTGACGGGGGCGTCCGGTGCATGAAAAAAGCAGCACCTCCACCAGATGTCACGTGGTTGTGACGTCGAAGAAGTCAGCAGGCGACGTGTCCAAGATGAAACTCTTTATTTGGCCGAACTTGTGGCTGGGAGACGGAAAGTCAGATTACAGCAAGCAAGGCACGCTGTACAATGATAGCGGCGAACAGAGCGTCGGCCGTCGAAAAACTGATCATCGTTGGGATGCGCCGTGTTTTATACATCACGCATAGAACTTTCTAGTCTTATCACTGGTGGTCACGCAAGCTCTGGAATAATCTTGACTCTTCGCGTCTTGCGTGCAATTTAAACAAAACGATCTACTGAACTCGTGAAGATTCTCGAACACCGAGGCGCAGTCTGCGCCGAGCTTTGCTCACAGTTTTTGTGGGCGTAACCGAATACGGCAAGATTGAAAGAAACGCGCGTGGCAATATATATAGAAGAGGCGGCTTGATGGGATTCGTCAGCAGATATGAAAAGTTAGTCGGAGAGAATGAAAGTAGACAAGCAGCGCGGTCGGATCGAAACCAATAGGAGGCAGCGAGCTGAGGAGACAGAGGAAGAACGAGTCGCACGCCTCGAGAAGCGTAACTGTGCAGAGAACCAAGCTAAACAAGAATATTAACCGTACCTCTCTCTACGCACACCCAGGCATAACTGAGTTAAGCCACATCCATTTTTTTTTAACTGGTTGGGAATTGTCCGGCACCGGAATTCGAACCACGGATCTGTTGCATGTGCGGCTGATGATCTAGCTCTATGCCATCACTGCATTTCCGCCAAGGATTCTAAGATTCCAAGAGAAGGCAAACGCGTGAGGGGGGAGACAGGAAGTTCGGTGGGCCGATGAGATTAGCCTAGGAAGTTTGCGAGTACTACAAGGTAGCAGCAAACACAGGACCGGGTTTATTGGCGGAACATGGGAGCGGCCTTTGCCATGCAGTGGGCGTAGTCTAACTGATGATGATGATGACGACGCATTTCTGTACACTCGCCGGCGCTGGGCTTTTTTTTTAAGAGCTTGTTCGGCAAGCTTCTTAAGCTCGCGGCCTTGTCCGGCGGCGGCGGCGATGGCGGCGATGGCGGTGGCCTGTACACTTCTCCGCTCAAGGCGCCGGCTTTCCTGTGATTTCAGGAATGCTCACTAGATGGCGGCGCCGCTCAAGGCGACGCACAACACTCTCAGCACGTGCGCCTCCTTTCTCTTCGCTGGGAGCTCACGCAGTGAACGCTCTTCGTTACCGCTCGGCCCAATGGAGACCGCAATGCAGCGCGGCGGGTTCGCAACGAGCGTCGGCGCCGCTCAAGGCGACGCACACCACTCTCAGCACGTGCGCTTCGTTTCTCTTCGCCGGTAGCTCAGGCAGTGAAAACTTCGTTACCGCTCGGCCGCATGAACACCGCACAGCAGCGCGGTGGGCTCGCAACGAGCAGCAGCTGGGCCTCGCCGCCCGAGCGCCGCATGTAATGTGTATATAACAACGTTGTCACCTCTATATATGATGGTAGGAGATGTGTACGGAGGATTCGCGGGTTATTTTTTTAGATTCATGCCGCCGGCGCGTGGGTGAAGGTCCGATAGAGGAAGGAAAAACTTAGGAGGGAGCATTGAGACATGCGATAGAAAGAAATAATAATACTATAAATGTTGGAGTGTAACATCCTCAAAACCACGCTATAATTATGAGGCACGCCGTAGTAGAGAGGTGCGGAAATTTCAACCACCTGGCGTTCTTTAACATGAACCTAAATCTAAGTGCAGGGGCCTGAAGCATTTGCGCTTCCGTCGAAAATGTGGCAGTCGTGGCCAGAATACTATCCCGCTGCCTTCGGGCCAGCAGTCGAACATGCGATGGAAAGAAAGATAAAAAGCAAGAAAAACAAACATATCTCATAAAAGCTTTGCTATTCACAGCAAGACAGGCAAGGTGACCAGTGTTCACCAACAGGTTTTAAAGTGCACGCCAATTATGAAAGTAGTAGTAGTAGTAGTAGTAGTAATAATAATAATAATAATAATAATAATAATAATAATAATAATAATAATAATAATAATAATAATAATCTAGTCCACGCAAAGTGTTGAGCGGGCAAGCGTTCAAGTACAGTTTTGCAAGGATATATCTCGCGGTGGTCTGGACAAGCGAAAGGTACACTAATAGTATTCGAGCGAAATTTGTTGGGGTCGGCAGATATTCAGCGTGGGGCCTACATATATACAGAAAGAGAGCGAGAGAGAAGAACAAAGAAAAAGAAACAGAGGAGGTAGCGCGGCAGTCCTCCGTGTCGCTTGGTCCACACAAGGAATCGAAGTTGAAATAATCAAACAGAAGTTTGTAAAAAGCAGCATAACTGTGTATTGAATGGGCACTGCTATTATTCACTCGTACAACTTCTGAAACAATAGCTTTGAGCGGTGTCGGGCTTACTTTTACCACTTTCCATATAGGCCGGAGAATTGCTTGAGAAAGCAGAGAATTCGACCGATTTCACCCGAATTTGTCTTAGGATACAGCGCTCCGGACAGCGACAGAAATACAACCTAGCCCAGAAAAACAACACAACCTAGCCCGTTCATATATTGACATTGCATTCACTGGCAGCTCACATCCATTTGAAGAAGGAAAACAGGTCATTTATATGCGTTGCGCCACGCGCGCAAACCCAAACCGTTGCATGGGTGCTTCACTTTCTTCAAAGAATAAACAAAATAAGTTTGTCAAGGGGTAAAAAGAAATGTGGTTCAAATAATTACCCTCATACTTATCTCGTATTTCTCTGTAGACAGTAATTAGAGCACAAGCACCACGTCTACTGTACTTTTTTTCTTCTTGTCTTGCGAATGAATGCCTTTGCGCAACACGCATAAAATGGTCTTCCTATATATATATATTTTCTTACAGTGTGTCTAAAGGTCACTTGGAAGTGATCCGCCTGAGTGGTGCATTTCGACTCTCCAGTTGTTCTCTTTGTTACGCTCTTTGTTTTCCTATATGCTCCAGTGCTGCTCAATTTTGAAATACTGTGTTTGAAACTTTGCATTCTTAGGCTGCTTCATTACTTCTTCATAGCTTATTGCTGCGATTAGATAAGTAGAGCTTCGTGTTTTCGGATAAATGCAAATAATTCCAATAAACACTCGCCGGTGAAATTTTTCACAATTCAGATTTACCCGATAAACTCTGATTTTAAAAGGGCATTTCCAACGTTCAAAGAGCATTTTCAAAGCTGACAATTATCAATCGAAAGGAGCGCGTCTACATCAGCGGCAGCAACCTCGTAAAGTATACTTGTGTCTATTACAACAAGCGTTATGTACAGACAGGTTTAGGAGTACTGAGTATTGAGAATAAGGTTTTGGAGTATTGAGAATAATAATAATAATAATAATGTCCTTTATTTTTCATGAAGAAGTTGAGGGAGGCTGGGAGGAAAAAGTGAGAAGCAGCTCCGGTTTCGCAGGAATACGCTTTGGCGAGTTTACAGCCGTACACATCAACAGCCTTATTAACAGGGCAAATAAACAGCAAGTGAAAAAAAAATGCAAATTTTGAAAAAACAGGATTATCAGTAACAGTGCAACGCATTTTCATTGGAATTGAAATTAGTCAGAACACATTGCAACAACTCATAATGCAAAATTAAACCCCGAATTTCGGGGAATTCCGGATTTACGAGAAGTAGACTCCGATAAACGCCGAATTTTCTCTCAAAAAAGAAACTCCGAGAAACACCCTCCGAATGTCAAGAAAAACAAGCTGCGAAAACACGGAGCCCTAGCTATAAGAAGCACGCCTTCGTGCGGCACGTACTCCTTGTTCTGCCCTGTTCCGGTCTCGGTATGCGTGTAACATCAGTTAGTTTGTCTGATTAACTCTTTGTTATATGTCCGCCTTGTGCGCCTTGACACGCACGTATGGGCAATGCAAGCTAATAATTTCTAACAATACAGTTGTTAGCTTACTGGCGAACGTTCCTTTAACAGCTTGTTCATGGTATTTTGTTCTGATCGCGTCTCTAAGTGCCGCGCTGAACTCTCCCGACGCATGCTGGCGGGCTGTCCCGCGACACTCGCCGACCCCGAAAAAAAATGACTTTACTGGCAGGAGGTGGTCCAAAGCTCTTCATATCAAGATCAGCTACGGGCTGTCCAGAAGGTCCACAATGACGCCATAAGGCTTGGCCTGACGCTGCCAAAGTGGACGCGGCCCGCCTCGGTCTGAAAAGACCGGGCTTCAGGACTCTAATGTGAATGAATTCCGGCGTCGACGTCGATTTCGGCGTCGGCGTCGTTGGTTGTGAGCGAAAAATTATGATCTTGTCCGTGGCCCCAAAAATCGAGAAAGATGCAAATAAAATAAATAATAAACATTTCCGGGGCCGAGTGAGGATCGAACCCAGACCGTCTGCGTGGCAAGCAAGTGTTCTACCACACAGCTACGCGTCTGCTTCGAAATACAGCAAAAATAACTTCCTCTGCTTGGAAATGCAGTGAAAATAACTTTCCTGCTTTACAAACACACGCTTTCTGTATACAGGCGTCACATTACAACATGTAATATCGCGGTAATATTGCGTGGTACAAGCGTACATTGCGATCGGGCGTCAGAACATGTGAATATCACAGCGACATCGTGGTTTAAAACCAGCCACCTATTACAAAAGGCACACGTGTTACTGCGCGTATTCCCTTAAGACCTCGTAGTGGGCACATAGCAAGTTCGAAAACATTTCAGACGCACAATTGTTCGTGGTTTAAAGCATGCTGCCCATTACATAGTATGCACAAAGTGATTGAAGTACGCACTTGGACAGAATATCGCTATCGCGTTCAAGCCTTAAAGGCGAAGCTTAAGGGTCCCCCAATTTTTTTCCAAGGTATTAGAATCTCTATATACTTTTCACGTTGCGTAGCGAGCTGCGTGCGGCGCACCACAAGCTGAGAATCACTGGTTGATGTTGTTGAAAAGTGTTGTTGTTCTGTCGAGTTGAAGTTCCACAAACCGCAAAATCAGTCAGGGCGAAATACGAAAGGATAGGAAACACAACAGACAGGGAGAGAGAGAGAAAAAAAAGGTGCTAGAAGGGTTTTCTCTCTGAATGCAGCAGGGAAGACGCAGCGGTGCGTCTCAGTGGGTCAGTAAGTATGTTTTTTTCTTAATGACTCCCGGTATGGAGGTATTACGTAAGCGACGGGCTAAAGAATGTCAATTTACGAATAAGCGACCACGTGCATATTATTTTACTGTTGACATATTTTCCCATTACCACACATATCCGTAGCACATCCCTGGCCACTTTCTTTATACTTATAAAAAGTGATTTGATAGCCACGAAACTTTAATACGGTGTCACGTCTTTCATTCTTGTTCTTATTTAAATAAAGCACCAATACGTTTATAGTGTGTAAAACGTGTTTGCATGTTCTTTTTTTGTTTTTTTTTATCTCTTTCGTCTGTACTAAATCAGTGTCTCACTTTGCCCACCTGCTATAATCCCCTTGGGATTGGCAATATGCATACATAATAATAAATAAATACTATACACACATCTATACATATAAACATATCTTCACTGGGTAAAACTTATGCCGCACGTGTGAAATACAGCAGACGGCATGTCGGTTTGCTAACGTCGTCGCTTTCGTACGCCGTGCGATTTCGCTCTCACGTGACAGTAACTCATGCCGTTCCTATGAAGTTTTCTGGCTCTCGAAGTTTTTGAAATCTTCTTCCGAGGTCTTGGTACCTACACTCGTTTTACCCTCTCATGCATACGGGCCTCATTAGAGGACAGATATTTATCCAACTACAAAAGTCGTCCAGTTAATTGCAGCGAGTCATTAGCCGCATGGTGTCCAATGTTCCCAACTTGTTTCACAGATGGCCCTCGCTGTCCATATTTCTTGAAGCTCCAGGTTCTTACGGAGAGTAGGCTTGTTTGAGGTCACTTAGTGTTCGTAAAAAACAAAAAAATAATTGCTCGACAGGCTATGGTGCTTTTGAACTACAAAAAATATATGTTGAAGGAACAACTCTTGAATAATAGCAGCTCCTTTCGTTGATGTTTTAAATGCGAAACATTTCTTAGCGAACTTCGGCGACTTGAGCGTATCTATCTATCTATCTAGCCACCTACGACTTTAGGCTCCCCTGGCCGTATCGTTAATGGGATTTATACCAAAATTGGTATGGCATAACATGGCTGTATGACAAACATGAATGACTGGTCATATCATGAAAATCATGAGTAACATGTCATGAAAAATATGATTTACATGGCATAGCCATAGTGCTCCTTAGGCCGTTTTCTTAACTTGATATATCCAAAAATTGGTACGATGAGACATTTCTGCACGACCAACATAAATGAAATACACTGCAGAAGAACTGACATTTGGGCGAGTTGGATTGCGTTAATCATGATGAGTGGTTTTCAGCGCAAATCGACGAAGTCACAGGAAAAATGTGTTCGTGTCCCTCCTTTTTCCTGTGTCTTCGTCGATTTGCGCTGAAAACCACTCATCATGATCAAAATAAATGACAAGTGGTAACATGAAAATTATGACCTGGATGTCATGTACAACATGATTTACATGCCACGCTCATGGCGCGCTGACGGCCGTTTCCCTAGCTTGATATACACCAAATTTGGTATTGCGTGAGGTGACTGCATGACGAACATAAATGCCGAGTGGTCATATGGAAATCATGACATATC
>JALIZH010028034.1:0-25159 GCA_030522465.1 Rhipicephalus appendiculatus
TGAGCTGCCTTTCCTGTCGTCGGCATTGATCATTACGGTCATTTCTCCGTCACTACAGGATGGTAGCTTATGGGTAATCACGTCTGCAAACCTCTTCATTCGGTAAGCTGAAAGTCGTTTAGCATTCTCGCGGACGTTTAGAAGTGACTTAGCACACTTTGTCTCGAGCTGATTCGTTTATACCTATAGCAATAACCGTATGGCCCAACACGGCAGGCGTCCGTCAAAAGGTGCTGTCATATTTCTGGTGTTCCATTGCGATAAAGATGCCATTATTATTTCAAGGCACTGATCGGGACACAGTGTGAAAGCACTTCTCTCACATAAGAATTTAAGTTTTTTGAAAGTTTTTCAGAAATTTCAAGCACACAGGGCTACCTTCATCTACCGCTCTCGACAAGTGGCATGACAAAGAAATTTATTCGCATGCTCTTTAACATGAAATCTGAACGTGCATTCTACCTTACCACCACAACTGGAACGAAGCTTTTGCTTTGTTATCATTGCGTATACCATCTCTAAATAACAAAGAAAATACCGTAACCCGTCATCCCTCATCTGCCACCGGCGTCGAACCTCCGCTCCAAACGCTTCTTTTATTGTTTCATTCATGTTTCATCTTTAATAACGACCTGCACTTCGTGTTACGCCTTGCACAATACGTCGCCATCATGCTTGTGCAAACCCCTCGCCAAATTTTTTTGCAGGAGTCGGCACCTTTGCAATCACTACCTTGGGCCCATGAGCTCATGAGGGGGGCAGCGGAGACGATGACTGGGCGCACTGGTGTGATTTGTTAAAGATGCCATATATGTTGCGGAACATCGCAACAGATAGTGCGGAGCTGGGCAGCCTTTTTTTGTTTCTCTTCGGTTTTCTTTTTCTTTCCTCCTCTCTTTCTTGCTTTTTTCTCCTTTTTTTCCTTTTTTTTTGTGTCCTTTCTTTATATCTTTAGTTCTATTTATTTCTTCGTCTCTCTTTATCAATTTTTTTCTCGTGTTGCTGTTTCTATTTCTCGTCCTGTTTTTTTCCCTTTCTGTCTCTTTACATTTCGCGCTTGCTTTCCTTTTTTTTTTCTATTTTTATACCTGGTTTTTCCTGCGTTACGCCAAGCGCACTAGTTGTTTCCTTTTTTTCTGATAATGACTGATCATCATCAACACGCTCGAAGAACAAGAGGAGGAAGACCTCCTTGGCGCGAGCGCGCGCTCAATATGCTACACTTCAAGCGTTGCGCCAAGCGATGACGACAGCATACTACAGCATACCACAGCATACGGCAGCCCGGACCCCTAATGTGCTCCGCACTTCAAATGCGTATCGCTATGATTCGGACGGACAGGAAGATTATAGTTCCTTGCGTCGTCTGCCTTCTGTACCTGTATTAGCGCCTTCAAATAGTACTAGATTAGCGCCTTCAGCCAGTACTAGATGATGATCGTGATGATTGATGATGACAACTACGTAACAAGCTACGGTGACGGTGGTGGATTTAGAACCGCATAAAAATTTTAAATGTGATGGAACTGGATCGATTACGTGCGTTTTCTGCGATGCTATGTTGCTGCCTCTCTGATATTTGTGTTCGTCAGTGTAATAACGCGGCCCCGTTCGGAAGGCCGTTTACGACTGCCCACCAGGTTGCGACGATATAATTTATTGTGCATCACCTTAGTGTTACATATGCCTGCCGCACAGCAAACTTCAAACGTTTGATGAAACAATGTTCTACCGAGGAGCACAGTTTAATTAGTCGTGTAGTGGGAGTACGAAGGCTTACCCACAACAGTACTCGAGAGCGCGCTCTTCGTCCACAGCACGGACGCTTTCCCGCTAGTCGTTGTGTACGTTGTATCTGCACAGCAGATCATCTGCATAATTATGCAAATAATCGGCTGTGCATAGGATCACGCTGTGTGTTGTCTAATGTGTTGCGTATGCCCACTTCATTGTGGCTGCGCTTTGTGAAATAACGAGATGAGCTTCTGCCAAGCATACGAAGCCCATTATTTTGCTGTGTTGCAGGTATAGCCACTCATACGGATAGGGAAGCCTACTTTACACCATAGTGCTGAAGCGCTCGGGACAGCACTCTAAAACAGCACTAAATTAGTGTGTGCCGGTTCTTATGTGTGCCTATGAAGTGTGGATGAACCGCTGTGGATGGCCCGCTGTAGATGGCGCCACGTGTATGTGTATGTGTACCCTCTGTTCGTTGTCGCCGTCGCTCCTCACACTTCAAAGAATGCTGAAACAACAAGCCTAGACATCCATTCTTGCTATACACGGGTGACATGTGCGTTGGAAAATGTTCAAACGCAGACGTTGCTATAGGCGCTTATTGAGGTGACGGATGATGATCCACGGGCCATTCGAAGGTGTCGACACCATCGCACGTGAATTTATCTCCATTTCGCCCTGTAAGCAGGCAAAAAAGTTGTAGGGCAAAACTGTCAGAACATTGTGCAGCGTCTCACTTAGCTCAAAAATATCGAATTACTAAATCGAGATAATTACTCTGACTTTTGTGCAACCACGCTGTCGTCAGTAAGCCGTCCAAAAAAAAAAAAATCTGGTGGCATAGAACTAAATGACAACTAATGCTTTCACATCTACACAACATAAAAACTGCATCATAAGAATTGCTAAAATAGTTTTTCTTTAGCGTTCTTCGTCCGCGTTGCTATTGAGACCAAGATTCTGCATGATACCACAACCTCCGAGAACAGGTGCTTTGCATAGTATTTTTCACGGTCGCGCATGGCGACAAAAATCTAGCCGTGGCCACCATGACTGCCGTGCTGTGCCTTGTAAGTGCGCAACACTCTAGGGGCCCGGGCCTTTTTTTTTAACTGGGGTGATAGGTGTTCTTCGGTGGTTAGATTTTGGTATCACGCATGCGTTTCTCTGTCTTTTGTTGCCTTTGGTGTATGATAAAAGTAGGCCATTTTCTGTGAATAAACTTTAGTTTGAAGTGAGCGCTCGTCCTGTTCAGTCTTTCTCGTGTATCGTGTCTATTTTAGCGCTCCAAAATACCGTCATGGGCCCGGCCTGTCGTCTCATGCCCTCTGTCATCTCACGCCGTCGCTTGGCGTCATGCATACAAAACCATCTACAGCATAGCCATGTATTATACCATAGGTGGGCTGGAAAGGTGAGGGTGAGGGGCAATGGTGTAAGGGTAAAGTCTACCATAGCCACATGTAGTATATTAAGGGTTGTGAAAGGGAAGTGAGGGTGATGAGGCGATAAAGAAGGAAGGGGAGGACAAAGCATAGCATAGCCGTGTATCGCATAGTATGTATAGCAAAGGGGGTGGGAAAGTGAAGTGAGTGTTAAGAGGAAGGAAGGGAGGAGAGAGAAAGGAGGAGGGGAGAGGGTGCAACTGCATCGCAAATGAAGGTTTCCTTCCCCGCCGTGGCCGCCGATCAGGCTGCACGCTTGACACGCCAGCAGGCGCTTGCCTGTGGACGTCAACGTCGCCAGAGGGCAGGTGATTCACTACTTTGCTCTTCCCACAGCTTTCACGTTGAGTCCAACTGCATAAATCTTTTCTTAGCATGCACCTGGTTGTAATATTCAAGGCCACCGCCCAACTCTCGCAACAAATCCTGCACGTGTTGCATGAAGCAGAAGTTGTCGCTTTCTTTTTATTTCCTTGTGACGATATCTGCTGGAACAAAGCGAATGGACGTCCTTTTCTACGAACGCGAAAGCACGAACCGTAAGCAGATTAAGACACCCAGCATATCGTTTTCCTGATTTGTCATTTCTTCTGCGTGTTGCTGAATAAAAAAACTTCTTCAGAATTTCACGTCATTTTGAGATGTTCGAGTTCCTGAAATTTGCAAAGCAAGTGTTTTGTTGCTAAGCACCGAGCCCTTTGGTTGTTGAACGCAGTGCAGCGTTTTAGCTACAAGCGTATGCATATGCGCACACACGGTAAAGAATGATGAGGTTATAAAATTAGCTATATTATTCAATAAGCGTGTATGAAGTATTTGTTGCAGTATAGGACTGTTCACAATTCTCTAATAAGAATCGCATACTCTGCGGCAATCTTACGTGGCCTTTCGCCCACGTCGAAACAAAGACTTCAATGAGTTTTAGCCAGGGGCTTACGCATATGTCTAGGAGTTCCACGAGCGAGTTCCAGTTCCCTTGTAACAGCCGAGACTCTCCAATCTCCCTTTACAGTCATGAGAAGTATAGAAACATGTCGGCATTTTTTTTTTTTTTTGCCTTCAGACACAACACAAAAACCACCCATTGGCTCTGGAGATATTACAGAGGAATAGAAGCTGTCTTCATAAAGAAATTAAGGAAAATGCCAGTATATTGCCAAGAAATGATTTTTTTCGACTCAGACGTTGATTATGATCTATGGTTGCTTACGCTGCCAAAGATCGAAGTGTCAGTATATGGCACAATCAGAAAAAAATGACCTGTTCCTTCGAGCCGCCCAACAACTAGCGCTTTACCAAATATATATGCGATATCCGGGTTGCATGCATGTCTATACAGGTGGCACCAGTATACCAACATCTTCAACTTCAGCAGTTATTGTACCACATCTCAATGTACAAGATTAATTTAAGTTGTGGCATCGTTTGACATCGTCAACAACAGCGGAACTATTCGCCATTCTAAGTGCTATAGAATTTATCAACTCCGTAATACATGCTAAAAAATGGGTAATTGTCAGTGATTCACAGGCGGCAGTAACATCACTCTGTAGCACAAAAACGAAAACAATAAATGATAGTCTGATTTACGAAACACTTAAAGAGCTCACAAAGGCGAACCAAAAGCTCAATGAAGTAATGTTTCAGTGGATACCGGGACATTGCAACATACCATGCAACGCAGCAGCTGATGAAGCAGCCCGACAAGCACATCACAAAGATGATATGGTTTCTATTCCAATATCAAAAAAATAAATTGCGATGCATTTTAAAGGCAAAATCTTTCAATATGTGTAGAAACACGTGGTTTAACCGAAACTCCAAAAGTTCCGATTTATATCACATAGATCCACTAATTGTATTTGAAATTCCGTTATCTTTAGACAGAAATGTGGAAACCCTTATTCACCGATTAAGGTTAGGCACTGCCTACACCAAACATTTTTTACACAGAATTGGCCGTGCTGAAAATCCTGAACGTGACTGCGGATTCGTAGATACCACATATACCACCTCCTTCTAGAATTCCCACAACACGAAACACCAAGACGCCGACTTAAGTCATCGTTAATGACATCAGATCACAGACCACTAAGCTTAAGGAAACTTTTGGACCCGTAGCCAACAGGAGGTTTACAGAAGTGCGCTTTAAAAACATCCAAATTTTTCTCAAAGACAGTGGCATTCTTGGCCGTTACTAGCGCGGTTAAGCTTTTTTTTTTTTGTTGTTGTTTTAACGTCACAGTGTATATTTATGTGACAGTTGACTATTTTGGTCTTGGTTATGCTATGAACGGTTACTCTTCAATTGATTTAGCATCACCGTGAGTACACATATATGTCATTGTTGAATAGGTTGCTTTGACTGTTATCTTATGTCTTGAATGTTATGCTAAGTTGTTTATTGCATGTGCTGTGGACTTGTTATGCTTAGAAATTTGGACCCTATGTGCTCTATGTTAGACACCTCTAAGTGCTAAGAAGTAGCCGGCGCCTTATTTCAGCGCCAACATCTCCTTATATCACGTGAATAAAAAAAATAAAAAAGGCCTGGTAACGTTTTGTACTTAAACGTATTAGCACGGGTTAAACATGTTTTCAGACAACTGTTTGTAGTAACTCACTGCCCTTCAGTTACGCCGCGCGACGGACGCACGCAGTCGAGGACGTGCATGAACTAAAATAGTGTACTTTTATTTTTAATTAACACAGTGCTTAGTGGCACTTCATTATCTATTTAGTACAGCCATGGCATTTTTCGGGGGTTAAGGCACTACTACCCGAGAAAACGAAAGAAAGGAAAACAAGTACAAATAAAGCGCTAGTAGAACCTATTACAGACTAGACTGTTAGAACCATCCTGTTAAGCAACGCTTACATGTAGAAATGAGAGAGGCAGAAATCAATAACAAATAATTATTGCTCTGTGCATACCCGAATACGTATATGAGCTTCGGTATTAAAACTTACTGTTGAGAAAAACTGGGCAGAAAGGCGTGGATCCAAACGATCGTTCGAGAAAATGAGTGTCAGGTCGGTAGTAAGGTTCGCGTAATACATATTCCATCTTTCATCGCGCTTGCCTACATCATCTTTGAACAGTGTTGTTTCCCTGTGAGAAAGATAATCTTGTCCATCCGTGGCAAAGGGTGATAGATCGAGTTCTTTGTGATTGTCGCCACGTATATAGCGAGAAAGATGACACAACCAAGAGTACTGGTGCAGTTGAAAGCCTCTGCGAAAACCGTTGATCTATTAGGCCAAACATGTCCGGCGACAGCGACGATGATGATGCTGATGATGATGATGACAGTGATGATGATAGAGCAAGACATTCAGCCTCTCACCATTTGCGAAGGGCCGAGTTCCAGGCGGTACTTGAGCAGCAGCTTTGCCATCGCCAGTTTTAGCTTTAGCATGGCCATAGTTTTGCCGACACAGTTTCGTGGTCCCACGCCGAAAGGCATATACGCCGCCTTTATAACCTGATCTTCGTTTTCGGGGGCGAACCTGGAAGCGTGGGCATCGAAACACCTAACCTTGTATATATAATCACAGAGGTCATCTTGTGTGACTTCACCCCTCCCCCCCTTGCGTTTAAAGTGGCTAAAGGGAGGAGAACCGAGAAAGGGGGTGGGGTTGGTTGCGGAGAAGGTGCTACGCGTTGGAAAACAGTTCCGGCACAACGTCTATGTCTTGGGCTTCATTCGGGCTTTGACTCTGGCGCGGCCCACCGGACAAAAACCAATGTAGCCCGAGCCCGGCCCGCGGGCCGGGCCGGGCTCGGGAGCTTTCGGACTACCCGAAGCCTGTGCACACCTCTACTCCTGACTACCATTTAGAATACCTGGTTTCGATTCCGATTCGAACAGCGAATTTTATTTGCTTCCATCGACATTTTTCGCACATCGACAATGCCGTCGACGTCGGCGCAGGATTCTCTACCACACAGTCTCTTTGAATCTGTCACATTGAGGTTTCCAAAATATATTGTTCCAGTCCCTGGTACAAACTGAGTCACCAGTGGCGCATACCCGCATATCACGGGCTTTGGTATGCCGGTGTGTGCCACACGTTACTGGTGGAAAGGGTATCACGACGCATGGATCCGGATATTGCCATTATTCTTGCCATGACCTGTGAATCTTGTTCATCATATACTCTTGTCCTGCTATGCCAGTATTGGTATACATACCAAAATAATAAGACTACCACGAGAGCGACAAGATATAGGCGGCTAGATCGATAGATAATATAAAGAGACGGTAAAAGTGGCTTTAGTGTGCTAAAAATGCTTCGCATTAAAAAAAAAAGGAGCGCTTTCCCACCTTTCAGGGTTGAACTGCAGAGGGTGAGGCCAGAAGCGTGGGTCCCTCTGGATCTGGTATAGTGGCGCCATGAAGCACGTCCCGGCCTTGAACTGTGTGCCTTTATACGCGAAATCCTCCTTGGCCTGCCTAGTCACGAAGCTGCACGATGTGAACGCGTGACTTTCTGTGGGTAGTACATATATAGGTGGCCCTTTCATAAAGTGTGAACCTACACTCAAGCAAGTACTCGGGCGTCGCAGTTTCATTTTTTACCACCGTCAGATAAGGATGCTAAAACAATGGTCACAGCAGACAATCTACTGCACAGTTGACTTCACTTCCGAATGCCCATTAACCGTTTCTTGCTCTTGCCTAGCAAAACATATTACAGTACGTGCAACGGACTTGATGGCATAATGCGGGCACAGTGCCCGACCTCTCTAGCCTATGCAAATTACACGAAACGCGACGTATATCATTTGTTATTTGAAAGTTGAAATCCACGCATCATTTTCGTTGATATTCTTAGCCATGGATGATGCTATGGGGCACAGCAGGTCTGTTCCGAAAGTCCACACAGCGAGATCTCTTACATTATCAATCTGGTTTCGGGAAAGTTGTTCCTTCACCGAATTTCGTCTGAAAATTTCGCAATGAGAAACTTAACAGCTTGTAAGCGTGGGTGGCGAAATTGCTGATTCTGGCTCAAAGGTCGCGACGAAAGGAACACTTCATTGATTGGATAAATTTCTACCACAGCAAGAATTATTTTAAAGGGCCGTCAACGAAGTAACTTGGATTTACTAACGCAACGCTGCTCTGAAACTACGGAAGAAACAACAATGATGAGCCTATTTGTGTCCACTAGAGCCTTTGATGATAATTCGCAGAGCATTTAAAGGCAAACTCACGTGAGACCCGGAGGGTAGAGCCTCAATGTTTCCATGATAACTTGTTCGAGGTAATCCAGCCTTTTTGTAACAGTCTCAAAGTCCAGTTTACCCTGCACCAGCAACAACATAAAAAAAAAGAAAAACCATATTTTCTTACAGAGCGCAATCTTGGCAACAGCAGTAAATGTGTCATGAATGACGTCAAGAACAAGTTGATGTCTCCTTCGGCGTAACGCATTGATTATAAGTATTAGGTATGCCTTACCGCATATCTGTATTACAAAAGACACCTGATTTGTCAACCCTCGAAAACGAGCCAATAAATACATGCTTATTATTTATTTCTTTAATTACTCATATTGTATTTGTCTTTACTTATTTGTTGCAACTATGTTATGTCCTCATATGATAAATAACATATTGCTAGCAGCTGTTAATCTGTGTATAATATAATTTTCTTGCGGCCAAAGTAACCACAGCTTTGGTATTAATTTGTGCATTTTTTGTGTATTATGTTCTTTTTTGATAATGAAGATACATAGCTAAACAAGCACTGCTGAACACGGTTATGTCAGGGGGTTAACCACCTCCTTTTGCCGTGACCCGCGCGCAGCGCTTTATATTGAAGAAAAAAAGTCAGTTTCGCTGCAAGGGCAAAGCACTGAATGCGATAGCAGCGTATTAAAATGTTATAAGAAGCACGGCAAGTGGTTAACTCCACCATCCGTCCGACGCAATTCAAGAAAACACCGGCGTAAGGAGCTGCGGGCGCTGCAGCCAGCGAAGCGGCATTCTTGCTTTCTATCCCCTCAGCGTAAGCTTAGCGATGAGAACTAGAGTTGTACGACTGACTACAATCACCATTACTTTCTTTAAAATTTAGTTGATTACAGTCCTCAATTACAGCCCCAGAAAGGTAACTGAGCAATTGCAGAAATGTAGTTGATTAGTTTTGCGCTACTTTGGTTCAAAATATTGTGGCCGTAACAAAACACAATGTCACGTGATTTATTCACGTATAAACGCACTGGAAGGACGAGGAACGTCCGGAGGCCGAAATCCAAGCAAGCGCAAGCTCGGGCTCGCGTGTCTACCACCAACGCTGGGGCTTGCTTTCATGGCTGCTTCGTCGTCGTCTCGCATTGATCACTACAACAAGTTTACTCAAACTACGAGGAACTACTGAGGCTTGCATGGTAAGAGAGAAGGCTGGAAGCTTGCGTGAGGGCTGGGAGGCTTACTGTGGCTTCTGTGATACACCGTTACGCGTTGTCAACTTTCAACAAGAGTTGTTTTAGGGGCGAAGCTCCTCTTAGTCTAACCTTGTCAGGCGTAACGCGTAACCCCCAGTATCGCCTGCCATCTCGGAGGCCATGATAAGAGATGACCATTTCTCGTCTCATTTCCTAGATGGCTCAGAGCAAAATTAGATTTGAAGAGAGGCTGCGGAAAATGAAGGAGAGTAGATGGGCAGGGAAGGTTTTCAGGTATTTGTATAGAAAAAGCGTCGACACGCAGTGGAGAAAAAGAACTAGGAGGCTCACCAGTAAATATACGGCTAGCAGTGTGGGCGACATGGCAACAAGGAGCATTAAGCGAAAAGTCAGAGAGAGGCGGAGAGGACTTATTGGATGACAGCGATGGAAAAGAAGCCGGCTCTCAGTGACTACCGAAAGGGAAAAAACGAAAAAAAGGAGGGAGAGGTTTTATGATAATTCAAGGGGAAGCGCTTTACTGTTTGAGGCAAGGTCGGGTTGCCTTAGAACGCGTAGCTATAAAGCGAGATTCTGTAACGAAGAAGAACAATGTACATGCTGTGGGGGGAACTAAGGAAACGATGGAACATGTACTGATTGAATGTGGCGATATCCACCCAGATATACGTGTGGGCACGAGTCTATATGAAGCCTTGGGTTTTAGGGACAACAATGGAAAGCTGAACACGTCCGCGATAGAAATAAGTAAGAGACGGTTAGAGTATTGGTGGCAGAAAAAGTAGAGATAAAGGACAAAAATGAAGAAGGGGGGAAAATAAGGTCATTCTGCCTTAAGAAGCAGAGAGATGGACCGTGAACTTATAGTTTTCTTTGCTGTAATAACATAGATTTAATCAATGTAGATAAGGCATTAGGCCACCATAAAAAGAAAGTTTTTTTTTCGAGCCTGGTGGCTGACATGTCACCGCCCCCGTTATAAAGGGGACGCTCATAGAATCCATCCATCCATCTCCGAATTGCCGCTACTCTCCGATTGGCTGCTCCTCGCGCTTTGCCTGAGTGCGCGGCGATCGAGTGCCTCTCTCAGTCTCCTGAATCGTCGCCGTACGTGTCGAATCGTTGGTGGGGCATGGACGAAGCGAAGCAGCGGGCGCGGAGGGCCGCCGCTTCTCGGGCGCCGCCGTGCCCACGCATTAAGGTAACTTGAAATCTCAATAAAAGTTCTCTTCACCGTACCTCACCTGTTTGCATGATGATTTTATCGGGCGAACTTCTCGGAGGGTTAACGGCATCAACCATAACCTCTCAAGCTTCGCCCACCTCACCATCATTCACCTCGTGGATATGCTGTGATTTTTTTCAAAGTTGTCGTTTGCTGATTCTTCCAAATTTCCTCGATGAAAGCTCAGCTGCTACACTGAACACTCCCTCATTGTATGCGCTGGAGGAGAGGGTGGTGTTAAATCGTACGAACACCTCGCGCACCAGCTCGTAGTTGCGAAGTGCTTCGATGCTAGCGTCTGTGTCCTCTATGAAGCGTCGCACTTCGCTGTTGCGGGCGCTCGAATAAAAGGTTGCTTACCCTGCAACGTTTTATTCGAGCGCCGGGACCTCCATTGTTATATCGCGCGATGGTATATTATATAGTGCACTATAATTCTGATAGTAGTAAAAACCTTTCTCTATTTCTATCAAATATTATTGCACTTGAAAGCAGTGTACTTTTAGGGACGAAGCACCTTAGGGCCGAGGCTTGTCCGTCCGGTGTCCGTCACGGTACGGTACAACACCGTGTAAACAGTTAACAAAAGGTTAACGAGAACAAAATAAAAGGATATTAAGCAGAGCAAAATGAAAGGCCACAACACCGTAAAAACACCGACACTTAAGCACCCATCAATCGAAGCATATGACAGAACAAAAGGTTAACAAGAACAAAATAAAAGGCTGTTAAGCATAACAAAACATGAAGCCACAACATCTTAAGAGCACCGAAATTTAAGCACTCGTCAATCAAAGCATATGACAAAGAAATGTTTAACAACAGACTAATATCAATCGTAATTGTGACGGAACAATATAAAAGCACCTACAAGCACAAACCCTTTATACTAGTCGGCGACCTCAACGTGCACGTTATGGACCTTAGGACCTAGCTTTGTCGTAGACTCTCACTGTCCGCTGTCAAGGTATATAGAAAACCGCTGCTATATTCGAAACACATGTGTGTATGTGAATAAAAAAAATGTATACAATAGACGAACATCAATCATAATTGTGACGGAACAATATAAAACACCTACAAGCACAAACCCCTTTATACTAGTCGGCGACTTCAACGTAGGCATTATGGACCTTAGGACCTGTACTCGGCGACAACTTATCTTGACATTGGAGCGAAGGCTGCGGAGGCGGGGCTTCCGCACATTCGTGTTGCTCCGCAAGTAGCATGGCAGCTCGCGGCTGGTTTCGGTTTTGCTCGCTCCCATCGTTAACGCGTTTAGAAAAAGATATACATGAAAATTATGAATGGGAGAAACATTTCAATTGTTCAGTGTGGAAGTTAGTGTACTATTACGAGTATATTTTTCTTGGAGAACTCTCAGCGTGTTTAGAGCCGCACACTGACGTCACGGACGCCGTGTTTTTTTTTTTTTTAGAAAACGGGTGGGCTGAAAAGGTGGTGCTGTCTGAGAAATGGAAAGAAAAGGAAAGCATTCTTGCAAGCTGGACAATAACTGTATTTTATCTACAACTTCTCGCAACTGTTTCAGTCTTATAATGAATAAAGCGGTATTTAGTTCAGCAAGGCAAGAAAGAAAATTATAGGGAAATCTTAAGAACTATTTTTTTTTTTGGCGCGGTATCAGGCATGCGCTTTGGTTCTGTAGCTTTCACAGTGCTGTCAAGAAAAGTCGCCGAGGTCAGCCGGATGGATGGATGGAAATAACTTTATTGTTGTCCTGTACAGGGTGTTGCCACCTGCCTGGCTAATCCCACGTCGGGACCGGGAGGTCAAGCCTCCTAGCCCTGTCATGGGCGTACTGGACAGCCAGGACTTGGGGGATATGATCGTGCGACTTTATCATCCCTGTAAACCGTTCCCGGGAAATGCCAGGGCCAAGCGACCCACACTCCCAGAGCATATGCTCAAGCGTGCATACTTCTTTCTTGCATGCCTTGCAAATAGCATCCATATCTTTTATGTCGTACCATTCTTTTGTCTGTGCCGGTGAGTAATAAGACTGTGTCTGTAATTGTCTAAGTGCGACCGCTTGTGCTCTGTTTAGTCTAATGTGAGGGGGTGCAAACTCTCTCCTTCCCAGGTAATAATGTTTGGTGATTTCATTATATGTCGTGGGCGTATCACTGTGTAGATTCTCCAATCCAGCTGAATCAAAGCCATATGTAAAAGCGGCGCGGTCCGTAAGTTCGCGGGCAACGCTGTTGGCCGATTCATTTGGATTGAGGGGAATGTCATCGAGTGAGCCAAGGTGCGCTGGGAACCAATATATGTAATGTGTATTATGTGCCTGTTTTCTATTAATTATCCTAGCGGCTTGTGGGGCGATCCTGCCTCTGCTGAAGGCTCTGATGGCTGCTTTTAAGTCGCTGTATATGTCGGTGTATCGATCGTCCGTCAGGGCCAACGCGATGGCAACCTGTTCAGCGATTTCCGGTTTGCTAGTGTAAACCGTGGCGCAGTTAGTACACCTGCCCTGGTGGTCTACTACCACCGCTGTGAACTTAGTTCGGTCCTTATATGCGGCTGAGTCGACAAAGCAAGCCCCCTTGCCCCCCTTTATCCAATTTCTTCAATAAAGCCTTAGCCCGTGCTACCCTCCTGTTGATGTTGAAGGTTTGGTGCATATTTCTTGGCAACGGAGCTACGATTATGCTTTCCGCAAAATCATGCTGTATCTTGGTGTATGTCTCCTGGTCGATGGTAGGGTTGATCATGATTCTGTCGAGGATAGATCTCCCCGTGCTAGTTGTTGAGAGTCTTGCTATTTGTGATCTTTCTTGAGCCTCCGCGATTTCCATAGTCGTGTTGTGTACCCCTAACCTTGTAGTCGACTTTTTATGTCTCTTTATGTCACTTTATGTCACTGAATTTACATTATATGGGGCAACGCTCGGGTAACGTACGGTTACTCACCCATACGATACCCAGAGCTTTGCCCGTTCGTCATGACTGACTTCGTGGAGATGCGTGTTTTTTATGCGTCATGTATGCGTTTTGTCACACGCCCTTTATTGTCAAAAGGAGAGATTAAATAGAAGAAATGCTTACCTGGAGGGATTTTATCATTTATTTGGAACTTCTTTAGACCAGAGTATTCTGGCTCATAACTACATATATGGCTGCTGAAGTTACACTGTGCAAATGTGTGGAGGTTTATTAGGGTAACTTGCAACCTTGATCTATCCGTGCTTTGGAAATTCTCGCAAAGTCCATGCCATATTTGCGAAAACTGTGACAAATTCCCTTGTGAGTCGGGGCAGTACTGTCACGTAAGGTACAGCTCTCTGCTTTCCCATGGTAGATTGCTTGGTACCCCAAGCTTCCCGCATTTTAAGGCGAAAGCCTTTAATGTCTCATGCTCACGTCCGTCCGGTGTCCGTCCGGCGTCCGTCCGTCCACACCCCCCACTGCGCATGCGCAAACCCTTTAAAAAAATAATAAAAAAACCTCCTCTCCACCTCTCTCTCTAGGCATCCCTCCCCTCGGAGGCCCCACCCTCACTGCGCATGCGCGTCCCCTCCCTCTCTCCCCTCCTACGCTCCCCCTCTCTCCTCTAGGCATCCCTCTCCGCGGCGTCCACACCCCCACTGCGCATGCGCGTCTTCCCCTCTCTCCTCTCCTACGCTCCCCCCCTCTCTCGCCTCGCGATGCCGGCGCAGGCAGCGTCTGATAGCGAGTTTCTTTGTTGAAAAAACCGACTGCTCGCGCTGCACAACCGTTCACTGGCCCACCCCGTATATATGGCACTGGATCTTGACCTGCAAGGTAGTGCCGGTGGGAGATTTCTCCTGTGCGTTGTCGAACGACAAAAATTCGCAGCGTGCGCGTTAACAAAAAGCGGACTGCGGGTCTCTGTGTCCAGTCCGAGTCTTCTGCCTCTCATTGCCCATTAGCAACGATTCCGATGTTCCACTAGGAAACACCGGTCCATCACTGCGTGCTTTGCGCCTCCCCACGTTTCTCTCCTGGGCAACTCTGCGATGAGCGCCAGCGTCAACGCCGCCGCCAGTGTAAGCGTTAGCGCCCGCTGCTTCGCATCTACACATGGTTCCCTTTAGCGGGAGACGGTGTAATCTTTAAGGCGAAAGCCTTTATTGTCTCATGCTCACGTCCGTCCGGTGTCCGTCCGACAGGCGTCCGTCCGTCCGTCCGTCTGTCCGTCCGTCCGTCCGGACCATCCATCCGTCTGTCCGTCCGTCTGTCCGTCCGTCCATGTCCGTCCGTCCATGTCCGTCCGTCCGTCCGTCCGTCCGAGCTCTGGCACGGAGCCAGGTGGCCGCCGGCATGCGCAAACGGACGCTGGTCGCGTCGGACTCTATAGCGCTCGCGCTTTGCTTGCGTAGCGTCGCTGTGCCCAGAGTTTGCAATCATTCTGACCAACGCCGTCTCAATGGACCCAGGCGTTCAAGGAATACACTTTCGAATTCACAAAGGGTCCGTCAAGTAACCTTGCGCCACGTATTTCAAATAACAATTATCTTAAAATTGCTAAAAATGCTCCGGAAACGTGCGCCTGACTCCCGTGCCGCACAAGGGATGGCGCCACCGCCTCGCCAAAAGCGCGATAGCTCTTTCTATACTCTGTTTCACCACTACCGTTCAGCACTGCCAAAGCTACGGGGTGTAAAAAAGCCACACGCTTGCGCAGGAAAACATAGATCCAGATATAATTGCCTTGCAAGTGGCAAGGTTGAGACATTTGCCCTTGTTTAGCATCTGCTTCTGCACACCAATAAGTAATTTGTTCATTCTTCATCGCATTTACGTCGTATTTCTTTAATTGTTGTGCCGGTAACCGTCGGTTACTGTGGTTAAAAATCAACATGGCAGCGCCCATGCGGACGCGACCGCGCGCTTCGATCCGAACTTGTCCCTGACGCTCGCCCAAAGCGCTCACAGCAACAAATGAATGGTGTAATGAGCTATCGCTTTGCGTCATCTCACGATCAGGACAACTCATCAGGTACGCTCTGTCAATATTGGCAAGATAAAGTATCGCTTTAACCGAGCCTGCTAAGCCTAACTCGACGAGAATTTGATAGCGGTTCATGAAAATAGCGCAATGTAGTCACGAATACATTGCTGCCGAAGCTCCAAGGCATAAATCTAAAGCAAATACAAGCGACTGTTTGGAACTTACGGGCCACAGAGCGCACGACGACGACGTGATAAAATCGAGGCGGAGAGCAGCAGCCTGGATGAGTGCAGCCATGTTCCTATTTTCTTCGGCGCTGCCGTCTGCTCCCTGAACGTGTGCGCGCAGACGCCAGGGGGATGCTAGCAGACGACGCGGCGCGGATGAATACATGTGGAGGGGCTAATCGCCCTTCGTATTGGCTAAGGGGCCCTGTAGCCTCCACAGTGCTGAAGGGAACTTCTGAAACAGAGTATACTTGCGCTTCGCCGGTGCTTGGTCGCTACATGGGAAGGGAGAAACAACCTGACCGGAACTCGCTGCGGACGACGCGTATCTCAACGGCCGTATTGAGCAGGAAGTCAATAAAGTGCTTCAAAAGTAGTGCGCACGTTGGACACCGAGTTTGCGAAAACTTAGCAAGAGTCTACTCGTGGCGGTGAAAGCTTACATTCTTACCTCAAACGTTAACGTCATCGTTGGTGTGGTTAAACAGAGTAGTGGGAACTCTACAAGGGAATCCGTTGCATCACCATGCTACGCACTCCATCAGGTTTCACGAATAGAGGAGCTGCATTTGTTTATTATTATATTTTTTTTATTACGCGGACATCCGTAGCCCAAAAACACTAATACTTAATAGGTAGAAAGTTAGAAACTGTCTAGTCGGATGTTTTGCAAACTGATCTACAGCTTGCTCATTGGAGTTTCTCGCCCAGTTTCGTTGCTTCAAAAATTTGTTAATTAACATGCATAATCAGGCAATTAAGAAAAAGACAAAAAAGCTTGACGTACCCTCCAGGCTACATGCATTTTGTCCGCATCGTGATGGAGTGCGTAGGCCCGTTTTGAACTCTGGCTAGAGATAGCTTGGGCACCCCCAGCTTGGACACTAGATTGTGAGATCACCGCTATGCATGCGGACAGATTAGCGGGCCAGGGAACTTGGACTCGCCTGCTAAATGTGCGAATGCTGGGCCTTGTTTGAACAGATTGAGGTGTTGTTTCGCACGCAAGAACAGCAAAAAAAAAAAAAAAAAAAAAAAGCAATAGTTCAGGCCTGCAGCATCGCATGGACTGAATTCGGCGCATGCCTAACCACTCCAACTTTGTCGCTAAGCAAAGTTAAAATGCAATCCTTAAGCAACATCTTCCAACCCTTGCAAAAACGAGCGAGCCGAGGAGCGCTGCGCAACATTACCACGTGCACCATTCTCGACAGGAGTTCCTCTACTATAGTTTCATTTATCATGATTTTATCGTCGCACTTATGCCCCCTTCCCTCGTTCTTTCCATTCTGAGGTTGCCACCGAGTATAGGCAAGGCGAAAGAATGCCGCGAAGTAGAAAAGGAGAAGGAAAGAGATACGCAAGTGGCATAATTGCGGCAGAAAGCGCAAGCGCTGGGTTGTTTGCGCTTACCTGCTCAGAAATTGTGTCGATGACCTCTTGGCGCACCTTTTTCTTGAACGTCCGGGTATTTGGCGAGGACAAAGGTCAGATAACTGAGTGACGACGCTATCGTTTCGTACCTGCGGCGTAGCATTCCAAAGTTGCAGATTATTGCGAACAAAATTTCATGCTTTAAAGTGAAAAAAAAACAACAACAAATCTTTCAGTTAATGATGGGCAGCGTGGGCACCACTACGTTATTCCAGTAACTACAATAACTAATATATTTCTTTTATTTATTATACTTATAATAATATATTATATTATAATAACTATTTATTTATTTATTTATTTATTTATTTATTTATTTAGTTTACCCTGTGAGAGAAACAGAGCGCGCGTAAGAATAAGGGGAAAAAACCGATAGCCCAGTTTTCAAGCATGCACAGTTACTATTTTCATGAGTGAAGAAACTACATACATGGCGTGTTTGTGTGGCAATAAATATTAGTTGGAAGTAGCGCTCAGTGTGTCGTCTTCTTGCACCCGTCTTCGTGCTGTTACCGTTTTCAAAAAGCACTCTGTACTCCTACGAGCGCACTGCGTCGCGTCGCCTTGGCGCGTATGCATTTGCGCGCGCCCGGCCGTGCCTCTGGTATGTAATTTCGGGGAGTGTCGTTGTTTTATTTTATTTTTTTCTTTCTTTTTCAATATTGCACAACATATAACCGCATGGTTTTTCATCCTTGCTGACTCTTTTGCCGCAAACCGAATCAAAATCGGTACAATTTGTAACAAAACTACAGCCACATAAAATAGGTCAGGTCTGAAGGAATCGCCCTATATTCTACGCCACAGGTGAGCATTTCAAGGCCGACGTAGACAAAAGCCCATGCGCTGAGCACACGTTCGTGTTGAGTTATTTCTCATGACACGTGGGCCGACGAGTGACGATTATGTGTGTTAAACTGACTGTCACGTGGATCGCCCCGTTGCGCTGTGCGTGCATGGCCATCTCACCCTGCGACGAATATCGTGGCCGCGCAGTTGATCACCTCCATGGTTGTGAGTGACCTGCTCTTCACTCGCCCTGGTGAGGAGGACAAAAAAAAAAAAGTACGGATGACGAAAAAAAGAAAACACTTTGCTGTAAAGTATCGGTCAGGATAGTCAAAATTAGGGCCAGTTGGTTTCGTTTTAGACTGAAGCGGCGCAAACAACATAGACGACGTTAGACGGACACAACAAGCGCTTGTTGTGACCGTCTAACTTCGTGTGCGTTGTTTGCACTGCTTCAATATAAAATGTAACCATTCCATTTTGCCCAGCTTTCGACCTTACAGCGGTTAGTTCATAACTCTGGTAAAACGCAGCCAAACAACGAGGCATAAGAAAGCCGCGAGGGTACATGCGACCGTCGTCTCTAAGGACTGTGCCTTATTGAAGCAGAACTGTCTCGCAGGAGACCTCACAGGCTATTAACAAAAAAAAAAAACTTGGAGTTTTGCCTTCAAGAGTAGAACGCGGTTTGGGCCGTGTGCGCATCAACTTCGACAGTGCCGCAAGGAATGGAATGTTTGTGCGTTTAACATTGACCGTTTCAAGCTGTCCTGGAATGCGTATACAGCAGTGAAGTACTCTTAACGGCCACGCGCACCTACGCGACTACACACTTTTTAATGGATGGGCAACTTTAAATCATCCACTCGTTGCGCAATTCACATGTTTTGACGCCAGGTGCTATTCTACGATTCTGCCACGCAATATTACGTGCGTTAAGGATACCCCTTCCAGTACATGACATTCTTATAGCATTTTTTTACGAAGCAGTATCAAGCGCTGGCGTGGCTCCGCCGTGAAGCACCTACTTGCCACGCAGAACGTCTGCGTTCGATTCTCACTCGGGCCGAATATTTTTTATTTATTTATTCTCCTTTTATCTCAAGTTTTCGCTCATGGACAACCTCGATTTTTCGCTCACAACCAACGACACCGACTACGACACCGGCATTTCTGCGAAACGAGCTCTTTTAATAATAACAATAATCTTTGAGGTTTTACGCACCAAAACAACGATGTTATTATGAGGGCCGTGGCGGTCACATTTATATCGAGGCCAAAAGCTGGAGGCCCGTGTACTGTGCGATATCAGTGCACGTTAAAGAACACCAGATGGTCGAAATTTCCGGATCCCTCCACTACGGCGTGCCTCATAATCATATTGTGGTTTTGGCTAGTAAAACCCCAAATATCATTTTAAATGCGAATGCATTTCTTAGTCGGGCTATGTCAGGCGGCGTTGTCCCGCGTTGTCCCGGCGTTGTCCGCGGAGGAGGAGGAGGAGGATGGGTTGAGGAGGTGTCCGCGCGCCGGCAGGTGTTATCTCTCCGCTCTCACTCCCTCTCCCATAGGCAACAGCTGCGGGCGCGCGCGCTTATCCTCGCCCCTAGAAAACGGAGCATGTGGTGCTAGAGAGTGTAGGAGAGGGTAGGTGCAGTGCTTCGCCGCTCCTTCTCTCGCCGTTCGCGCTCTCTCCTCCCTGCGCCCCACTCCCCCCTGGTGCTCGCGCCTCACTCTCGACCGTTCGCTGGCTGGGCGCCTCTCAAGGCGGTGAAGTCGGTGTCGGCGCATTCGCATTTCCTCACGATTCCCTTCGGGGAGGGGGGGGGGGGGGCATTTTTTTTTATTATCAAGGCGAAAGCGTTACAGGTCTCATCAAACGCGAAATTTGACTTTCGGCGTCCCGAGTCGGTGGCATCAGCGTCCCACAGAGTCGGGGACAAGTGATAAAAAAAAGAAAAGCATCATGCCAAAATTACGTCACCATATGACGTTATGATTACGTCACAGATCTCAAAAAATTTGTGACGTCATGAAGTCATCATGATGCCACCGTGACGCCACGTAACGGGATGACGTCATCACATGACACCGTAGCTTGGTCAAAGTCGGTCCGATCACGGAGGTAATGCAAAACCAGGGGCGGTCCCTCCGATCTCGGAGGCAGTGCAAAACCATATGTTAGGTGCAGAAAGCTTTCGGAGGGTGGCGGGGCAGGAACAGTACATGCTTTCGCCTTCCAGTCGTCTTCGGTTGGTGCATAAAGGAGCCTGTAAGCTTTAGCCATGCTGATAGACAAACGTGCCTCGACACTGCCGTGGACGCTGCGTCCGTCCGCATTTAGTTATTAGACACTTTTAGTTTAGCGTACGTAACGAGCCTACGTACGCAGCATGGCTACGGGAGAGAAGCGCGCATGCGCACTATGTAACGTATCTATTCCAAGGATGCGTGCGTACGCCCGAAAAAAATCCGGCGCACGCAAACGTAACGAGACGTAGCGCTAGCTGCGTGACGCTCCCGCGAGATCTCGAATGAAAGAGCAGCCAGATTGCACGATGGCACAGAACGTAGAAATGTGGATCCGATGATTCAGCTTGACTCGGATGCCAGTGGCCGTAATAACGGCCGCTACCGCAGGATGGCGCTAAGAAGCACTCGAAAGTAAAGTCCCTAGATAAACTAAAGTAGCGCCAACCGCGCCCCTTCGCCTCTGCCTCCTCTCCCAGAAGCTGCAGCAGCGCCTCTATGGTGTCCGCCAGGAAACTGCTGAAAGCACGGCGAAAGGCATACCCTCTCACAAGCATACCCTCTCCCGGCGCGCGGGAAAGGGTATGCGCAGAGGACGGACAAGATGGCGCTTGCACTACCAAGCATAGGGGAGAGGAGGAGCCTGCACATTGACACGTATGGCGCTACTTTGTTATTCTAGGGACTTTACTCGAAAGCTGTTTCATTTCACATATGATGCGTCTAGTTGGACCAAACGCATCCCGGTATGGTCGATACGGTAAACTAAAAGTGTTGCTGAGCGCTTCGCTTGCCAGCGTACGCATTGTATCGTGCTGCGTACGTAGGCTTGTTGCGTGCGCCCAACTAAAAGTGTCTATTGCCTTGAAGAAGCAACGGAAAGAATGAACGCGAAACTTTGGAAGCATATACGTCGGGCTGTACGGCGATAATAGTATCAGTACCCGTCCCTCTGCTTCCTGAAAAGGGGAAATCACTGATGCGTATCTTCCAGTGATGCTAGTTATTTCCTATAGCGATATCAATGGCCCGCGATGCTTCCTGGGAATACTGGTTCGCTATCATGTAAGGCGCGGTCGTTTGGCAGCCGTCATAAGTGTCCTCCCGTGTTTTTCGTGCATCGTTGATTGGCAGCGTTTTACGAGACTGACAGAATCGCAGGACGCGAAAAACGAAATGACACTCTGCAGAACGACGTGAGGCACAGGTGGTTATTCTTTGTGCAAAGCGGCTGCGCTGGCAAGTGATCGTGCCATTAAATTGTTAGGCAGCCGTCATAAGCGCCCTCCTGTGTTTTTCGTGCCTCGTTGATTGGCAGCGTTTTACGAGACTGACAGAATCGCAGGACGCGAAAAACGAAATGACACTCTGCAGAACGACGTGAGGCACAGGTGGTTATTCTTTGTGCAAAGCGGCTGCGCTGGCAAGTGATCGTGCCATTAAATTGTTAGGCAGCCGTCATAAGCGCCCTCCTGTGTTTTTCGTGCCTCGTTGATTGGCAGCGTTTTACGAGACTGACCGAATCGCAGGACACGAAAAACGAAATGACACTCTGCCGAACGACGTGAGGCACAGGTGGTTATTCTTTGTGCAAAGCGGCTGCGCTGGCAAGTGATCGTGCCATTAAATTGTTAGGCAGCCGTCATAAGCGCCCTCCTGTGTTTTTCGTGCCTCGTTGATTGGCAGCGTTTTACGAGACCGTGTCAGAATCGCATGACGCGAAAAACGAAATGACATTCTGCAAAACGATGTGAGGCACAGGTGGTTATTGTGTGTGCAAAGCGGCTGCGCTGGCAAGTGATCGTGCCATTAAATAAGCAGTGAGTAATGGGGAAAAAAAATAGTACGTGTGACAGGTATACTCCGTGTGTCCTTCAGCAGAAATATCGGACGGTACTGTGAAAGGCACCACCGAGTGTCCCCTGTGCGAATACGGGGCAGCGTAGAAACAAGACTACTTTACCTCGCTTTATATACTAACACCTTAGCCTCCGAGACAGCGCGCGGCAGGCCTTCCGGTGCGCAGTCTCGGAGGCCATGCTCCCACCGTACAAACCACGCGGCTAACAGGGATATTCACGAAATGAAATGAAAAAGAAAATTCAGTATTAGAGCATCGCAAAATTGTTCTTCGTGACACAGCTAAAAAAAAAAAGAAAAAAAATACATGCTACAAGTGTCATGTCTTACTCAAGACGTGTGTGTACATTGCATGTCGCAATGAGCTCTAGCCGGTTACTCTGATCATTACATATTCTAATTCTGGTCATTACATCGGCATTGCCTTCTATGCGATACCTAAAAAACTATCCCACGTGTGCGCCTAGCGTCTGAACTCGCTGGCTTGCGCGGTAGAAATCACCCAAGAAACAGTCAGCGTTTGCTGACTGGTTAAGGCATGCGCCTTTAGCGCGATGATTATAGCATCGGGTTCCCGCATTGGCCGCACCAACTTCAACTGAAGCCGTTGGAACATTTATATTAGCGTATTAATTTACTAAGTAGTCGTTAGTTTTGTCGTTCACTGCGCGGCGCCACTCAAGATGGCGGCGCTGCCATTCCTGCAAGAGTAGAGAGAGAGAGAATAAAATGAGAGAAAGGCAGGGAGGTCAGCAAGAATTGTAGCATCCGGTTTGCTACCCTGCACTAAGGGGAGGGAAAGGGAAAGAGATGGGAAGGAAAGCGAAGAGAAGAGTAGACGCGCGAAAAAAAAAAATAAGAGCGGGGGAGCTATAGCCCATTGAGTAGGTGCAGTCACTGCATATACCCCGAGGGTAATTATATAGTAGCTCTATTCGAGAGCGTTGGTGTATGAACCGTTATCGTATGAACCGTTGGCGTAACACGTTACGTTACGGACGGTCACACGCACGATTTTCCGAAGGAAAGTGTAGCCGTAGAAAGTTCACGCGATAAAACACACATGCAGGCAGAGTGACAGAGACAAAATTACCCCGAGCGACGCGTACAAACAGAAACGTCAATTTCTTAGGTAATGAACAGATCGCATGGTGCACTAACTCAGCTGCCGTGACAGCGTGACATTCCCGCGGCTTGTGCCATTCCGTAGCCTTCCCCGTAATTTATTGTCGCGAACACACCTGTATCGGCGTCGTTGTTTTCGCTGCTGCTCCCACAATTAACTGTAATATCTTGTAGGTTGTATGAGCGGAAAACAGCAGCAATATTTCTTTCCTCCTCTTCCTGCTGTTTTCCGCTCATACAATCCACAATATGTTGCACCAACTGGCCCAGCATTCCACCGTATTGAACTGTAATATCGTCTTATTAACGGTGACAAAACGGGTTCATTGCTCAGAGTACTCACCTTGACTCACCGCGGTGGCTTAGAAGCTATAAAATAGCGCTGCTAATCACGAGGACGTCGGTTCGAGTTCCGACCTCGATAAATAACCTGAGTTGGTTAACATTAATCGACGGTTCCCTACTACGGCGGAACCAAATGTTGATAATGACGACTTGTCCATCCAAGCCCATATAGATACACGGAGCTCACCGTTTTTCTGCAGAGCACCCTCTTGTACAATTTCCTTCCCATCGTACTCCACATCGAGCAGATGCTGCAGAAAATCGGGTCTTCGATACTGCATCGTAGAGAAAACAATGTGAAAGCAGGAGGGTCATATCGAAAAAATCTACGTATTTAACCCTTTGTGCGACAGTGGGAGACATATACGTCCCACTTTTCCGTCTACAGAAAAAAAATTCTGCCACATCACCCGTTGCAATTAGCGCAACATTAAGTCACTCATATCTTACCTAAGTCTTCGTAATCTCGAAAAAAATTCTTTTGCCACGCTTTCGAAGGGCGGATGTAGTGTTACAATAACGTTGAATTTCGGTCAATTTTTTATGATCGCTTCTGAATTTTCCTCCTCTTGAGATGCATAGAACCTACCAATCAAAATGCCGGATAATTTCCTCCTTTTCTGGTTTTTGAGAGAGACGATCTTAGCTTCCAGTCATCACGCGTTTTTGTAAATTTGCGAAATAACTTGACCAATAAATGCATCGGAACAATCCCCTTCAAAATTATCCCGCTAGTCGCGCAGCGCAATTGCGGATATTAACGCGTGGAAATATTTTTCTCCATATTATACACCTCTTGAAATGTAGCCACATGTTCAGGGATAACATCTGTACTCGAAAATTTCAACAGCAAAAGCTAGGACAGCCAAACGGACAAAGAAAAAAGTGGTTGATGCATGCGGTGAAGTAAGCTTTACAGGAACATACCAGAGCGCTTTGTAGGCTCAAGAGACGCAACTGCAGGCGGCGTTCTCCTGCTCAAATGAGGTCCGCACAACTTTTCTCTTCACAACTTTAGAAGTGATACTCTGTGCCACTTGCTTCGGCCGTTTCGTCCCAAAATTCCCGTTGATGCAATCGCGAGCTGGTGCCTTCATGAGGCAGTGGGACAGTGTTTTCCCACTTTTTGAAAACACTCTCATGAGTCAGTAGGACATATATGTCCCACTTTTTTTTCAGTAAACTACTGGCTTGATTTTGATGAAATTGGTTTCATACTATTTCTTTCTAGTTTATATCAATAAAGCACAGCCGGTTTTTATATTACCATGTCAAAAATATAGGACGACCGACAAAGGGTTAAAAAAAAAAACGGACAAAGAAAGAAGGGCACGGGAAACATCAAGTGCATCCGTATTAAAGC